>JAGXOD010000004.1:3862500-3950000 GCA_020368025.1 Brachyhypopomus occidentalis | reverse complement strand
ACAAAAAAAAAATAACAACAAAAATATAATTAAAAAATATGGATCGAGTATGAGAGGCCTGCTAGTGTGTGCCAAAAAGATGCATTCTGTATACCTGTTTTATGTGTGTGTATGTGCGCGCACGCATGTGTTTGTGTGTGTATGCAGGGGCGTAGCAGCAAATTCTGGGCCCTGTACACTCTCAATGTCAGTGGGCCCCTATAAATGCCAAAAAAAAAAAAATCAGGATTTTTATGGGCCCCTCTCCCTACTCGGGCCTTGGGTAGTCAGGTTCACTTTTCCCCCCACTACCACGCCCATGTGTGTGTGTGTAGATTATTAGAGAGTGTTCAGTAATGTTCTAGAATAGTGCTTGGTGTGATCAACCCCTCACTCACAACCATGTAGATCTGGTTAGGAAACAAGAACAAACAACCTGCAGCACCACACCTCCCACGCAGGCCATACTGAGAACTACACCCAGCCTTAACACAGCATTCAGCCAATGTACAGCCAGTATTTAGTGAGCTCTAAGATACTTCTGCTCGCCTGTTCAGAACCTTTAGCCATTCAGCCAGTTCTCAGTCCAGAGCTTGGACACGGCATAGCTGGCATTCGGCCAACACTACCAGCTTTTGTCCATCATTTGGCTTTCATTTAGCCAACAACAACAACAATAATAATACAATTTAAAAGTGCCTTTGAAGACTACAATTCAGAGTGCAAATATATGTACACTGAAGAAGAAAGAAAGGGGTTAACTAAAGTAACATTTTAAAGATATGTCATAGTGAACACGTAAGTTTTTTGATAATTTTTTAAATATATTTGCTGATAGTCTTAATTAAGCAGTGAGGGTTTAGAAAAGGTTCCATAGTGTTCCAATAGAGTTCCATAGTGTTTCAACAGAGAGTTCCATAGTGTTCCAATAGAGTTCCATAGTGTTTCAACAGAGAGTTCCATAGTGTTCCAATAGAGTTCCATAGTGTTCCAATAGAGTTCCATAGTGTTTCAACAGAGAGTTCCATAGTGTTTCAACAGAGAGTTCCATAGTGTTCCAATAGAGTTCCACAGTGTTCCAATAGAGAGTTCCATAGTTATGGTGCATTACTAATTACTAAAAGCCCATTTCCTACCAACTAGAGCCACTGAGGAGTGTAGAGGAGTATTGCCAAGGATGAGCACAGAGTTCTCAGTGGAGAGCAATCTTTTTTTTTGAAAGCCTGTGCAGCTTGTGAAAAACAGGGACAATGTCTTTATGATGATGAATAATAATTAACAAATATGATGATGAGTAATAATGAGTTACCGGTCATCCAATTCTTGATCTCTCATAGAGAAGAACAGAAATCAAAATTATAATGCCTCATATTACATTCCAATTTATGGGGGTAAATTCTGAAAAAGGGCAGGGATTGATGTTCTTCCTAGATGGTGATATTAGACCTAGAAGAATTTTTATGACAAATTGCATAAAAAGTTCCTCAAGCTAAGAATGTAAAGTAAACCTGAATCAGTTGCTATCGGAACATCATTTAGAATTTAACAAGAGCCATGTCAGCACTGTGAAGGATAAAAAGCCTTGAAAAGATTTCCAGACATCATTTTCCAACAAATGGGCTTTGAGCTAAGTAGAAACTACAGTGTCTGATACTTTAGCCAGAAATATAAACATTTGAATGTGGTGATAATTATTAAAATCACAGGGGTCAGCATTGGGTTTCCTAAGAAAGTGTGATAACTGCCATTTTTAGAGGCTGGGGAACCTAACCAGGCAATGATGAGTTTATAATATTAATAGTTAAAAGAGAGAGTAACATACTGGGTTTAGTCACAAGCAAGGAAGTATATCATTCTGCTGATAGAGAAAAGGAGGCATTAATCCAGGAAGGCAGTGAAGCCCCTCGAGGTGACTGTAATACTAAATTGATCTATTTTTGACTGGAACTGTAAAAGAAAAATTATTACATAAGTCGGTAGTAACAGTAGTGTAAGACTACTGAACAGTGGACACGGCTAGCCAGATCTCAGAGCTGGTCAAGACGCAGCTAGCTTAAAGTAGGATTCTCTTACAGTCTGCAATACGTATTATGTGTAAGATGTAAATTTGAGCAGTTCACATGTATAGTTTTAGTTCTAAAAAGAATGTTGTTTCATTGAGAAAATGCAGTGTGAGAGGAAAAAGAAAGGAAAAGTAGAGAGACCACAGAGTTGGAGTGAATAAACAGAAAGACAGACTGCTACAGAATCCGTCTCCATCCCGTGTCCTTTTTTGTCAGGAGTGGTCCAATCACCCACACCACTTTCTGCCTGTGTACACATGCTTGCATGCGTTCTTCTAACTAAACGAATAAAACCCAGTTCAGTGCATGTTCACAGGCACGCTTACACCAGCTCTCCAAGCAGCCCGCGCTAGCAGACTGCAGTAGTGTGTGCCTGGGGGCAGACAGGAGTGGAGTGGATATGGACAGCACTTGCAAATCCACGAGCAGCACCAAACCAGAGGCGCTGTATAAAGTGGGCAGGCTTGGAGAGGGAAGAACAGCCCCACCTACAGGTGATGGTGGAAGTGCCCCCTCCGTGTGAGCGGAATGGAGTGCAGAACAAGATATGGACAGAAAGACAGAGAGAGAGAGAGAGAGAGAGAGAGAGAGAGAGACAGAGGGCAAGAAATTCACAGAGGGAGTCTCAAAGTAAAAAGGATTTATACCAATTTCTTTTTGCTTCCTTTTGATTTTTATGGGGCCATCTTGTGGCCATGGTATGGGCCCAGTCTTTCTCTTTCCTTTGTCATCATCATTCACAATGTTTATTTTCTATATCAGAACACATTTGGCAGTGTGCTCCCTCTTCACCACTATTGCCACTGTTTACCTTGTTATGGATTCAGTGTAGCTGCCCTCCTCCACCCTCACGTCTGGGATAGCTGCCCTCCTCCACCCTCACGTCTGGGATAGCTGCCCTCCTCCACCCTCACGTCTGGGATAGCTGCTCTCCTCCACCCTCACGTCTGGCATCACTCAGACACGCTTCCATGTCTTCTACGCCCACCTCAGACACACCCCCTACTGCCCAAGGTAGTGTACTTACATGCAGAGCCATTTTAACCATTTGTGGTTCGCCTAGTCATTTTACTAGTTCATCACCAACATGCAGATGTTGCTAGAATAAAGTGGATGTCGAATTTAGATGAGATTGCTCCACATTGACATGATCACTCAGATGACATCTAAATCAGACATGATCAGCATTTTAAAATGCAGATTCAAATGATTTCATCTGATGCTAATATGTCCACATGCTGATTCAGTAACGTGTAAAGAATGCTGGCCCGAATAAGAGAAACAACCTGTGCCCAGATTCAAACCAGCAAGGACACAGAAGAACAACACTGATGCGTATGACAGAATGAGAATAACTGAAAAGTCATCTTCATCAGCTATATTAATCACTGATTAGATCATATATTACCAATTGCCTAGACAACCTTTCTTCACGTACAAACAACCAGTGTTCTTTGCATTTAATTTAATCCTCACAGGCCTGTGCAGGCAAAACAGACCAGATGTGGTGCTACTTGTGTTTTGAGAAACTCCCTTCTCTTTTCATCATGTGGAACCAGATTATGGACACACACACACACACACACACACACACACACATGCATAAACACACAGCAAGCTTACATGAGCCCTCTGGGTAAAAAAAAAATCTACCAGTGTTTGGCACACAGAAGACATGCCCAGGGAAGCATCTCGCCTTGTTTGCTTCTGAAAAAAAGGAATTAACATGGCTTAACCCTGCCAAGAGTTTATTTTCCAAACTCAAACAGACGCACTCAGCGTCCTGCACACACACACACACACACACACACACACACACAGAGTGACAGGACACAGCATGCTGCTGTGGAAAGAGCCACAGGGAAGAAAATAGGGAGGAGTGAAGGGGGAGGGAGAGAGATACAGAAAGAGAGAGAGAGAGAGAGAGAGCAGAAATACTAGTGACAAATATCTGAAATTCCAGCACCGTGTCTGTCCCTTTAGAGTATCCCTCTGGTATGACTTACCTGTGAGTGGATCCAATATGTTTTAGGATTAACTAAAAACATAACTAATAAGTAAACTAGCTTAGAGGTTCATTCTGACACTCAGTGAACTGTAAAACTGCATTAGGTACTAGACCTGCAGCTGACCTGCCCTTATCTGTACAGGATGGGGACACCTTGGCACTGCACAGATGTCCACCACTCACACCAGGACACCATAGACACATGGCAAGGTGTTTTTGCATCCCTCTGAACCTCACTGGGTAAAGGCACATTTAAATGTCCATTTACAGAGGACATATGTCAGCCTCTTGCGTTTAAGCAACTGACAATGGAATTCACTGATAAAGGGATGATGCACTGATAGAGTTAGGGCATAAAATAATTAAGAGTCAGGCTTTTCTCTCCTGACTGTGATGCATTTCCAGTAGCATCAGTGCAATGCTTCATGGTACATCTTTTAAGCGCCACTTTAATTCCTTATCATAATGGTGTAGCAGTGGTAGAAGTGATTCTGTTTATTCTTTGATATTTTTCTCTGCAGCCACATAAATCCTAAATAAACTCCAAATAAACAGGTACACATGCAGTGTCACATACAACACAAGTTCCAAAGAACACACACGTTGTTTATGATGCTCCACAGTGACGGCTAATGACAGAGTCTTAAAGACACACTTAGCATAAGTGTAGCAGTTACGCCTACTCACAAACGCACACTCATTACATTAGTCCGGCAAAAGGACACAGAATATGTGAAAACCTTGACTTGTTGTTTAACAGTTCCTACCGAGGTTTACATTTCCTTTAATCTCCTTGCGAGCAGATCCTCACACATACGCACAAAGCAGTAAGAGCAGAGGCTCACCTTTGCATGCTGGTTGGCCACCCCAAGCTCCAGAGTGTACGCACGCATGTGTGAGTATATGTGCGGCCGCGTGCGTCTGTGTGTGTGCATGTGCAGCTGTGTTGCCTTCTCTCTCTTTGGCTAACTGACTCCTCTCATCCACAGCTCCTCGTGTGTCTCCCGTTATGCTCCAGCGCGCAGGGAGGGAGGGGTGGAGAGAGAAGCAGAGGGAGGGAGAGGCACCACACCACAGAGTCCAGAATGGGCATAAACAATAAGAGCTCCTCAATATCACAACTAACTCTTCATACACTCTTCCCCATTTACCGTAGTACTGTGGAATTCCTAGTTCATTAATTACATTCAACTGCTAAACTGCACAGAACTCTGCTATCTACTTCTTTGTCCTTCAACTCAGTAGTTTCACTATCCAGGTAACCACCCCCCCCCCATCCCTTTCCCCCTCAACCCTCTGCTGTGCACCTGGATGAGAGGCACACACACCTGTCTGGATCTTATTAAAGGAGGTGATGATTCCCAGAGGAGTTGCTGAAATTTTCTTCCTCTTTCCCACTCACTTCTGATGTCACTGCTTCATTAGTGTACTGGTGCAGAGCCTCCTCTCTCTCTCTCTCTCTCTCTTCTTCTTCTTCTTCACTTATTTCTCCTCAGTCTTCTCTTTCTTCTCATACTCTTATTGGCTGTCTTGACAGTCTTTCCTTTCATGCATTTCCACTGTTTGTATTGCCGGCTAGTAGTGATTGTGTCAAATGCATTAAGCCTTTATCACTTCAAGCCTAAGACTCTCATCAAGCCGTTTCTTGAAAAGAAATCTGGAACCTACAATCTGAGTCTAGATTTGTACTGACAAGCATAGTGTGAAAACAAAAAATAAGAAGAAACAGAGGAAAATCTATTCACTTTTATAACTTTTAAAGGCCAATAGGCCATAATACCATCTGCACTCCCTTGCCACAACATTTTAAATCTCATCTCATTCAGGCTGACAGTTTACTAAAAAGTCCCTTCTGAGAGCACTAAAAACCAGATAACAGAATGCTAGAGATCATTTTTCCAGTGTCTTGGCCTTTGTCACGGTGTAAAGGCAGGATTTTCCCAGCTGCAGAAGACACCTCTTCTCAAAGAGTTTATGGCCCTGAAAGTGTCTTCCCAAAATGTGAGGAATGGTGTCCACCGATTGGCTCCTGCTAGTGTCCATTAAAGTCTCTTCCTTCTGACTCTCCCTTTCAGGGCATGACCTTTCTTTTAGGAAAGACCAGAACCTGGAAGCTCCAGGCAGACAGGCCTGCTGGACTGTTGAAGTATCCTGGGACTCTCAGGTCTTAACCCTAAACATTGCAAATAGGTCTGCATAGCTGACCGGCAACAAAGGCAGACTTCCAGCAGCACATGGGATTGTGGGATTGTGCGGTAGAGGATGTCAGTTCCACTTACGTGAGAGGACACCTTCCAGTTATTCAACAGGGCACTTCCTGACAAATATTCCATGTCCTTTTTAGAATTTGAAATAGCCATTTGGGTTACAACTTTACAGAATCAAAGTCAGCAGTTCCTCTGTGGCTGAAGTACTCGACCTCCTCACAGCCAGAGCCTTATTTCAGGCTGCTCTCACAAGTTCCTTTTTTAGCTCTTTCTGCCTGAACTTCATGAAGCTACGCAGGACTGGAAGCAGCAGCTGCTGCTGGTGGAGAAGGTGCTCTTCAAACATGACCTACATCTCAGAAACAAGCCAGCGGATGCTGTGGCACTGGGAGAATCGATCAGCAGAGGAAACCCAGAGGAAACCCAGAGGAAACCCAGAGGAAACCCAGAGGAAACCCAGAGGAAACCCTGCAACGTCACCCCAATCAAAAGGCAGATCAGCTTCCATATTCGGATGGAGCCTTGGAAACTTTATCCTGCGCTTTGTTTTTTTTTTTATGTACTTCATATTTTTTAACTTACACACTAGCACAAAAAGTACAGACAACGTGAACCTAAACAATGAAATAAAACTGACCAGACACTAAGTGCATAGCTTTGATTACATGGGAAAATATGATGCTTGCCAGTAAGGCAGAGACACTGACATGAGAGTGTTAAGTGACACACGCACACACACACACACACACACACACACACACACACACACACACACCCCTTCTGGTAATATTGACATTATCATGTTCGTAAATGTTTTTAATTATGGTCACCATGGTTATTTCTGGCTGCCTCCCTAGAACTGTTGGTATTACAGTAAACAAAATATTTTTGCTATCACAACAGTTAAATTCTTACATTACTTCATAATTTCAGAAAAAAAAAGCTCAGCTCTTCCCCATTTAATTGTAACGATGTGTGAGTTTCTGTGTGTGTGTGTATTCCAGGGCTGGGACTCTGCTGTAAAAACACTTAGCACGCAGCAGCTGCTAACTGATCTTTGTGTGTAATCACAGCAAAATACCTCTGTTTTTTTTACTCCAACAGATCGACAGTTCCTAGGCTGTAGTTATCACTTTTGTTTTTAATATTGTAGGTAATTCCTGATTGATAGCACTGAAAAAGTTAATGAGCAGTTGGGCAGACAGAGTTGAGTAGATTTGAACAACTGTTCACATAAACAGAGAGCTCAGTCAGCCAAAGCTTTGGTCACAGGAGCAAATCCAGTTTCAGAGATGAAATATTCTCCATTATGCTTATAAAGCACGTCAGTCACACAGCAGAGGTGTGAGCGTATGGCTCTGAAGTAATGGGGTCGAGGTAGAGCTGATTCTTCATCTTTCTGCTAAATTATACATCCTTTTAAATGTTCTACTACACACAGACTGTGGTCAAAGACAGAAGTCGTACGAAATAAAATGGAATGTGTTTAATTTACTTGATTCCTTCCATAACACCGCATACCTGGAGTGTCTCTCATAAGTTTCCAAATCAGATTTAAACACAGACACACACACACACTAACCACATTATTTTGATTAAAAAGTGATCACAAAGAAGTATTCACAATGAAAACAAAGCGATGACAGATTGACAGTGTATTCTCAGTGACACTTGTCTTCTTTTGTATAACCACTTCACAAAGAAGCTTAGACTACGTTTAGCTGTGTATACAGTGAGGTTGACTGACAGGTACAGATACAATCAGTAATTGGTTGAAATGAACTGCAGATTGGGTTCTCCTGTGGGTCACTGTTTCCAATCACACCTGCTCTTTTATTCATCTGCCCGCAGCAACAACTGGGCCAGTCCAGGCAAGTGATCACAGAGCACCGTGCAGCACTGATGCTTGTCTGCTAGGATTCTGTATGATAATATTGTATGTGTAGTCGAGGAAGTCTCATTCAGACAAGACGTCGAGTGTATTATGCTTTCAAAGTACACAGGAATCTACGATGTCCTCCTGAAGAATCTTTCTCACTTGACAGTAACGCTGGAAGCAAGAAGGTCAACACTACAGATGAGTGGGCGAACGCATAAATCCAGCTACTGGGTGGAGCCAGTCTTCAGAGAAACTGCTGAGGAGATTTCGCAGTAAAGCAGTCATGTTGTACTAATAACCAAAAGCTACCATATTGTTCAAGATAAATCAGGGCAGATGCTGCTAATGAGTTGACTAATAGATTCAGTCTTGATGGGACTCCGTTTAATGGCATGCGGAGTCTGGAAAAGAAGACGGAGAGCCAGGTGTGGTTATGCTGGGATGGATTACATTGGCTGTAGCTTTCGGGCTTGTCAAAAGATGGCTGTCATTTTTGAATTACTGCTGTATTAATACACGACACTAAAAAGGGGTTTTCTTCTGAGAGAATTCTGGAAGTGTTTCACATTCTCTGGGGCACTTAGGGCACTTTTTGAGTTGTTTTTTCTGCCCTACTGCTATTTCTGTGGGCAGCATTGTAAACGCATTGGTGATGTGTGTGGAACGGCACACCTGAGGCTGTGACAGTCCAATTTGCTGATACAGTGATATTTTAAAACCTACTTTGTTATAAAACTACACTAAATGTTGCCACTTCCTGAGACCAACTCTTAGCACAGATGTTGGACTAAAATAGTTCAAACGATTCCGAACATAAAAGTGCTGTCCAATTTCTTACAGTCCTTTTGTTGCTGTACACTATTTATGCCACCCCAGGCTATTATGAACAGGCTACTTCCCAAATAAGAACAAACCAGGTTGCAGTGACTGAATGTGAATCTATCAGAAAATGTGAATCAGGCTGTTTGTGTGTTATTATGCTTGCAGCTTCATGCCAATCCACACCTACTGATAATACCAGTTAATTCTTTTTTCTATTTTCTATTTGTGCTATGATCATGAGAACGTGACTTCACGTTTAATATTGTAATTGTGGGTGAGCTGTGCTGGATTATGTAGCTCCTTTGGGGATATAAAAACCATTACGCTGATTGACCAGTGTGCGGCTAGCGCGCAGACACAGATAAATCTGGTTTTCGTTTCTAACTGTTTACACAACACCGGCAGCTACGAACCATGAAAACTATCAGGAGGCTAATGGCATTGGCATCGGTGTACTTACAGAAGGGCATTCAAGGCTGGGCCATGAGTTCAAATAAGAGTGTTTGCTTCCTTCAGCCTTCCCTGGGAACTGGCCCAGCTCAGCGTCTCGCCCTGGCTTCCATGTGCTTCTGAATGAGACATGCACAGGGCGCACTGGATTGAAAACATGGGACCTAATGAATCTGCTTCCATTTAGGTTGGAACATTAAAGCAGCACCATATGAGTTGTTCTCTTCACTCTGTCAGTTATTAATTGAAAACAATCTGCTGTTCATACCAGCGTTCAAAGAGCTCCAGGCTAGGGAAGTCTGGAGCTGGAGACAGTGGCATGGCAGATGTGAGGGGGGTCCTGGGCTGGCGTACAGATCCACATCTAAGGGTTCTGAAGGCCCACTCTAACTGTGGGAGGAGATGAGGAGCTTAAAGTCACCGGTGAATTGGCCCGGCTTTTAGGCTCGGCTCTTCGGTCTCCTTTCTGCGCTATGAAGCAGTGCACCTTGCAAAGCATCGTCCTGCAAGCACAGGCTGCAAGGGAAGCGCACAGAACATGAAAGACGATGCCGTCTCATGCAAGCAGCCACACAGGGAGATCGCTGGACTGACATGACACTACACAAGGGACTGGACCACTGTCACATAACATCTCATATACTGTATTTATTGATACTGTGCTCATCGGGCAATGCTAGAACCACACAAAGTTAACGATTGATGATAACAGGAGCATGAAAAGGGAGTAACCTGCATTATTGGCATGATGATGCTAATGGAAATGTAAGGTCAAACTGCAGGAGCTCTACAGAGTTTCAGACAAAAAAGTGTAAAACGATTACTATGTGAACATTTCAAACTGGAGTTTCCCATTTTCTCATGGAAGAGTAGAGGTGCAGTTCTCTTACACTGCTGAGACACGACAACAGTACTACTGCCCATTGGATACCCAATATATCTCTTGCATTTTGTATATGTCTTTTTAAAATGTGGGATAAAAATAATAATAAAGAATATGCAGGACAATTAACAATGATGACAAAATACAAAATAGGATGAATTGGAAAAAACTGGGCTCGATTCTCTATTTTTATTAAGTCAGAAGTGGAAAAGTATCCCCAAAGGAAGGAGTGTCAACATAAAAGTCACTATTTGGTTCATCTGTCATTAAAATGTTCCAGTACATCCTGAAAGGAAGAGCAGAGAGCAGCCCAGGTGCTGGTCTTCAGGCACCTGTTTTGGGTGCGTATTGAGGGCTGGTGGTCTACTTGGTCCACCAGCCCATAATCCAGGACACTGATCCTAAATGTGGATCTTGTTGCCCTGCCCACAGAGAGACAGAGAAGGGACCACAGACCACAGCAACATACAATTATCCCAAACAAGAGAGTCAGGCCAAACTCTTTCCACTGAGTCAAACAACAACACACATACGTGCTCAAACAAATGCAAAAACACTCAAGCTTCTCTGTGAAGAATTTCAACCATTACCTCTTTTTATATAAATGCATTTCTCACCCTCTGTGTCTCATGCATCCCAAACATCTCACATGTCTTACGCACGGCTCACAAACACACACCCACATTCAGAACAGAAAACCACTACTTAGGCTACAATGCCCACATTGTCACCTGCACCTTGAATCAAACGAAACGTAAACTAACAAACAAAAACACACACAATCTCACAACCGCACTCAAATCACTTGCGCTCACAGTCATCCCAACCCAGACGGGTGTAGCCCTTTTCTAACAGTGCTATTTGCAAAACACATTATTGCTTTAGTTCCACACTCCGATCCCCACTCCTGCTAACAGAGACCCTTGTGTTCGGACAGTTCTCTGCTAGTCAGCATGCAGGCATGTGTGCAGTGTTGGCATGCTGTTACATTCCGCACATGCCCCGAAGGGCTACCTGAGAGTGGCCCAGCCCAGCCAGGTAATGCCTGCCGCGCATACATGCTGGATTAGCCTTGGAGGCTGTCCAAGAATATCTGCCCTCACCCTGTTTTCTTAGAAGGGCTGACCCAGTGGAGCGGGATGGAGGTTGTAAGATCAAAGGGGTGATGGAGCTCAGGCCTCTTTTATGGAGGCTACACAAGCCCATATGTTTTGAATGAGGCCGGTCTGCCTGCAACCTGGACACTAACACACTGATATATTATATAAACCGTCGTATTCAATACAGAACCACTCAGAGACACCAGGATTTCAGGCTTATTTTGAGGACATGTGATCTGCAATCTGCAATTTGTTTCTATTTTGTTTTGTTTTTTTTGAATAAACAGAAAGACAATTGAGAGTAATCCGATGCTCTATCACAAAACCACATCTACCGTGGGTTTGTTGAGAATTAAAGTTGTGCTATTACTCTTAGTTGAATAAAGTCTTATAGGTTGGTCATGGCAGGATTTAAACTTATAATTGGTTACAACAAAAACAAGTTCCCAGTGGAGAGTGGAGACACTCACCCCAAAGTACTTGAAACAAGACATGTTCTACTCAAGCCCTACACTGTCCTGAATCCCACATCAACTCTGCTGAAACCCCAACCACTGGCATAAAGCCGACGGTTAAGCACAGGAGGCGAGTTTCAGGGTTAACAACAGAGACATCTTAGTGTAGCTGGGAGATATGCTGCTTACCTTCAGGAGCAGTGAACAGAAAGCCTCTGTTCCGTGTGCACGAGTGACTTTAGGAGCTCTGCACAAAAGACGAGACAAACAGACAGCACCAGGAGCAGAAACTGGAGCATCTTCAAAACATAAGAAAGTGTCTCACTAGGCCTGTGAATATGATTCAAATATAATTCAGTGGAGAGAAATGTGGGCTTGGGAGAGGATAGGATATAAAATGGATGCAGATGGAAGGCTTGCTTTGAAAGAGGAAAGAGGAAAAGAAAGCAAATATTTGCCAGAATAAGCAGCTTTGATTTGTGAAGTGAAATCAGTGCTTCTATGTGACATCTATGTGTCATTTCTAGGGCAACGATGTATTTACACAGCAAAAATCTATTAGGGAAAATGGAATGCAACATGGTCATCACATTCATCTCAGTTCTCCGTCAGCTGCATCTCTCGTACTCTCCCGTTCTACAATTCCAGTTTGGGCTGTTCCAACATGTCAGGCATTATGTCCAGGTGATAGCTACAGGCTCCACCATGACATTCCTTAAAATGTTTCATTATGGCCTGGAGCTCTGTAGCTTGATGTATGTTAGATCTGTGTGTTGAACTTCAATGGCGAGTCCATTTTTCATGAACACACAAGAAAGACATGGCTTTATTGGATGATGTCATTTTGTGAAGGCATATTGCCTTTACAAGTCGTAGCAAAGGGTGCTCAGAGGGATCTTTGCATATAGGTATGACATTAAATGTTTTATTAAGAAGGATGGATTGTTTTGCATTTTAAATCTGATCGGGAGTTCCCTTTTTATGTTTTTTCTTTCTTTTTGACTTATGTGGAAGTAGAATTTAAACATGTGAAACAAAATGATCTCTTTTACTTACTGAACCATAATGCCAAGAAACCTAGACTGACACACCAGTCTATATAATAAACATTTCTCCCTTAAAACAACATTATTATCTAAAAGATTTACTCCAAGTATGAACAGGCATGTTGACTGCTATATGTATTTTCTTATTTTCATGGAGTAATGATTTCAATGTGAACTGCCAGACTGTATTGTATATTATATATTGAAATATTGTAATAGCCTCAAATGGCTTATTAGCCATTATTAGCCAAAGATACTATGGTTTACCAGTAGGAGAATATGTTCTAGTAGGAGAATATGTGGAAATATATTAAAACATTCAAATCCTGGCACCATAGTGATGTGCAGTGATTCCAAGGTGAAAATTGGTGTCCATTGTACTGACTTTTACCATTTCAAATTATATCTTGTCTAATTTTATGAAAATTGCCATTTGGTTTGAAACTAATTATCAAGGGAATGTCAGACCTGTGCTGGAGGAAAAAGAAGTGCATCTGAACACGGTCTAAAACTCCCAGACCATTCCTGCTTCTGAGTGTAGAACATGTCTCAAAGTGCTCTGGATAGCTCAAGTTTTCAATTAGTCAATTAGCTTACTGGGGCCAATTCATTTTCAACATTGTACCGTAGAATTGTGCAACAGAACTAAATGGCATAGGTGTTAGGAATGCGTAACAAATAGAACCCTTTTGGACTCGCGTTCTGACTTCAGCAGCGGGCTTCAGCGGATGGGTGACGTTATCATAGCCTGTTAATTGGCCAGAAAGTCTTTAAACCTTGGCGAGCTATTGTGTAGTGAAATAGTGAACGGACTTTTATGAAAGCAGTAAACACAGAAAGTTAAATGAATCCTGCAGACAGAGTGAAGTAATTAAGAGGCATAACACCAACACCTGCATCACAAAAGCAAACACCCGCCCCACCCTAATGACATTATCCATCTGTCAGCAGAGGCAATAAGAACAGTCTATCACATTGTGACTCCACCTCAGCTGCATCTGCCCGGTAACTCTGATCGTAGCCGTTCTTATCAGTCACCCATGGGGGCGTGGGAGAGGGAAGGGTTGAGGATGTTAGAGGTGAAAGACAAATATACCACCCATCTTAACTTGGCGAACGTTCACTCTCCACGTAGGCCCCAAGCCCCCTTACAGGGCCTTGCCCAAGCTTCCACACCCGTGCAGGTGCCAGCAAAACAACTTTGAAAGTAAAACAAGACGATTTTGGAATCTTATTTAAGGACGGGAAGACGGGGATTACAGGATCTCCGCCACTTAAACTGTGTGTCCTTTTCTTGACCTTGTATAGATGAAGGTGAAAACACAAAGTGAGAATGCAGCAAACTGAATGTTGATGACACGGATGAATTCAAATGTTTTTTTTTTGCTAGTGGCAGTGCTTAATGCTGCACTTATCAGTCAGAGACTCCCTCGGCCTGACAGGGCTCCACTCACCATCCAACCACAAATGACCCAAGGCCCAAACTCACCACACATGCACAGAAAATCAACCCTGAGACTTTGTTCTCCAATGAGATGTCCCCAGGATAAGGAATAAATGACAGCAATGACATCATTGCCACCCCTGACCTCGCACTTCTTACCCCCCCCCCCCCCCACCCCTCTGCGTCTTTCACCCCGAGCCCCAAATGGATCAGCCCAGTGGAAAGCCTGTTTTCTTAAGTTTGAAGTTACTCTTCCACTTTGATGTGTGTTTGCCAAGAAAAAGACGGTGACACCCTCTAACTATCTGTGAGTTATTACCCTAGCAACAAGGTCCACAATAGGACATGGCTTATTAATAGACTTTTTTTTTTTTTTTGACCCAAATACAGCTCTCCAGAAAAGGAGAGTGCCACTGTGGAGAGAGACAGACGGGTGAGGCTGTACGTATCTGACAGGTCTTCTGTCACGAATGCCTGCAGGTGATGCACTGAAGCTGACAATGGAGTATGCACACTGTCTCGCTCAAAGGCTTCTCCCACTAAAATATGTACAGATTATTGAATACTTTAAGAGGATATGATGTCACTCTCATAAATCAGGTAAATTACAGCTGCGCCATTCATCAGATCTACTGCCAACAATTCATATCTCTAAATTTATTAGGAGTAACTATAATAGGAAAATGATCATGGAAATGATAAAACTCAAAATGATAATGCTGTAGACGGTCTGTTTTAGAATGCAGCGTTTGCAGGTGCAAGAGAAACAAATTAACTATGAGTGATGAGACGTTAAGTTTTTTGCAATAAAGAAAGCATGCATATTAATATTCCCGGATATAGTGCAGGATGATCATACTCTCAATTCACTATATTACAGCACAAACAATGTCCCATAAGTTAATTATAAAAAATATATACATATGCTTATATATTTAAGATTCAGATCATGGACTCCATAAACAGTTTATATAAGTGAATAACAATGTGGCTATTAAATAAACTATTGGAGCTGTATGATTTCAGGTTTCATCCTATGTGGGAGATAGAGGAGGCTTGAGGAAGCCGTTTCTGCTGAGAAAAAGACATTTCTCAGACTCTGCAGTTCAGTGTCCTCTCAGCCCCTGACGTTTCGGGGAGACTTCTGCGGCTTCGAAACCTCATGTCTTTGGCCTGCACTCACACTCTATTTATGCAAGAAAATAAAGCCAAAATGTCGGCCCCTCCTAAATCTGTAAACTGCAATTAAGCTAAATTCCAAGTTTATTTCCAAATGGCGTCCCTGCTCCAGACCATGCGAGAGGCTGAAGTCTAAAATTATCACACTTTAGGTCAGGCAGCCCATGAGAAGTCAGTCCATCTACTCTTCTCCCAAGGACCCAGGCTCCTCCCCTGTCTGATCACCCCAGAAGGGGATAACCTCAGCCCCACCGGCACTGCCTCTAGCACACAGTGGAATATAGGCTAGGTGATAATCAAAAAAGTCTCCAGAGAAGACAATGACAGTTATGGGCTTGTTAAGTAAAGTTGAAAATTTGACCAAGCTTATACAATTATATATATATTATATAAATTTGTATTCAAATTCCCCTCTTCAGAGTGGGGTAAATTGTTTTTCTTTTTCACATTAAAGGATATTGTAAATGTACACAAAGGTGTAATGGTTGGCTATATTACGCCATTAGACTTGAGAACCAAAATGAGAAAACTACACAGGAAAGAGTGTTACGCAGTACAGCAGAGACCATAGGAGATGCTGGTTTATAGGCGGGGCGGCCGAGGGCTATCAGAGGTCAGCAGCTCAGCAACACACTGGCTGGTCTGGCACGGTGCATATTCGGCAGCCTCCCCCAGTGAGCAACAGCGTCTTGAGCAGATCGCAGAGTGACAGGCATGTAATCGGAAGTCCCAACAACCGTGTCATTTCACCAAATTTTTGCTGGGATGGCGGTGATCAAAAACAAAACAAGATTTACATTTTTATAGAGGAGTGAGTGAGTGTGAACCCAAGATTATGCCTTAGCCGATGTGGTCAGAGGCGGAAAACACACAGGGGGGCGTGCGTGCACACACGTACGCACGCACAAACATAAACAAACACACATTAAGAAACACACAGTAAAAAAATAAATAATGCAGACAGAGGTGCATATGGTAGATAGCGAAACTGACACTGCAGATTAACATTAACATATCACGCCACAGTCTTTTCAGAGTTTGAACGGTTCAGAAAACAGGACCCGAGTAGGTTGATGTGTGTGCTTATTGCACAGACAAGGTAGATATGGGAAAAAAACACACATTAGAATAACCACAACAAAACATACATAATATATCCATGTCTAGAGGAGGAATGAGAAGCAAGAACAATTCATATGTTATAAAACACATAATTGGAAAAGAAGTAAGCATTTTTACCTGCTTGGTTTGGTCAGTCAGTGTGATTGATCTGAGACAGACAGGACAGCTGGTCTCAGCAGATCTGAAACAAAATAATACCAGTTCTAAGAGAAGAGAGGCCTCTGATATCTGTATATCTTGGAAAACATTGTTTTCCTTGATTTGGAATCAGTTTAAAAGAGAAGGAGGGGTGTTTCTGCTCAAGTGCGTGCATTTTTTTTATAGCCTTGTGTTATATTTTTTATGATGTTTGCATGTTTATTTCACACAGACATGAAAGTGTTCATTCACCAACAGGCTTTCTGACGTCTTCTACAAGGAATTTATTAGACCAAACACTGATGCGCAGTTGGATAAACCTCCAAAGAAAAGGGTAGAGAAGCAGTCACCAGATATATCAAATATACCCATCTTGGCAAACCAGGAGGAGAGCAATTCAGGGGTTGTGAAAACAAACACTTCTCATCTAACTATTTAAGAATGTTGGTCAGACGAGGTGTATTCTAGTCGCCGAGAAAAAAAAGGAACCTGATGCGTGTCTGCTGGTTCCTGTTGGGTGATCCATTCAACATGTGGACAGACACGCCTAAGATCGGTGAGGTTCAAAGCTGCTCAACACATGTGGTGTCAATCTGCACAAACTGACATACAGTCTACGGTGCTAAAGGTAGGTGTGTGTGTGTGTGAGAGAGAGAGAGAGAGAGAGAGAGAGAGGAAAGACCCATATTCAAGGGTAGACAGCAGCAGCCATAATCAGATATAGACATAAATACACATACCCAAACTCTTAGACCCATATACATATTTTAAAACAAACATCTTCTGCTCAAGATGTAACAGTTTATTATGAAAAGTTCTGAAAGAACATGTGAAAGATTATTTCCTATAAACCTATATAAAAGTGTCCTTTGAGTAGCAATTAAGCAAACCAGAGATAACTAGCGAAGACTATGCTAAATCAAGCCATTAGGCAAAAATTTGGAAAATAACACATGCTTCTTCAGGCATGGGAGTGTGTTTGTGTGTTGGATGGTGCGATAAACAGCTGCAGACAAATATGAGCTCAATATCCTTAAGGGAATAGAGCTTTCCAATGAATGAAGATGCAGCCTCCAGACAGAGAAGTAAGGCCAGCTCCTCAGCAGACCCTGGGAAAGATCACTGTTGGCTGTGAGGGTGACTGAACTCTGTGGGGCCTAAATCTTTGACTCATCCATGCTGTCGTACAGAGTTCACCAAACCACAGTGTTAACAACATACATAAGATAAGCCACACTCAGCCGATACAATGCCAGAATATGCATGTTATGGACAGTCTGACTCTTTCTCTCATCCAAACCTTCAAGGTAAGAGTTCTATCACCCTTGGGATGTTTGTTTTAAATATATATTTAAATATGTTACTATTATTCAAAATAATAGTCAATTATTTTGAAGGGGCATGTATATGTTTTACATATGGACAGTGTTGAAGTTTATAAAGACACTCACTGGCTGGCTAGCATTAACTGCCTGAACTTCACTACTTCACAAGCTAGCCACATTAGTTAATGTTGATTTATTTAAAAAATTAATGTCGTGTTGGTTTTTACATTTGCTCTGTTTCATTATCCTGCTGAAATATGCCTAGATTCCACTGTTTGGGGCTCCTCTAAGGTACAACTTTATTGGTGCTCTTGAAAAAAGGCATGTTGGAAATATGGGTTTTCCATCTGACAATGACAATATACAAATTACAATAAAACACAAGCACACAAATGAACATGTGCGTGCATACACACACACACACACACTCAGTGAACTTTGCAATGTAGCACAGTGTGTTTAATCTTGGACTAGGATTAGTCTACGGCTGGAATACTGCCACAGGCCATTAAACTTGTGGGGAATATCTGTAAATATTATTGCACATGATTTAAAAAATCTGGATCAAATTGGATCGATCCCTTTATATGTATACAATTTACGTTTATCTGTCGCACTACACCTTTCATGTAGAGAAGCCCACACTCAACACTTTTCAGCAGTTATTAAACAGACAATGAGACACACACGTGAAGAATCTAGTAGGTTTTCACATCTGTACCACACATTGAAACCTCCTGCCAGAGATTCTCCATGAATTATTACCATTTTTAAAGGCAGAGGGTAAAAAAGGGTCAGATATACAGATACAGCTATGGTAAAATAGGCTGCTTTCCATCCGCCCATATGGGGGGTCATGATCACAGGTTCATTCTCTGTGGTGCTGTCTGGTTCAGCAGGCTGTCTATAAAATGTACAGTCTGTTTGGGACATTAGGGACCAAATTTATGAACACTGTATCAAGTCTCCTTGTCCTTGTGTGATCTGAAGGGTCAATCTGTATAGCAAGAAAAAAAACCTCACAGCACTAAGTAAGGATAAAATGACCTGGATTCTTCATGCAAAAATCACTGTCACAAACACAGTCCACCTAAGTACCCAGAGGATAGCTATGAACACTTTCCAATGCCTGAGCCAATTATTCAGTCAAAAGTGCTAGAAAATCCCACAACAGATTTACAGCTGAAACTATTTGCCAAATGTGTATTAGACATAATATAAAATCATATTTACTACATTGTAAGATGATGTTGTATTGAGAAAAAAACACCAATTGCTTTAATGATTTACACAGCACACTGCATGGCTATTCTCATTCATGTAAACTCAGTGCTAAAACACCTGGAACTCATGGCCCCAATTGCTGGTGTATTTAGCATTAGTCCTGTGCTCAGCTGGTTTGCCTTTTGTCCAAACAGTAGCAGTTTCCAGTTTTTCATAAACTGCTTAATTTTCACTGGTATGACTCAAGCTTGTGATGACGAGTATGTGATCAAAATAATTGTCAAACTAAATTTTTAATATTTAATTTTTTTGTTAATATGGTGGACAATGTCACACTACCTGCGGATGGCAGACAGTCACCTGCCCAGTAAAAGGACTGAAGTTGCTAGAGTGACTTTGGAAAGACCAACCACATATTTATCATTCCCTTCATCCAACCTTAACACTCTCACCCATCTGGACTTTTGCTAACATTATCTATGGCCAGTATTGACAACATTATTTATGGTTTATTGAGTGTTCTCTTCTTATATTAATTATCTTGTGCATGACCCTATGTCACGCTGAGCGAGGCGTTTTCAGAAAGAGGCCGGAATCGCAGGCGTTGACAGACAAACGCATATTTATTTTGAATTATATTCAGCGCAGACGCGCAAGACATAAACGGACCCACACACACACACGGTGACTCAAACAAAGATGAGCACGGGACACTGCGCAAGCACACATTAAATAGACGCCCCACACTAACCCCTTGTGAAGACAAGACAAGCTACAGGTGCGACGAATGAACACACTCATATTCACACACACCCACGGAAATACACATAAGGACATCGACAACAGGAACACACGCCCACAGGGAGGGATCGGGGGCTGACCGTGACACCCTATTTGTGTTTTTGACCCTCTCTTTGATTATTACCTCCGCTTGTCTGTCCGTTATCTTTTGTTATAGTTATATTTTGTATAAATATAAATATATAAATATACTACTTTGGTTAGTTTTGATGTTGACTTTTCTAATTGCCCCTCTTAGAAAGAAAAAATCCATAGGTATGGATAATATTCTAATATCTGTGCATAAGTCAAGCTACTTTTTTAAAATAAGTAAATAATTATGCTCTCTTCACTGATTCCTCTTACAACCACATGATGGACTAGCCTTGTTGCTCTTGTTACTCATTCTGTTACCATGTACCATGTGTTGTATGTGTTTTGTTGTCTCTCCCTCATGTGGCCACACCCCCTCATTGTTTTCCTTTATTGCTCCCACCTGTGTCTAGTTAACCTCCTTGTTTATTAATGTGTAGTATTCCCTTTTCCCATTGTTACTCACTGAAGTCTCTTGTGCTCTGTTGGCTGTATGTCTTTGTTTAGCTTTGCACCTTTGGGTTAATGTCATCATTTTGTTGTTTGTGTTCTACGTGTTTTAGTTTTGTTTTGATTAAATGGCTTTTTTGTTCAAACTTCAACTCATGCCTGCATTACTTTCACCTCATCCCACTATAATTATTATGTACATATTACAGTATGGACAAATGAATAAATTACATTGGATGTATGAAGTGACGTTGCATTTACATATGGCCATTATAAGCAGAAAGAAGCATGAAATTACAGTTTAAATTACTCTGAATGTGTAAAGTATGTAGGAGATGTGTGGAGTGACAGTCTGTGGGGGTAGAGAGTAGTCAGTCAGTCAATGAAGTATAATAGAGACCACAGCTCTCAGGAAGAAGCTGTTTCTCAGGCTGTCTGTGTGTGTTTGGATAGCCTTGCACTGCCAGACGGGAGCATGTCAAAGAGGCTGCGTCTGGGGTCTGGTGTGTCTCTGTGGATGCAGCTAGCCTTCCTCTTTAGTTAGCTAGAGTAGACATTGTACAGATTGGGGAGGCCAGTACAAATAATCCATTCTGGCCACACAATGCAAATCCTCCCACTCTGAGACCATCCCACTACTATCATGAGATGCTCTCACTGGTGCTGCAGTTGACGTTCACCAAGAGTGTTTGGGGAAAATAAGCTTGCTGAACTTCCTCAGGTGGAGCAGTCTCTAATATGCCTTCTTGCACAGGTATGAGGCATTAGAAGACCATGTTAGGCATTTGGTTAACTGGACACTTCAGTGGACACAGAGGGACACATTCCAGTCTTCTCCAGATATGTGGAGGGACTGTCCTGACTGGAGGAAGTGTCCCGATATGAACTCTTATCGCCCGAGATGATGGCGACAATTGTAGTGTCATCTAAATCAGAATCAGAATTAATTTTATTGGCCTTTATTGATGACACACACAAGGAATTTGTTTCCGGCTGGTGGTAACCCTCAAGCAATATGGACAATATACAGACAATACACAATATACAAGGAATATCCATAGTATGTACAAACAATATACATAAAGTCCCAATGTGGTAGTGCTAATACCACAGAATTGGTATAATGCATTATTGTAGGTGTGATGCAGCGAGTTATAACATATCAGATGGTACTTATTTTATCAGATGGTCAGTAATTTATCAGGGTCAAGGCATGAGGCAAGAAACTGCTCCTGTGTCTAGACATTTTAGTGTACAGTGTTCTGTAGCATCTCTTGCTGGGGACGTCAAGTCCAGGGTGTGAGGGGTCTGTAATGATTTTCTGCCCTGTGTACATCCATCATGGTCTGGTTCAGAACAGCCACTAATAGGACAGGAAACGGTTGCAGTGAACAATAAGGACAGCCTAAAAAATGACTGGTGCTCCCTTGCTCTTCCTTCAGGACTCATATTCCTCAAGAACCAGGAAAGAGGCACAAATTCAATGAAGAGGCTCAACATCTCCTGTGGTAGGTGATGCCTCAATAGTTGTCACAGGAAGTACAACCTCTGCTTGATCTTTTTGAGGATGGAGTTGATGTTGGTCTCCCACCTCAGGTCTTTGGAAGTGGTACAGAGCCGATGGATTTTGTGAGGGGGAGGTAGACTAAGGGGTGTCTCCTAAAGTCCACCGTCATCTCTACAGTCTTGATCATGTTCAATTTGTGGATTCACAAGCATCAGCTGTTCAACCTCCCACCAATATGCAGATTCATCACCATATTGGATGAGTTCAATGACTAGTGTCATTTACAAACTTCAGGTGATTAACAGCTGGGTCCTTGGAGATTGAGAGAAAAGTGGGGAGAGGATATATTCCTGATTAGTGCAAGGTGAGCAGTTTTCAGAACTGAGGGATTATGGTGTTAAAGGTGGAACTGAAATCCACAAATGACATCCTCACATACATGTTTGGTTGTACCAGGTGTGTCTGTGCCAAGTGAAGTGTCATGGTGATTGCATCCTCCTTGGCAACCTGTGCTGGTCCACATCAAAAGAGATGATGGCTCTGATATGAGACAACACTAGTCTCTCAATGCATTTCATTGACTATTGGTGTGAGTCCAACAGTCACCGTGCAATTTCACAGCAGATGTTTTGGGGGGACCAGTATAATTGTGGAGGTTTTAAAGCATATTGGGACAGCAGCTTATTGTAGTGACATGTTTAATATATTTGTGAACACCTGCATTAGGGTCTGCCGCTGGAAAGGTCAGCAGCCTGTTATTGCAGCTTGTCACATCAACTACCCCTAACCAGCACTACACTTCCCATAATCCAATGCTTTGCTCAAGTTCCGCAGAATATTAACAACACCTGGTTCCACATGCATGTGTGTATATATACTGCTACTTACCCAATCTTATTCACAATGTCTCATTTTGTATCTTAAAAGTGTTTATTCGTATTTGTCTTCCTGGTTATCGTATCTTTGCCTGACGATTTCAGTTAAGTCTTTTTGCCTTTGCCCCTTGGATTGTCTGCCTTGTTACTATCGTTTTGTACTTTGGCAGTCATCAGAGGATGGAATGATGCGACGCTTCCAACAAGGGTTAAAAACTGACTTGCTTAAGGAACACCAGAAGAGCTTATCGCCATGTCTATTTGGCTGGATCAACTCAACAATGAGGGGGAACGATCCATTGGCTCCCAACTACAACCAGTATCCAGATCCTGACACGTCAGAGGAGATGCAAGTAGACAGTCTGCTTCTAGACACAATGGAAAGACAATGTAGATACTGCCTGGGGTGAGTCAGGGCACATCCCTCGCAATTACCCCACTCGTCCAAATAAAAGAAAGACTATCTATTCACATAGGCATGCAGAGGACACCTCTCATGCTGATGTGGTGAGTACACCTTCCTCTTTTCCCACTTACAGCCCATTTGTGCTTGAGTCTGAAATTCTCCACAAAGGGATAATCACTATCGTTTCAGCACAAACGGACTCTGGAGCGGCCTGGAATTGCACCACTGAAGAACTCATAGGAAGATTGTCCATCGCCACTTTTGCTGTTTCTCCAGTTCTCAAAGTTAGTTCACTAGATGTTCATCCTATTGGCTCAGACGTAATCATCCATTGGACAGTCCCTATCATGTTGGCTCCATCAGACAGTCCCTATCATGTTGGCTCCATCGGACAGTCCCTATCATGTTGGCTCCATCAGACAGTCCCTATCATGTTGGCTCCATCAGACAGTCCCTATCATGTTGGCTCCATCGGACAGTCCCTATCATGTTGCGCTGTAGTGCCACACATGTGGAAACTATATCCCTGTTCTTAACTTCTAGTGCTCATCACCATATTATTTTAGGTCGGCCCTGGCTGCAGAAGCACAACTCTAACATTTCTTGGAAGGGCCCTGATATATTGGCCTGGTTTGACTATTGCTTACTGTTATGCTGGCTCTAGGCTACATTCAGCCAAGATCGTCTGTGGCAGAAGGCTTCTTTTTTGTCACCAAGAAGGTTGGTGGCCTGCACCCTTGTATAGACTATAGGGGGATATTTAATATAGTATTAAATATCCCTAACCCCTTCCTTTGGTGTCCTCCTCCCTAGAACAACCGAGGGAACTCAAAACGTCACTAAATTAGATCTTAGAAGTGCTTACAATTTAGTTAGGGCCAGGAAAGGGAATGAGTGCTAAACTGTACTCATCACTAATTCTGGACATTATGCCGTTTGATCTAGCTAATGGTCCCTCAGTGTTCCAGACATTCATTAATGATGTTGTTCGTGACATGCTTGACAGATTTGTCATAGCCTATATAGATGACATACTCATCTACTCTTCCACATTAGAGAAGCACATTTGCCATATGAGGTGGAGGCAGTACTCACCTTGCTTCTGCATCAAACACCCAAGGAACTACAATGTTTTTTAGGGTTTGCAAATTTTTATATCCATTTTATATGCAATTTCAGTATTATAGCCACTCCCTTAACTGCACTGCTAAAAGGCAAACCTAGAGTTTTATTATGGAACCCCTGGGCAGATGAAGCTTTCACAGCTTTAAAAAGGGCCTTCACTATGACTCCTGTACTTCAACACCCTGATCCAGAGAAACGTTTTATTGTGGAGTTGGATGCCTCTAGTGTAGGAGTAAGTGCGGTTCTTTCCCAGAGGGTGGGATCCCCACTCAAGTTTTGTCCCATTGCCTTTTTCTCACACGAACTATCCACATAAGAGAGAAACCATGATGTGATTGTGAGCTCTTGGCTATCAAGCTGATCTTAGAAGGATGAAGGCATTGGTTAGAGGGCGCTAAACACCCATTTACAGTTTTACCGATCATCAACATTTGGAGTATCTGCAGCAGGCCAGATGCCTAATCACTTGCCAGGCAAGGTGGTTGTTTTTTTAATGTTTAGTTTGCGGATCACATGCAGATCTGGATCCAAGAATGGTTAAGCAGACACTCTCTCTCGTATTTCTTGTAAAGAAACCTGGAATCAGATCTCTTGCCTGTCCTGCCATCTGAGTGTTTTAGGAGTTATACAGTGGGATTTTTATGAGGAACTGAAAAGGGAGTTGTGCACTACTACTATTCCACAGTCCTGTCCAGGGGACAAAGTGTACGTGCTGCCTACATTCTGGAGCAAGCTTATCACGTGGGCCCACACGTCCCTTACTTCAGGACATCCAGGAAAGGTGAAGATCCAACTAATCTTAGCATGTTGCAGTTGGTGGGAATCCATGTACAAGGATATTCACACCTTTGTGATATACTGTTCAGAGTGTGCACAAAGACACTACCTGTTGGTAAACTAGTGCCAATGCCCATACTTGAAAGGCCATGGTCACATATAGCAGCTGACTTCATCACTGATCTTCCCTCCTCTGAAGGGAACACAACCATCCTCACAGCTGTGGACAGGTTTTCTAAAGCTGTAAAGTTTGTTCCACTGCCATCTTTGCCCTCAGCATTTGAAACTGCAGAACTACTTTTCCAACAGATGGTCTGCTATTATGGGATCCCAGAAGAAATTTTATCTGATCGGGGGCCCCAGTTCACTTCTCATATATGGAGAGCCTTTATGGAAAAACTAGGGGTTAACATCAGTCTTACCTCAGGTTATCACCCACAAAGTAATGGCCAGGTCCAAAGAGTAAGTCAAGAGCTGGGAAAATTCCTATGGTTGTACTGGTGAACACTGCAGAATGAATGGTCACGCTACCTTGCATGGGCAGAGATGGCACAGAACTCTATAGTGCATTCTGCAACAAATATTACTCCTTTTCAGCGTATTACTCCCTTTCCAACCCCCCTTTGTGCCATGGGATCCACCCCTTCTCCCCCATGTCTAGCCGTTGACTCTTGGATGAGGAGGAGTGAGCAGGTATGGGAGAGTTCACACTAGCACCTTGAACATGCCATCATGTGTTTCCAACGTCAGGCTGACCACAGACGCCTTCTGGCTCCCACTTAGAGTGTGGTTGGCAACCCGAGATCTCCGTCTTGGAGGTAGTAGTAAGCTTAAACCTCACTATGTGGGTCCGTTCTTGGTGCAGAAGCACATTAATGAGGTTACTTACCATTTGAAACTGCCCCACACCTATCAACTGTCACCTTCTTTTAATGTGTCTCTCTTGAAGCCATATGTTGCAGGGCCACTGTGCAGCCAGGCTAAAGGAGAGTGGCCACGATGTCACATCAACCACCTCTAACCAGTATCTTGTATCTTATAAGCGTTACTAAGCCTGTTAATCCGTATTTGTCTCCCTGATTACCGTATTCCGGTTATGGATTGCTTGCCTGGTATCTGAACTCCCTCTACCCTCTATCGTGATTCTGGAATATCCCTGTCCATTAAACCGATTGGATCTTTACTGCATTTCTGACTACCGAGCCTGATGCCTTTATGTTTCATTTTTCTGCTTTTTTTGTTGATTGTACAGCATTATTGCAACATGTTTTAGGTCTAGTTTTGTGTCTGAAAATTATCAGTCTTTAGTGAACAACCAGCAGGTCTACAGGGAGTATTGTCTACTACACTCCATAGAAACATGCCATGGCTGCAGGTGAATATACTGGACATCAGAAATGAATTACCTGGATTCATACTAGTTTGAGCAGAGAGAAACAAAGTGGTAACAAGACAAATATAGAAACCATGGATAATTACAGAAATGAAAGGTCTTAACAGGAAGAGGAGGGCCTTCTAGTCTAAGGACAAAGACACCGGGTAATTTGAAAGGAATTTAAGAGGAAACTAAGGGAAGCTAATGCTAAAGGCAGAAAACTGAGGCTAAAATGAGTCAGAAAAACACAAGAGGTATGAAATGGGATGAAATGCATGACAGGATTTAGTCTGCTGGCACATGGAGTACAGGGAGATCTGGAATTTGCATCTGAGCTTAATCTATTCTTCAATAGGTTTGACACAACCCCTACCCCCATGTTCTTAGACAGTGAGGCTAGGTCTCCACTTATACTCCTGCCACCATTCATACGTCTACCATCTACTGACACCTCTGCCTCTCAGCAGGCTTCTCGTCCCAGAGGACAGCCTTGTTCCTTCCAAAAGCAATCTTCAAAACAACATTAACATAATACATGTCCAGTACAACCCATGCCACCCTCTCTTAGCTCTCTTCATACTCCCTCACCACCCAGCCATACCTTCATCATTGTTTAGGTAAAGCAGGGGCTCTCCAGGCTGCAGATAAACAAAGCTAGTGGGCCTGATGACATCAAACCCAGGATATTAAAACCATGTGCTGATCAGGAGGCAGCTCCTCTACACTATGGAAGACCTCATGCATTGTTCGAGTGCCAAAGAAGAGCTGGACGGCGGCTTTGACCTCACGTTATGAAAACATTTGAGAGGCTGTTTCTGCATCACCTGAGGTCTCAGCTGATGAACTTCCTGGACTTCCTATTGTAGTTTGCCTACTGGCCACACATCGGAGTGGGTGATGCTATCGTCGTCATGATACACAAGATCCTCTCTCACCTGGTGAACAGGAAGCACTGTGAGAGATATGCTTTTTGCCATCTCTAGTGCCTTCAATACCATCCAACCCTGCCTACTGAGAGAGAAACTGCTGGAGATGCACATGCACCCTGACACCACATTCTGGTTCACCACAAAATGTCAGATCACATGGCTTTGTCTATGATCAGAAATTACAGTGTACCCCAAGGAACTGTGCTAGTACTATTCCACTTCTCTGTCTATACGTTTTTGCAAGTTTTCTCATGACTTCTCTTTGTTGGATGAATCGACACAGACAATCAGAAGGGTTTGCTTGAGAGCTTCACCACATGGTGCAGTAAAAAAAAAAATCATCTGAAACTTAACACCAGTAAGACCAAAGAGATTATAGTGGATAATAAGAGGAACAGAAGTGCCCCATGCCCCTGTCTTCCTTCAGGTGGTGGAAGTGGAGAGGGTGGTCTCCAACAAGTGCCTTGTGGTACAGATAAATAAACCAGACTGGACACATAACACCGAGGTCCCCTACAGGAAAGGGCAGAGTAGGCTGTTCTTTCTGAAGAGGACGAGGTCTTTCAATGTGTGCTATACATTGCTGAAGGTTTTCTGCCAGTCTGTGGTAGTCAGTGCCCTTTTTGTGGTGTGCTGGGGTGGTGGGATCAAGAGCAGGAAGGCTAACACACTGAATTAACTGACAAGGAAAGCCAGCTCTGTGGTGGGTCTGAAGCTGGACAGTCCAGAGACAGTGTGTGAGAGGAGGATGAGGAACAAAATCAGAGCAATTCTGGACTATCCCTCTCACCCTCACCACGAGAAAGTGTGACAGCTGGACTGTTCATTTAGTCACAGACTTAATCCATCTAAGAGTGAGATGGAACGCTCCAGATGTTCTTTTGCACCGTTATTGTCTATAGTCCCATTACTCGTTCATGTTGTATACCAGCTGCTATTTCACACTGACACTTTCATTACGCTCCATAACACTAGTCAGAGTACATCAGTAGCGGATGGGGTGTCACTTATGCAACTGTACATAGTATAATAATTGTTCCCATAGTTTTATTTTGTTTTTTTTGTAATTATATTCTTCTCTTTGTATTTATTCAGTCTTAACTTACAGCTGCTCGGAACAAACCTTCAGAGTGAAAACTCAGACTAGACCTGTTGCTCTGTTGGCCTCCACTCTCTGCAGGGTGGATCTCACCTGATGACAGTGTAGGACCAGTGTCTGCTCATTGTAAACGGCTCTGCTGTTTTGGTCATCAAACTGGCCTCTTTAGTGGTTACCAGCAACTTTTACAATTGGTTTAAGAATCTTGGTACTAACCCATTAAGCACTGCAAGAAGAGGCCCATGGGTGCATTTCAGACCAACTTTGCCATCTAGAAATATGAGGGCTCTTTGACTGTCAAACCTGGGGCTCTTAGGTTGTTTTTAGAAAAAAGTCCAAATAAAAGCGAGACTGTGTTTTTGTGAAATATGAACCTAAAGTTGGTATGGATCTTGCCACAGCTATAAGACTGTCAGACTCTACATGTTTTTAAGAACTGTTTGAAGATCTATTTTTATTTGCCTGCTCTTAGTGACTACTGATTCTTGTTGGTTGGTAAATTCTTGTACTTATGTCATGGCCTATGGTGTGGGATTGAGTTTTATGAATGACGTGTGTGCATTTTTTATTGTGAAGCACTGTGCAACTAGAGTCCAGAAAAGTGCTATATATATAAAAAAGATTTACTTAGTTGCTTATAATATAAGACATCTTACTGTGACATCATGGCTAAGCAAGCCAAAATGAAAGCAATCTTCTGGAACACCAGGAACATCCATAGACACCACATGGCAGTAGACTGCTAGCAGCCAAAATGCAAATAGACTGGTATAGGGAGCTGTGGGATTAAAAATGTGTGAAGTTAGCTAATAGGTGGGTGACTGTTATCTGGGAAGTCACTGTGACATGTGATTGGTATATGTGTGATAGCTTATCTGGCTGGGTGCCAACTGGGGCAGGACATTTACAAATTTTCTCTTTACTTCCTGTCAGTCATCATTAATATTAAGTTATGAGGCCTGCAAACAAAACATTTTAGCTTTCTTGGTTTTCACAGATAAAACACAGCACAGTACAAAACACATATTTACATTACTTATACAAATAAAGCTTTTGGCATATGATTTATATGATTTTAACCTGACCCACTTATATCAGCAAGCTTGCACACAACTACGCCCACACACACACAGTACTTTACAACTTAGCACCACCAACTACCCAGATAAACATTACCTCACAGAACAGCATTCTGGAAAACAATCAGCAGCTATGTGCATTCTTGCCATATATCTGCCATATATATGTGCATTTGGGCTGAAACTCCGGCATTAGACCCTTGCCCTAAAGTTCACCTTGGCCACTGAAAAGGCGTGAAGTAAAGTGTGTGAGTATAAACATGAGCCTGGTTGTTGCAGCAGAAAGCCAGTCCCATGCTGTAAATCAGCTGCTAGTTGAAGGCCAAACAATGCCAGGCTAAAGCTAAACAGCTCACTCTGGCTCCCATTAGCTGTGAGTCAACAGCTCATTGGAGCCATCAGTCACAGGGATGAGAACAGCCTCAGGCTTGGGCTCTGTGCTCCAAGGTGAAGCACTGACTTCTTATTATGGCAGAGATGTGCCCCAGAGGAACATTAAACCTTCAAACAAGATTAAGAACTCTAAAATGTTTCTGCTTTGATGTTAACTAATATATTTCAGATTCAAAACTTTGCAATCATTATTCAACTTTTTACCTCAAGTTGTGAGCATCCAGTGGGGATATATATAGATGTGGGAAGTGTGGTTCTAGAAGAAGAGATAACAATTCTGTGCTTAATTGAACAGACACCAGTTGCACCACAGAGATGAAATCAAACAGTGAAAATATCATTTACTGCTTTGAGTAGCACATTGTGGTGTTGCCAAAGAAGGAAAATGTGAAACTTTCATATGAGGCTCCTATTTTGACAAGATCATGCCTTCGATGGCTATTACATTATATAGTCTGGCTTCATTCAACCATGGGGAATACCCTGCATCATAAATGTCAAACAAAGCACTAGGATATTGTGAACTATATCCTGGTTGCATTCTTGGTTAAGTGTTTCTAAAAGTCCAATGTAAATGTGTGTAGCTGTTTGAGAGAGGGGAAGAAATGCACATACGTCTGAGTGGCTGTTTGTAAGAGTCACTGATAGCACTTGTCCTGAGATAGGATAGTCACAAGACAGAAAGTCTGCAAGGAAAAAACAAGAAGTCACAGAGGGAGACAGCTGAAAAAAGAAAGAAACGATGTGTCTTTGAAACATCTCATCAGTCACAGACAAAACAAACACAAACATGGCCCCTCTTTTCTCTCCCTCCTCTCTCTAATCCTCTCTCACCTACATCCTCTAGTGCAGTTTAAGCTTTCCGCCCACACCTTGGCTAGACTGGTAGACTAGCAAAATCCGCTTGCCATCAGACACTTTCCCCATTGCCAATTATGCTAAAAGTTATTATGCAGCATCCCTTACAAGCCCTAGGAAGTCATCCGGAGAGGGGACTGGAGGTATTGGCTTACTCCTGCCCACTACAGTGACATAGCACTGCACCACATCATAAAGGTCATCCCAGATTTGCTGACTCACTGGAAGTGTTTACTGATATCCCTAAGCCCTCCTGTCTTCTCAGCTGAATCATTGTCTTAGAATACGGAGCAGCTTATTCACGAGCATCTCTAGAGACCATGATACCAAAAGCTTTCCACAACTATGGGGAGTAAGTGGGCAATCGTGAGTCAGGCCTGCTGGGTGGAGTAGTGTGATAGGAAAGCATTTGGTTTAGTAAATCAAGAAACGCAAACTAACACAGATGGAAAGCTCATCAGCAGGGACTCTACAGACATTCAGCTTCACTGTAACTTGAATAAATACACATGTGCAAATAAGGAAATAAAAAGCTTACACTGTCAAAAAAAGACAAAAAATGAGAACACTGATTAATTAAGAACATCTCCAATTCTAAGACAAATAAGAGGAGAGCCAAAGTGGGAAAAAACATTTTTTTAACCATCTAAAGAACATTTTTCACCCTGTAAAGTAAAAGGCTACAGGGCATCCCCTGATGGACCACAATATATTTGATCACTAGTGAGAAATGAGCCTCCCAGTTAGCAACAAGTAACAACTTGACGTTTGCCCAAGCCTTAGACACCACACACCTGCGCCACTGCACTGGCCTGCAGTGTGTTTGAGCATGGAAGTGTGTGTGTGTGAGTGTGCGCCCGTGTGTTTGTGTGTGTGTGTGTGCGCCCGTGTGTGTGTGTGTGTGTGTGTTGGGAAAATCCTTTTTAATGGGATTAATAGGATAAAGATGGGATAAAGTCATGTGTCTGATGCATACCCACGCATTCTCTTAGCTTGCATTTGAACTTCACTTTATTCACTCAATCCAAAGCAGCACCACTTTCAAAGTTTTAGGGCCAGTAAATGCCTGAGACTAAGTGTTTCTACTTATTTTTGAAAAAGGCACAGTGAATTACTTCCAGGAGAGCCTTAATACATTCCATACCACTTTGGCTTGTTCAGACTATCTTAACTCATTGCAGAGGCTCTAAACACCTTTTCCAGTACTGCATCCTTGACTTCTCCATTAGCAAGTGTAACACACTGTCAATCACTCATCTCCTTGACTTTCATATGCGTTTACTGAACGTATTTTGCTTAATAATCATGCACTTAAGCATGGAGCAAGTACGGCAGCAGGTAGCTAATGGTGGTCTCAGGAGTTTGTGCATCAGATTTGAGAAAAACACTTCTTATGTACATGTGGCAAATCAGTAACAAGTGTTATTGCAACAAAGAACAATTTGCAAGTTCGATCTGGACTAGTACTGGTCAGAAGTTGAAGCCTCAGTGATAAACAATCAAAACTATTGTAACTGGCTACAAAGTTTATGTACTACACTACTACACATTTTGCTGCTAACATAACAGCATTTAGGAATATTGCTTTCTACAAAGGGTCGTTCTACCAAATTAGTTCATATACAGTAGAGAGACATTTCAAAATAAATTTTAACCCTAGTTATTTTTTCCCAAATTCATGTGTGTATTGTACAATACAAGGAACACATGACTAGTAAAAGAACATTCAGTTTTCATGTTGTTTTTTATACTGATTCTCATCTCTCTAGTTTTGAGTTTTTCCACTTTTATTGGTAAATTTTTCCATACTGTATGTAAATGAGTATACGGGTTCAAAAAAACCTATGGTTCATACAAAAATTCTGAAAACATATTTTGATTCAGCATGCAAAATACATAATAAACAGATATTTTTGCAGGAAACAGAAGTAATATCATCATAAAATATTAGCTAATATTTTAGCTAACATCTTAGATGCTAATTAGATAAGCTTTAAAAAAAAATTTTTTTACCAGTGTTTCTGTAGTGACTGCTCACCTTTTGGTATTGACTGGATCATTTTGGTTGTGACCACAGTAATCTATTTTTTTTTTAGAAAGGTTGTATCTATTCTCTTAACCATTTTACCCAATCTTAAGCCACTACATGCCATATTATGGAAATATTACAAAAACAATTAATGTAATTATTACCAAATAAAGAATGTATAACAAAATAATAATAATTTCTCAATAATACATAACTAAATGATAAATTAATTAAATATAACAATTAAGCCTACATAAAAATTGCAAAAATTAAAAGGGTAAGTTGATATGAGAATGAAGAATGGCCAAGTGAACATAAATAGAATGTTTGTATTAAAAACTTCATGTAATATAGCTAAGAAAAAAGATTGACATGTGAGAAAAAAGCCATATAAATAATCATCTTGCCTGTCTTCAGTGATTCCAGGGAAGGGATCATTGTTGTAATGCAACAATTCACCACATCCCAATAAGGTCTTTAGGGGTATCATCAACTGGAAGGACAGACCCTTCACACCCACAGCTTGAAGTTGATTGGTTTAATTTTGGGGCTGTTGGTTCAGGTGTGTTTACATCTCTTCCAGGCAGTACTTGTGCAATGTTGGTGGACAATGGTAGAAACAGGGACTAATGGCCTTTTGACTGCAGAAGCAGCTAGCCACTCTGCAACAGACTAGGTCAGGGGAAGTATACATAACTTCATGAATGCCCAGTGTATCTTTGATGGTGGGCAGCTGTTTCAGAAGTACTGTTTCAGAAGAACAAGACAGGATACAAGTGCATGTGAATAATTATTTAAAAGAAAGGAAAGAACAACTACAAAAGAGAAAAACCAAAGTCAAAGTGAAGCGAGACACGGAATACAGCAAGGAACTAACATGACCACTATACAAGCCAAATTTCAAGCACTGACCGATTCAGAGAGCAGAAAACACAGGGTATAAAAACACAGAGAAATTAAACAGATAGAAGAGACACCTGAGACCAATCAAGAATTGGTCTCAAACAGGACCTAACTATTCACCACATGGCCACGAGGAATACAGTCTGACTTCTTGGTCTAAGTGCAGGGGTGTGGCTAAAACATGGCTCTTCCCATAAAGCTCTTTGTGCTTCAGGCTTCTTATGAAAATGTGAGACAGTATTCTAATAAAGTTTTTAAAATGTAACTCATAATAATTCTAAACCTTTTAACCTCATTTTAAAATTGATTCTTTAAGCATAAGTTGAAAGAAGGGTTCAGGTTTGGGACAGCCACCTCCCCAAGAGAAAGTACCTTATAAATGATTTCACTTATCACTATTTCAGTTACCTTGGGATCAAATACATTACAATTTAAAGATTGTAAATATCATAAGTCTGACTGCATGTGTTTAAATAGTTTTTTACTAGACACTGCAGTGTGAATTAATTTGGTAGAAAGGTCCTTAAAACGGTTAGGATGAGTCACAGTCATATATACTACATTCATGAGGACCAAAGGCTGTCATGGGAAAGATATGTGTCAGCCATGGTCAATAAAATTGACTTCTTTTTCTCTTTATATAGCAAGAGTTACCATGACAATTCTCCTAAATGGTGGGAACATGTCAACCAAGAAGCCTTCACAAAGCAGAATGGTTGCTTGTCCTTAAAATGCTGTACAGCTGTGACAGGGACAGACTGTACCAGGAGAACCTTTGTGTTGCATTCCATCCCCAAGTTAAAGCACTAGATGCACCCTTGTTAAATATGAAATACATGTCTGTGTCTGTTTAGTGCATTAATCTTCAACACCAGTCCCGGATATCTGGATAGTCCCGGATAATTAAAAAGATTTTTTAAACGCCGAAAGCTAAATCCAGTTTTTCAGCTACTAGCAGCAATTTCTTTCCTTAGTCAATGGAAACGTATTTATTTATAACTTATTTATTTTAAACAACTAGTTATTGAGAGAAAGACACAGGTCACACTAAAAACTAAGATAGTGACTCTGCTCGAAACAGCCTACTACATACTACTCACACTGAGTGCGCCCCAAATCAGTATCCAGTATATACTGAGTGCAGTATGCAGTATACAGTATATAGTAGGCCATGTCGAACATAGTGAGTGAGACGTAAACAAGCTGAGAGGTCAAAGAAACAGCCCAGGACAGACGACAGGCCACCTCTAAGTCTAGTATCAGCAACATTCTGTGTATTTAACATCAAATCCTTTGCAGTGGTCATCTGGTCCTTTAATTAACTAAATGAACATATAGGCCATGAACAGAGAGAGGGCCTGAAAAACACAATGCCTTCTTCATTGTGCAGCTCAGGAACACAGGTTTAGCACATTGTATCACAGATACAATAAGGACACAGATGGCTTCTGCTAATTTGAACACTGTGACCTCCGTCTGTGACTGTTCACAATTCCATGACTGAATATCGGTGAAGCAGTTGGTATGGTTTCTCTTAAAAAAAAACCCCAAAATAAAACAAAAAATCTTAGCAGTGCCAAGAAACCCATCTGGTGCCAAACAGCGCCCAGAAATACACACCAACGCAAAATAAAACATCCTTAACAAGGCTGGGGTCAGACCCTTTTTTCCTTTTTGTTTTGTGAATGGAGTCATTGAGCCCACACAGCATTGTCAGTAAAGCTGACTCATCTCTGCATGGACAGGACGTCCCAGAGCCACAGCATTTGTCAAGAAGCAAAACTCACTGGAGTTTTAGGAGAACGACCTGAACATTCCAATCATCAGACCAGACGATTGTACTCCACTGAATATTACTGCAGTAAATGTACATCTCTCAGGAAATAGAAAGCAGCGTAAAATTGATAGGGATTGGCTGTAGTACTGAACAATTCCACATGTCCAGAGCACACCATCCTTTCTTTTTAGAAAACAGTTTGTTTCCAGACTATAAGTCCCTGACTGAGAGATGTTCAGCAATGCTGTTCAGCATCATTTTATCTTGATCTTTTAGGAGTGAAAACTACTATCGAGTGCTCCTTACTTGCCAATATTATATCCAAATAAGGTAACAAGAAACTTTCACATTCTCGCTGTCTCTGGAAACACCAACTATTTATTCTTCTTTTATACATTTCGAATCATTTTAACAAACCGCCGTCACTTCTCTGGATGTGGATTTAGAACAGTTTAGTCAGTATATCAGTACAGTCATATTCAGCTGGCATAACTATGACACATATCTTCAGCACTGACCCTACCCACCCCCCCCCCCCCCACCCCCAGCTAAAGGACCATATGTGGGGTGTCTAGACTGTGATGTGGTGTTGGTAATGGAAGGGTGTGTGCGTGTTTGCACAGAGCACAGTTTAGTCTGAGAGACTGTGGGTTTCCCTGCATGCTGAGTCATTGCAAGGCAGTGCGAGTGCACTACTCATCACCTCCCCACATCAGCTCGGCCGCCACACCGCTGATTAGCAATGCCCCCAGTGCACACAGCAACGGCTGCCTTTGTCAGCAATAACACAACACCCAGCACACACACAGCCCACTGAAGTAATCATTCACACGCACACAGAGACATATTTCACTACGACGGAGTACTTCCATTCACTTCCTCCAAACACATACGTACACACGCACACAAACTCCACAATCACACACATGCTTATTTCCAGATACGAGTCCTAAGAGATGAACTGTGTCTACATGAACTGTGAGGTTGTTAACACTCATTTGCTCCCTTCATATCTATAACTGTCAGACATTACTCAGACAGGACCTGCGCATAGCTGACCTGTCCTTACCCTGTTGAGGGAGCTTACAGCTGAGTTGTTGTGGACATTTACATTTACATTTACGGCATTTACATGGACAGGGTGTAAATTTCCTCTATACCCTGTTGAGGGAGCTTATAGCCGGGCTGTTAAGGAGAGAGTGTAAATTCACATCCAGGTCACTGCTTTCATGGTGCTGACAGCAAGCAAAGAGTTACAGGGCTGTGGAAAGTGGCAGAAGCTGATATAGTGTGTCTCCAAATTGGTAAGAATTATCTTGGGCATATGTTTAATTAACGTACTGTAATAGAGGCTGAGGGCAGCGCACACACCTGGTCTCCAGCACCAGGTCCTACAGGAAGCACATGCCCCAACCATCTGACCAAAGAGCAGAGCAACCAGAGCACCCATCTCACCCTCATCAGAGGTGAACTCAGCCACACCGACCTCTCTTTCAGGGCGACGGCGTATCACAGTCTGCCTTCACAGTCTGCATCACACATAGTCATATATGAACTGGGGGAATTCATTTTTATTATATGTATTTTAGAAAACACTACATTTTACAAATCCTAATATATTTTTTAGGTCTCCTTCTGGTTCAAAGCATACTTGTTGACATGTTCCATTGGTGTATCCATAATTTAGTTCAGACTGTTTGTCTTCTTGGGTGAGGCCTTCCTTCTATATTTCCTCATCCTCTACCTCTCCTCTCCCCGTTTCCTCCAACTCATGGTATAGTAGCTTGCAGTATGTATTCAAGTCTAATTGACCTTCTTTAAAAGTTCACTAGATGAATTATATGCTGGCATATACCGACATTTCTTTCCTTTTGTTACATCCATGTGTGGGATGAAATTGTTTTTGTTCCACTCACTAACAATTGAAAATTCCCCCTAACTTTTCGTCACCTACCACAAGTAAAGCTCACTAGATAACGTTCTAGGCATAACCATAAGCACGTTTCACTACGAAACTTAACCTTGCAGCCCTGCTGTTCAATACACAAAATCTGAGTCATTCCAATTAAACACTGAAAATACATAGATTTCACATGTTAAGCACTTATGAGTAGAACTGTTCATACACAGCTTAAAAGTACAATCAAACAAGGACAAAACCATAATGAAGTTGCATTGAAACCAACAAGCACATGATATTTCTCAATGGTCCTCATTTAGGTCAGCATAAGTGTTCATTGTAGTATTCAGGTCTTTAAAGGGTTTAACACCCATCCAAAATTCTCCACATCTCTTCCCTGAACTGAGCTTCCCTTACTGAGATGTGGCCTTGTTGACCAGAGAACATATAGCATGTGATGGAGAGCAAGCCCCTTTGGCCTGCCAAAGCCCAGATGTATTGTTCTATTTTTCTGTATTTCGAGTTAGATCTGGACTTTTGTCTAAAAAGTGTATTTCTGTATGAAGGATTTAATGGGATTTAAGAAGATTGAATGTATTTTTTTCAATGTTCCTTCTGCACATTTTTTACAAAGATTGCTAACACACACATTCTGATACTAATCCCAGAAACCTTTGGATTTGGTAATTTTCACATGATATATGTTTACTGAAAACTCTCAGGAAATCTTTTACATAACACTTAAGTACAATTTTCATCACAAATCACAATTAAATCCTTGTCATTCAATACACAAAACTCCAGTCACTACAAACACATTATAGAGATATCGTGGTTTAAGCATTAGGAAAGTTGAATTCTTTTCACATAGTTTTAAATACTTCCATTACAATTATCAGATGTTTTTCTTCCACCTTATTCCTTGTTTTAACCCCATGAATATTTTTTCTCAGCATGAAATCCACAGAAATGAGAAGGTCTTCTCCATGTCATGGAGCTGGATGGTGGGGACATATTTGCAGGTATGGATACCTCACAGCAGTGGGCGTTTCCCTGTCTGTTTGGTCAATGAAGCTTTTACATATGGTGCAGAAGAATAAACATCCCTATAAATAAAGTTTATAAATATGATGCATTTCTATTTTGTCTTGATCTTCTCTACTCAAAGGATTTCACAAACATGTATATTTAAAAAATAAAAATCAGTTGTTTCCAATTCATTAGCAACAGTGATTGTAGTTTTCCATTTGATTACATTGGCGTGTTGTTAATAGCCAGTAATGCCTATGCATTCTGTGGCTATGAAGATGTATTCTAAAATTAACATGCCTTGTATCACACTCTGTTTTTGCTAAACATAAACACATTTTAATGAAATTATTTTGAGTTTTTAGATTGGAATTTTGAGAAATTGGTATTCCAGAAAATATTTTAGCTGATGAAATATAATAAAATAGTAAAAATAAATGAAAAATGATGTGCATCAATGCTTTGTGCTGCGTTGAACATAGCAGTCGGTCTTTGCCTTTTTGTATTACATTTTATATGGGAAATCCCATTTTGAGCATGTACAAAATATTGTCTGAAAAGGTATGGCTTTTATGTTTTTCCTTGCCAAAAAGATTGTATGAATGTTTATATTTATTTCTGAGAAACTGCAAAATGTGTTTTGTAAAAAGTGTAAAAAGATTATGTAATGCGTGTTAAGTCCAGTACAAAATGCATAAGCAATTGAGGATGAGCTGTAATTTAGTTTGCATATCACTGACAATCTTACTGTTACTTAATCTCCTGCTTATATCCTGTTACAAGCTTGACTAATGGGCACACTAAAGATGCTTAGGGGTTTTAAGTGCTTAGAGCAATTCAGTCAGATAACTGGCAATACAATTTAGATCTGTGACACAGCCTTTAGTCCTATAGTTTTCATATAAGCAAATGTAAACAGCTAATTAGGCAATTCAAATTTCTTATTCACAAATTTATGCCAAGGACACATTAATTGGTTTAAGTAATAAGTGTTAATCTGTGTTAATTAATGTTAACATGTTAATCTGTTCTACACCACAACTGGGATCGTTTTTGTATATTCCGCTTCACAAAATGTATTCCTGGTCAGATTTACTCCTGTGTTTAGAATCATTGTTATCATGCTAAAACATATCAACATTTGCCCACAGTCACCCATCCTTGCTTCCTTTCTCGTCAGGCACCCACCCAGATCATAAGATGTTCACTTGCTTTACTATGACCAATCCCCTTCAAGCCTAGGAAATAATTAAGAAGTCATAATTAAGAAGTCCGCCCCCTTTTAGTCAGCTTGCTCCGGCCTCTCTTCTTAAAGCTTGTGCTTCTCCTCCCCCATATAACACTTATTAAACATCTGTCTGTCATGTGGCTCTGACCCTATGGCCCTTACAATAGCTGCAGCTACTCCCATTCTCAAGAACCCTGGCCTTGACTCAACCTACGTTGCAAAATTATAGACCATTTCCAGCCTTAATTTTGGTCACAGTGATGGAAAAGGTGGTTGCAGCCCAAATTCCTACATTTCTCACAGTACTAAATCTTTATGAACCTTTTCAGTCAGGTTTCCATAATCAACATAGCACTGAATCTGCACTTGTACGACTTGTAAATTACTATTTCTCACTGCTGATAATGGGTGCATTAATAGACTTCTTCTATATACTTATGTATATAAATTAACTAGACATAAACTATATGCTGCATTTGACACAAATTATGGTGTACTCCTCTTTCATCTGCCCTCCATCAGGACATTAGGAACAGCATTAGATCAGTTTCATTCCTTCCTCATAAACCACTATTGGTAAATACAGATCGCTGATAGTTGGGCCTAGAAACCTAGTTGCAAAAATGGCTAATTACACCACTGAGCTGTTTTAAGCTACTGAGTGAGCTTTACAACTTTACACTGCTAAAAATATTGGGGTGTTTTTCAATTCCTCACTATTGAGGCAAACATTACATCATTATCTCACTCCACTTTTTTCATCTTTGTAACATGGCACACCTCTGGCATTTGCTTCCACTTAGTGATGCCAAAACTCTTCTTGCATGTTCCTGCAAGAATTTATTATTGTAACTCCTTTTTTTTATTAGTCACCCGGCCCAAAACTTCAGTTTATGCTAATTCAGCAGCTAGAGTGATCAGCAACAGCAAAACACCCCCATTACCATTATTGTTAGTGAGTTGAACTGGTTACTGGTTGCATCATTTATCCAGTGTAAGATACTCCTCAGTACCTTCAAAGCTCTTCATGGGCTGGCACCAGCTTATCTTAGGGAGCTTCTCCATCCCTACAACATCCCCCCTATCCCCTTGCTGACGCCAGTTCTCCAACAGCTGTCTACTTGCAGTTGCTCACATGGTCAGAAAGGTACTCAAGTAAGCAAGTTAGCTCTACACAGAAATGCGTCATAGTTAGGTGGCAGTTGGACATTCTGTGATTGGTGTTTAATGCAGTCTCTCTAAATACAGAGCTTCCTATATTAAAAAAAAAATGGCAAATGTGAATTGGGCCAAAATTGTCTATTTCTTTTGTAGATCAGTGGTTTTGTCTGTAATGAGTTGTTTTGTCTCTAAGTGACTTACTCTCTAATTGCTCACGTTAAGCAAGATGGAAACAATGGGGAATGATCAACAGAATGATCTAGTAGGATTGGTACTTCACATCAGTGATGCTGTATGTTCCAGCTGATGTGGTCATTTGCTAGACTCCTTGTTCTATAAGGTACTCTTAAATACATATCAAGGGCTGACTGCTGATGTTTGACTGTCACCCCATGGACGCTTGTCCACTGTTTGAGGGCATTTGTTGGACACCTGCTGTAGTAGTTGCTGTGCTGTTCTTCCATTCAAAGCCTATGCCACTATGACACTGAGTCTTTAGAAGCCTTTTGTAATACCTTCTGGCCTTATAATCTTACAAAGCTTTTCTTCTAAGAAACTCCAGTCCATCATATTATAGATATTGCCACGTATATCTACTGTGCTGAGAGAACTACACCTCAGTTCACTGGAATTGGAGTTAACTGAATTGACAAATTTCAGAGGGGCTCACATTGATAACTGTTGGTTATTTAACTGTTTGATTACATGATATCTTTACTAAAAATATGAGAATGCAAAATGTTATTTTTTGTTAAATAAATAATAAACAGCTGTATTTATTATTATGACTTAGAAGATCAGAGCACACATTAGCCATTCATACAGAAAAAAATGGTGATTCAAAATGGTTTCCAGCCACAGCATAAACAAAACATCTCATAATGTACAATATTCACAAAGGGCGGTAAATGCGAGGACAGACGAAGTGTGGGCCAAGACTAGAGCCGCACACGTCCGATAAATATGCAGATGACCTCATTCCCCTTCAGGAAGCTGAAACGGTGAACAAAAGTTCAACAAGCTGTGAGTGGTAGTCTGAGGAACGGAGGGTCCGGGTGCTTTATAGCAGCGTTTCTCAGCCCAGACGGTTCACCTTCTCGCAGGCCACATTCTGGCTCCAACGCTGCTCCCTGTACACCTATGGCGAGTGTTTAGTGCATTTTAGTCTTTAGTCTTAGTACATTTTGAGCTGGGACAGAGCTAAAGGATGTGGGGCCCTGAGGCCCATCTCAGTGATAAACTCTGGTCTGCAGGGCTGCATACTGGCCACTGGCCTCTCTCTCCGTTTCTCGCTCTCCCTGCCTCTTTCTCTCTCTCTCTCTCTCTCTCTCTCTCTCTCTCTCATGCAGACAATTTTTGGAAATTCAAAACTTTGCTTGTGTCTCACTCAATAAAGCAGACACATAACTCACACCCCAACTGTATCCTTGAAAAAAACCTCTTAAACCTACACTACATCTGTCACATTCAATTCACTTAACACCAAGCTGTTACCCTGTTGCATGAATGTATCTGTTTAGATTTCTGACAATATTCACTAGACTTTTGTATACTATTTTGTTTCTGTAATGTCTGCTGTGCAAATATTTTCCACATCATATTTTGGGCTGTAAATTATTCTCTTTACCACCGCATAGACATCAAACACAGAAACAGAAAGACTGCTCATATGTCTGGGGGAGAAAGGTGGAGGTGTGTGTGCATGCGTGGGTTTACTTTATAGGAGAGGATCAAACGTGGCTCTCTGACAGGTGTGGATTCATGAGGATATGTGCTCCTCACATCAGCAGCCAGCAAATCCTTCAAGCAAATCCAAGCAGTTCAATCCCATCTGACTGTCTGGATGCAGTATCAGTGCAACACTGGACCGCAGCATCCAGCCTATCAGATAACAGGACCTCACTGCTCCTTCGCCTAACGAGTGGTCACTTAAAGACAAAGTGGTTCACTGCATTCTGTGAATGAGTTTCAACGCACAGTCCTGCGGTTAACCATCATCATCATCATCAGTGCAGCCGTAGCTCTGAGCTCCAGGCAATGAGACTCTCCAGTTACTGTCACACCACAATAAAATTAGCATGATATACTGAAGTGTGGTGTGAAGGCTCCGTTACTACGCACTCTGTCTGCCACATGGTGCTAATGGCTCCTCTTGGCTACCCATCTCATGCAAGCACACACTTTCCCACATATTTCTGTATACCAATGGTCTTACACATGGACACATACACTGTCACAAGCAGACCCACAAAATCTGTTTAAGAAATATAACTAATAGCTCCTCTCTTCATTATACACACGACCCTGTGAACTTACCCAGCGACACACACATGCGTACACACTCACACAAACTATCACACACTGCTAATGGCTCCTTTCTGTTCTTCATCTCACATCTGTCACGCACTACAAGTAGCTCCTCTCCACTATAATCTCTCTCAACAGCTCCTTTCCAACATAACTCTCTCTGTCCTCTCTCTCATTTTGTAGCTTTGTCTCTACACCGTGCAAATATTTTGGTCTTTCTCTCTTTATGACTCTTGAATTTGTACATGTACTTTGGAAAAAAAAAATCAATGTAATTCAAAATTAATCAATTGACTTATGGACGACGGAAGACATATTAGGTCTTCATATATTTATACTAATTCGTAAGCTCATTTGTATGATGGCTGCTTGCCATCCTGACTTTTCTCTGACCATTACTTTGCAACAGAACTACTAACACAGGTCTCTGATGCCAGGATTACATTGAGATTACAATGAAACTCCCATGAAGTACAGACTCCTTCCACAGAATTTTTGAAAATCTGTTTCATTTTAAGTATATGTCCCCTACCCTTTCACTCACACACATACAAGAATATTGTCTCTGGCTCTGAGAAGAAGACATTTCAAATTAGTTTCCCTTCTGGCGCAGAGGCGCAGATGGTTTGAAGAGAGGAGCTGGGTGCAAACATTATCTTTGCCTGGATTCTTTAGTGTGGATGAAATTTGACAGTGTTGAAGTGGGTGGCAATAAAAAACCATCAATATTTGGATCGTAAGCACATCTCATGACTCTTGCTGTATCATAGCCTACAGTATGTATGTCCAAGTTTATAAATTAACCCCAAACATGAAAATGGCATGGATAAAAATCTTAGCTCACAAAACCATGTGTGCTTGAGGGACTACTGCTGTGGTCAGTCTGCTTCCTGGGACACTGGTGTCAGTGTTTGCCATCACAGGAAGCTTAAATGGCACCATACTAGACATTCTGCACAGCCCAACCTTGGATTATACTGTACTGCCCATAAACATTTATCCATTCAACAACAAGCTTTTAATGATCATGTTTAAGCTGGCATCAGATAATAAAAAATCAATCTGGAAAATAGTTTTCAATGCATACTTACACAGTCCATATCTAAGGGTTTATAATATGTAGTCCCCATGTGCTGGAAAACTGACTATATGTGCCTTTTCATTACATTTAACATTGCTTGGCACAGGAAAACTTGTGCACACAAGCCTTCAAGAACTGAGATTTGTACCATGTGACATTTGTACCATGTGGGCTATGTGGAGTTTTGCAGAGTGTGTATCTGTGGTGTGTGTGCGTGTGAATGCATGCATGTGTGTATCTTGGCTCTGTGAATGTATAACTGAGCTGAAAAATGACTGGAGACTACTTGTTATCACTTTAAATATTTTGCTTCTTTATACCCAGTGACTTCAACAAATGTTTTTAAATTAGATTAAATGAAGAAAATGACGTTTGAATTGCTCATTGACTAGACTAACATGCCTCATGGTGACCAGGGAAAAGGCCCAAACTTAAATGGAAAAAGGCAAGATTGAAAGGTCAAAGGTCATGGTCTTAGTGCCCCCCCAAATGACAACATACTACTGTCACAATAAAATGCATATCATTAAATATTAAAGGTACTGTATATCTGTTCTGCTGTATGGAAGCTCTACATTTTCAACATGTAAACAGAAGTGGTCTTTATCCCTTAAACCATCTAGACTTACAACAAATGACGGACATCTGTAAGGTTTGAATAAGGTGACTTGGCCCGAATGACATCTTATCGGTGTAGTTCTGATGTAACGTTGCTTAAGTTTATGCAACTGCCATTTCATAGACAGGAAGAAGCTTAGAACAGATTGAGCAGGTCAAGGCATTTTTATACATGGGCTCGGAAAATTATCTCCCGTTCCCGTAGAAAGTTATAAATAACTGTTGGGCCCATCATAAAGGTAGTGCTGCCACATTAGAGGACTTTAATCTGCTTTATATGAATTAAGTCCAGCACATGGACGGAAAATGCTGAGACCTCAAAGCTTCAGCTCATGTGTGTAGAAGTAGGTGAAACCAGGAGTGCCGCTGGGAGGGCAGACTTGGATCAGGAAGTTACTGCAGACAGTAAAATCTAATACATCTGCTGTGGGAGAGGAAGTCTGGAAGCTTCTCTGACCTGCTGGTCAAACCTGCTTCTCACACCTGTTTCTCACACCTGCTTTTCATAGCTGCTTCTCCAGACCTGCGTCTCCAGACCTGCTTTTCATAGCTGCTTCTCACACCTGCTTTTCATAGCTGCATCTCCAGACCTGCGTCTCCAGACCTGCGTCTCCAGACCTGCTTTTCATAGCTGCTTCTCACACCTGCTTTTCATAGCTGCTTCTCCAGACCTGCGTCTCCAGACCTTCTTCTCACACCTGTTTCTCACACCTGCTTTTCATAGCTGCGTCTCCAGACCTGCTTCTCCAGACCTGCGTCTCCAGACCTGTGTCTCCAGACCTGCTTCTCCAGACCTGCGTCTCCAGACCTGCATCTCCAGACCTGCTTCTAAACATCAAGGCTGTGCAGCAAGTGTGCTGCTTTTGATTCCTGCTAATGAAACATTGCTAGAGATTCTCCTGTTTGGCTTCACTTCTCTGTTAGCTTTCATGCTTCCCAGCCCCACAGGAATTGTTCCCTATCAGCCCAGACAACACAGCCTACAGTGGCACCAACTCTCGAAAGTTTTCACCAGTGAAGGAAGAACAGCACCTTACCTATGGCCACCTGTTGGCCAAACAACAGACACTTGACACTTTGAAATGCTGTGGCCCTGGATACATTTTTTTTAAACCAGAGCACATATTCAACTTGCATATTATTATAAGAACATGTTTGACATACATGATAACATTGTCTATTGCACATCAGTACCTGTGACCTTATCACTAGGCCAAAACTAACATAATCTGAATCTGTATGACTACATGACTAGTGAACGAGTCCTTTAATTTGATTTTCCGACCACACTTTTAACTTTAACTTAATTTAATATGGGTAGATTTATATCATTTATATTTTTGCGCTGACAAGTATGTTTAATTATGATATTAAATAATAATAGTAATAGTAACCTATGACAAAAAGGAGCAAAATCGGCAGATTCTTTCCAAAGCCCCAGAGGAGTGGAACTAGGTTGGGGCGAAGCCTCCTGAGCCCACATACAGCCCCAAAATCAGCCAGCAACCCCAAACAGGGTCTGCGCATATTCAAAGAGGAAAGCAGACACTGTGAAAACAGGGCTCACAGCCGCATGCGCCCGTCCACACGCGCACACCCACGCAGGCAGGCTCGAAGCCACACGCAACGTCAACACAGCAGAACAAGGGGGCTTCCCCTAGGCGGAGATGAAAAGCTCCTTCTCCACCGGGCGGTGGAGTGAGAGGTGGAGGAGGAACAGGTCTCGTTACAGGCTAACACACCGCAGCTGCACAGCTCCCTCCCTCTCGCCTTCACTTCGCTCACTAAAAGGGTCTTTTTTCGCTCCAGTTTCCTGACATTCTCACCACTTTCCCTAAGTGTTTTATATGTTTTCGGACACTTCTTGGGAAGCCGGTTGATTTATTTTATTCCTGTTGTATTCCACCGACTGTCTGTCCCCTGATGACCCCCACGGCTCCTCCATCGCCATGGCAATGCTCCATGGTCTTGGCTCTTTTGCTGGGTCCCTCACATGTGCAGCACCATTAACATTACTACGAAAAACAGTCTGAGGAACTTCGCGCTGGCTGCTTAAATAAACTCTAACTTCTTCTTTTCGTTCTTTTCTCCCCCTCCTTCTCTCTGTCTTGCTGTGATAAACTGTCCCGCTGCCTTGCTTGGTGCCAACTTGCCCAGGAGGAGGTCCCGCCCGTCAGTCCGGCAACAGGCACAGACGCGGCAGACGTGCTGACAAGCTCAGATGGCCCCGCACTCGGAAATGCCCTAACCCTATATCAAACGATGCCTGTCTCACTGACCACACAATGCCTGTCTCACTGACCTCACAACCTGACACCTATCAAACACCACCTGTCTCACTGACCACACAGCCTGACACCTGTCAAAAAAATTTCATGCAAGCATTTCAAAGCATTAACATCCTCTAACCTGAAAGAAAGCAAACCAAACCATAAACCCAAGACACTGGGTGCTGTTTTGTGTTTCTGCCTCTGAACAATATCTTTTTTTTAACTCCATCATCTCACCTATACTCAGTTCATGTTACAAACATGTATGTTTGGACATTGGTCATCACTTAATGTATTGGTCATCAGAGTAAGCAGCTGCTGGATCCACAGGCCTTCTCTGCCCTCTCTACCTCCTGCATGGCTCTTAACCAGGCAATGCTGTAGCATGTTTCATACCCTGGGATTAGCAAGTGCTCTGGTATTTGCTGTGTTTCTGGGTAGTGTCAGGCCTTGCACAATGCAACCTCTATGCCATGCTCACATGCGTTGATCTCCATGTTTTCTTAAGGTTTTTTTCTGCTTCTTCTTTGGCCAATGTATGTTTGAATGGGGGTAATGAGTAAATCCTTAAATAAATGAGTAATTTGTTCTCTTTGCATGGCCTGATGTGAACACAGAGCCTTAGGCCCTGTGAGTCAATAGGATACTGTTTCTCTGGAACACTGGACATGAATTTAAACATGAGTAAAAAGCAGATTGGGACCAGTGTAAAAGGAGGGTGATGATGAACTAGTTTATAATAGATCACTTTACACACAGCACAGCACAATGGAGACAGAGGATATATGAAAGTACTTCAATCTGAGGGGCAAATAAGTAAATACTGTAGGTAGGAAAGTAATTAAATTAATGATGTCTTTATGCTCAAATTCACCAGAAAGTATAGAATTTATAAAATATATGAATTACTTGTATTTTCATATATGTCATATTCTTAGTGGTCTTACTCAAATGTAACATTTACCTTCTGTGTTAGATGTCTTCTGAACTGGGATAGTACAAACATAATTCTGCTGCCTGTACTGACTTCTTTAGTGTTTTTCTGGAACTGTAATATGCTCTATCGGAGCAGAGAGGGTTGAGGAGTATCACCTTGTTGCACTGAGAGCATGAAGTTGCAGATGCAGAGCTAGACTTCAAATCTCCTAGACCAAAGTCTGCCAGCCGACATTAGCTGGCCTTGGGTCTCGTCCACAGACGTCACCACAACTGGTGGCACCACTGGGGTTAGACTCAAGTGCAGCTTCACCCTGTCTTTACACTGTTTGTTTCTCTTTCCAGCTGCACTAATGCTGGAAACCTGAAGTGCGATTAACTTCCCTTCCTACAATGATTTGTGGGGCTTTTACTGATCGTCTTTGGGAGAGTTGTCTTTGGATCCATCTTAACCTCCTGTTTCTCTGCGAAGGCCAAAGACCATTTTGTTCAGCGAAAAAAGCCGTCTTTGCTGTGGGCGTTGTAAAGATTTCCATGGACTCCCCTGTGTGATCTAATGCTGATTTAAAGCAGAACACAGGGAAAATGCAGCACTCCACACTGTAAATTAACAGCATGAAGGGCCGATGGCTTCTCCATGCATACATGTTCAGATGAGAAGCTGAGAAGGGTTTTCACCATGCAAATGAGCTCCGTGGACATGAAGAGTGCGTAACACCTGCCCCGCTGCAGGGAACAGCGAAGAGCCTCATTTTGGTCATACATGGAAAATATTTGCATAGAGTGCAAAAGCTTGGCCTTTCCGAGCCTGCTGGACCCTGACGCTCTGCGAGGAGGGCCTTGCACGTTGCTCATCAGCATCACCCTACCCTCTGTTTTCGTTAACGGCACCTTTCCGTGGACGGCTCCAATGTTCCACAGGAACAGAGTGCTCGCGTCCAGCTGCACAGCCGCGCCGAGAACACAGAGGCGCGTCCTTCGAGGACGGCCGTCCCGGTCCGACCGGGCAAGCCCGCAGGGCCGTGCAGCGGCCAGCACTTAGCGCGCGGCGTGTGTGGCGGGCCCCTCAGCCACAGGCCTGTTTGTGTTGGGCCCCGTGCTCGCTCTCACTCACCCTGCACTGCACTCCTGCCCGTGTGAAGTGCGGAGCCTCCAGCAGGAACAATGCGACGGCTATTTTTTATTTTAAAACATGTAGACTTTTCCAGGCACATTCTGCCGCAGACCCGACCTGTAACTCTCCGCGGCTCGGGCCCCCAAAGCGAATCCGTTAACGGATCACTCCTTTTTCCCGGCATTAATGGCACGGCATTCCGGTCATCTGAGCAGACCAGAAATGAGTCACGCTCTGATGTTGGGAAACCCACTGCAGCTGATCTATGCATTGGGGAATGACCAGTGGGATGGGAACTCTCACCCAGCTGGTAGCTCAGAGCAGCATGGGCAGGGTCGGGCCTGTCAGAGTGCAGCAACAGCAGTGAAGACGTGGAAATGCCCTTTGAACTTTCAATACAAGCATTGTTAGCAATCAGTCATCGGCAGAGCTCTTAAGGGAATGTTCATCTGTGCGACAGCTGGGCCCTTGCGACCTGAACACAATGTACAAACCGAGAGCATGCGAGACTGGAAGCAGCATATTGCGAGCTTGAGATCTCAGCTGTTTGTAGGACTGTTGAGCACTACATCTGACGCTTCTCTCACTTGAGCAAACGTTGGGAGTAACGTACTGGAACAGCGAGAGCGCACTCATGGAACACTGACAGCCAGCAAGCACAGTGTGGACCATCTTCTGAGCTGAAGTGAATACAACCAGCATAAGTGAAAAACATGGCTGGACAAAAGCTTACTATAAATTGCAATTCCATGGTGGCTGAGGCCGGACAACCACAAGGACACAATGAGAACAGCCACAAAGTCAAAAGTATTCAGACACAGAGCCACAGAGAAGATTGAATAAGGCCATGTGGCGGCTGCTTTTAGCGCTATGGTCCGCTGTAACATAAGAAGCTCAACCACTAAGTGACCAATCTTGATTTAGGCAGCAGCAGGACATATTGACTCAGCCACACAATAACGAACACAGTTGGACTTCTCAAAAACGATCTCCAGATCACATCTGCCTAGTAGAGCCACACTGAATATCTCAAATGAGTTGATGCCAGAACGTAGTGATGGGAAACCAACTGTGGGATTCACATTCAGGGATGACAACTTGGGACAGGATCTGAAAGCGCTGTTCAATGAACTGACGAATCATCGGTGTCAGCATCATCATACGTACGTTTTTGGAAACACACAACATATGGGAAGAGCAGCAGCACTTCCCACTACAGTCTACACGATCATGTCATGCCTTTCACTTTGTCTTTAAATCTATTTTTGCTGTCACACGTGCAGTCACAAATTGCTATACACCATAGCCATTAAGATCAGATAAAGGTACTTCGGATGAGATCTAATGCTAAATGAAGTCGTTAACCAAAGCACCGCTGGTGTCTGTATCTGCTTCACCTTTGCAATGCGAGATGAGTCTGCGTCTGAGGTGTGTCTGTCAAGGGCAGCGGGCCAGAAGGATGTGGCCACTGGCAGGGTCGGCCTGGCTTTGCTCCAGGGTACAGCGGGACCGTCTGGATCCGCTCCAGCACAGCTGGGGAGATGCACGAGTCAAGCGGCACACTAACCCGGGTCGCCAGCGCCAGCGCGACCTGCTGACAGATTTATCAACCTGTGCCCGGGCAGAGTGGAGTTTCCTCTACATATTAACTTGTCCTCTTTTGCTCTCTCTGTCCTTCTACCACTCATCCCCTAATGCTCTATCTCTGTGTCCTTCTACTAACCCTCCACCCCCACCCCACCATCACCACCACCACCACCACCACGGCACTTTCTATATGTTCCCCTAACTCGTTTGCCTTTTTCTATGGCCCTTGAAACAATGCAACCGCTCTTCAACATTTTGGTAATAAAAAGGAGATAATGGACCCTAAAATGATTATAGTGACTACATCTTAAGACCACAAGTATGCGCTTAAGATCGTCCATAAAACGCAGCACATCCAACTTGCAGTCAAAGCTGCATGGCGTTCCCTTGTTGTCTCCTGGTTCTACATATGTGATATATTGGTGTCTTGTTTCTCTAAAAAAGGTTAATGCAGATCTGGAAAGGCAGAACTTGTCCTGCTGTTTTGGATGTGGTGCAATTCACTGGGAAATGTTCAAACACTTCAAAACAGCACACTTTAAAACAATCAGTTGAGATGTTTCCCCTCATCTTAAGGCTACCTTACATACCTCTCATAAGCAATAACTTTTCCAGCCACATACCGTGCTATAGCCAACAACCACAACACATTACTCAAACTAATTACCCAACATCTGGTGATAATCCTGCTCATACTGCTCCCGACTGCTGGCCATGGAATGTGGACAGTCATACAACAAGTTATGTAAATTACACAACAATACATCTCTGCCAGGATGCCAGTAGTCGACCTACTTTATTGACGGCATTGGTGAAATCATCATGGTGTAGCCGTTTCAACAGGCTACATTAGTCAGAGATACAACTGAAGTCCAGAGGTTTCATTATGAACAAATAAACAGAAAAAACAATGCAAAAAAACCCCAAATGCCCACAGCATGGAAAGATGGTCAATATCGGTGAAGCCGCTGCTCACTATGTTACGTTAACCCTGACGGCTGCACTGTGTAGGCCCCAGGGCCGAGAGAGAGCAGTGAGAGGGAGGGAGAGGTGGCCGGCAGGTGCCCGTCTGCTGTGAGGCTCTGGGAGGGATAGCTGTGCACCTGCTGCTGATTGCAGACAATGCTCCCTTTGTTCAGACCTGCTCACCTGCCATGCAGGTAAAAAAGGCCCAGCCTTGGCCCAACTTCAGCCCGAATACCAGGACCCCTCCTCTGGCTAGCCTGCTAACCCCCAGCCCGCCCCGCCGCTCATGCCAACCCAGCCCCGCCCCTCCTGCCTGCCCAGCCCCGCCCCTCAAGACTACCTAGCACTGACACCTTGCCGGCCTGCACCCCTCCCTTTCCCTTATTGCCTCTCATTCGTACACCAACCTTTTCACCCCTCTCCATCTTCATATGAGCTTTCCCTCATATACAGCATGGGCATATTTGCATGGGTTTATGGTTTCAGTCACCAGAGGCGTTTCTGCAAACCTGCCTGGACAGAGTAGCTGTTCATCACTGTAGTGCTTTGCCTTGCTCACTGACTTATGAACAGTATTATGTCACAACTTTTGTCAACTTTTTTTCTCAGAAAAAAAAATCCAGGTCAGATGTGGAAACTGCACTGTTTACTAATTTGTTTTCTTTTATAAGAATGATATTAACTTTAGTGTGCATGTTTGCTGGTCGAGTACCCACGTCTGCATGAAAAATTCACCACATGTTCTATTCTGTGTGAAGAGTGTTCCTTAAATTCCCCTGAGACACACACACACACACACACACACACACTTCAACCCTACCTAACTCTATCTCATCTCTCCCTCTTTCATAGCACTAAACTATACATTGTGGGCTTCCTGAGATCCCTTTGGATCCATAAGACACGCTTAAGGGGCCAGGAGTGATCAGTCAGCTTTACAACTGTACAGCACCAGTGCAGTGCCATGCAGCAGGTCCACCTGGGAATCTAACAGTAAAGGAGGGGGGGGGGACAGAGAGAGAGAGAGAGAGAGAGAGAGAGAGAGAGAGAGAGAGATCCAGCTCTCTTTTCAATAATAGCCAAAGTTAACAAAAGCCCCTGCTCCAGATCACCTCCACCCACAGTCCTCATCCTGCACTGCTCTCCAGCCATGTCTGATCCCCAAGCCTCCTGTTGATCTGGGCCAGCCTGTGCAGTATGGAGATCTAATCATACCCCGGGACTGTGATGTGTCAATCAGAAGGGAGCATGCTGGGAAAGGGGCCCAGGGCATAGGATTTCAGTTGATATCTTTACCTTGAGTATGACACAGACTCCAGAGATGTCCTGACCTGCAGTGGCTGTGATAAAGACAGAGGGCATTTTTATATGAGCACTTTTAAGAGCTGATGACAACAATCTCGCAGTTTTGCAAAGGTCAAGGCTGACAGTGAATGCTGGTAACCAGGGAAACAGCTGTCATATGAGCACAATAGGCATGTAGTTTTTGTGAGTTATCGCGTGTGTGTGCATGTGTGTGTGAGAGAGAGGGCTTATGTGTGCTTACAAGGTAAGGTGGCTGTGTGGTCTAAGAGGATGTCATAAAGTTGTAGGTCTCCTTAATGAGTTCATCATCTTTACCATCTTCCTCTTTTTCCGTCATTTGTTATGTTGTTCTAGTCTAATTAAGTCTATTAACTCAACCTCCTGCAGTGTATGTCAGCACACAACCCCCATGCCTACATACATTCAGATGGCATGACTGCAGCAACTCACAAACAAAACATACTGTGGCCATGCCTTCAGCTGGATATAAATGACTCCCCTCGAAAAAAAAAAGAAAAGCATATAAAAGGTGAAGTGTATCAGAGAACATTTGGCATTGCGGGGCTACACTTATTCCCTGCAATGTGTTAATAAGCCTTCAGACTAGGGAACTTGGCATAACGGCAGCAATTATTAGATTTATTGTAACCAATAGAGTCAAGTTCCCCACAGATCAGTTTCAATCAACTTGTGTTTTAAACACCTGAGAGAATCACACAGAAATAATATGCATTATAAAAGGCAACTTGGTCAGTAGTGTGTGCTAATTTCCATCCAGTGCAATGGTGACCAAAGAAAAGAGACACTTATGACCTATACACAAAAAAGATTAGCCACATTTTCCCAAAGATTTGGAATGAAAATCTCCTCAGAAATATCTGTACAGCAATACTGTTTAAAGCCCACATATAAAAGCCCCCTCAGTGGTGCCCCTGTCTGCAGTCCAACCTTACTCATTATAAAAGGTTCAGACTGTTATCATTCCAAATTAAACTAATGCACTGTGGGTAAATTCTACAGACACACACTCAGCTTTAATCACAGGGAGAAAAATCATGTGTATGGAAGAGTCATGGCTCAGTAGAAACGAGGAGACGGAAAAGATACAACACAATGACATAGCACAACACAACAACATAGCAACTTCAGCTAAATCTTCCCTCTTTGTGACCAATACCACAAACATATTGCTATAACAAGCCCCTCTTTGGTACTTATACATCCATTACTGGATGTAGCTATATGATGGAGCTACATATCTTTGTGAATGATCAGCTATTTCTTATATTCTGAAATACAGTATCAATAGCATATAAGCACTGTGGGCCTGTACACTGAGCTAGTCTGATTACATCTGAACAGGGATGACAAATGTCAACTGATGTTTCACAATTTTCTGTAATTTGTGATGATAAAAGCTGAGTCCATACCTTCAGCTATTCTATTAACAAACTTGCTTTGTCTTCATCAGCTCCTGCATTGAATATCATTCTTCCATCTTTATATGTATTTGTGCTAAACACCTGAATTTCGCTGATAGAGTACTGACAGAGAGATCTCGTCAATCCTCTCGTCAATGCTCTTCATCAGTTACACCATTTAGCTGCCTTGTCCTGTGAGTGACAGCGGTGGACGAAGTACACAAACCACGTACTTGAGTTAAAGTACAGATACCCAAGGATAAAACACTACTGCAGTACAAGTAGAAGTCCTCAACTTGAGTCAAAGTATTTAAAGTAAAGGCTCTAATAATTAGCACCATGCTCTGCATGTAAAACCCGTCAAAATAGAATTTGTTTGCTAATGTAAAGTGTTATGTTCGAATGTTTATTATTTCACAATATCAGTTAATTGAGTTAGCTGGAAGCTCCACATACTATGCACTATGGTAAAACAAATAACTAGCCAACTTAACTAGCTACATGCTAGTGTGTTGCTAAGGCAGTTTTCGGTTGTGTACTAGCAATAGCCTACTTAGCTAGCTAGCTAACTAACCGTGTATATAATGATAATGTCGGACTTAACATACACACAGAAATCGTTTGCTTAAAGATATTGTTAGATTTCAAATTAAGGTAAATGAACAGTAGGGCTATTAAAATAGCTCACCTCTGCGTGTTTCCTTAGGCTGGATGGGGCATTCTTATAAGAACAAATCTTAGGTAGGCAGAGAAGACACTTGAAAAACTTGAAAAATTTTTCTTTTCGACTACTTCAAATATTTCACTCAGATAAAAAAAAGATATGTTTTGTGGCGAGTTATAGTTTCTTCCATTTTTATGTACGGATTTGTTCTTGGTTCTTTTGTTTCGACGTTACTTTTCTACTTAACACATACGACGGAAGTAACGACAGATTTCGCATAATGTAGTGGAGTAACAAGAAAAATTTTTGACTTTGAAATGTAGTGGAGTTAAAGTAAAAAGTTACAAAAATGGAAATACTTGAGTAAAGAACCACAAACATCACTCAAGCACAATAACGAATTACATTTCATTATTTACTGTCCACCACTGGTGAGTGATATTTGATTAAATATCACATCCTCTTTCTTACATTCAATGGTTTGCATGTTCCTGCATTCTTTCATCTGTAGAACTATTCTCACACTCGTAGATCTTCTGGAAGTGTCTCCTCACTATACCTCATACTAGGTTGTCTGCTGTGTGGCAGTACATTTTGTGCTGATAACTGAAACTGAGGGACACCTTCCCCCAATCTCTCCAGGAGGGTGCCTCTGCTACACCTGTCACATGGCATCTAAAGACCTTTTCATTCAAAACTATTCTAGTGCTTGATTCTCCACTGCTTTCTCTGCCTGATTTTCCCCATTGGTTCTTTATGAATTTATCTTGGGTGTGGGACAGGCATTATATGGACATAAACAAATACATCAAACAATACTGTTCATTAAAGTGCACATCAAGTGCTAACTTACTAAAACCCCCAAGAAGATATAAACCATCATGGAACAGATCTTAAGAAAGATTTATTCCAAATGTGGTCTCTGCCATTCTATTTTGTTTCATCCTGTTTATCTATGTTGCCTCTGAGTTGTCAGTGCAGGTTGAGTCTTTATCAAAGGCATTTCAACTCAATCATTCCCATTCATGAATAACCCTGAAGGAGAGGTAGGAAACCATAAAGAACTCAAACCAGGTGTTCTGCACATCAAGTGAAGCTGAGGTCATTCTCAATAAACACACATACAGAGCATGCTTGCTATTTATTGGGAATTAAGCAACGTGAAAGAAAAAAAAAGAAAGAGAAAGAAAGGAAAAGAAAGAAAGGAAAAGAGAAAGACACGAAGGAAAAGAAACAGTGAAAGAGTGAGAGAGAAGCTACCCAGGTTTCAGTATGTTACCTTCTACAAACATATCACTGGGACTGTGAAGGGTAGCAAGCCTACCCTAAGGCCCACTGCCACACTCTCCCACAACCCTCTGCTTTACTTACATTTCAACAGATTACTTCAAGATGTGCTAAAGTGGCCCTGCATGTGTGTGTGTGTGTGTGTGTGTGTGTGTCACAAGCACATCACATGCATGTGTGATTGTGCAACAGAATAAGAGCAGTCACCTGGGCAGGCAGATAAGACAGGCAGACTCCCTGTCACCCTGTACATGTCTGCTTGTCCTCTGCACCGCAGACAGAGTGGGCGTGGCATTGAGGATGCAGTGCTCACTTCCTGTATGAAAAGGCCTGACACATGGCTGCACCAGACTGGCTCTTCTCAGCTCTTCTATCTCTTCTTCTCTATTGTCTCTTGATTCCTTAATTCTCACTTCTGACTTCCTTTTACTCCCTCTCTCACCTGGTCTTCGTCTCTCTCTCTCTCACTCTCTCTCTCTCTCTCTTTCTCTCTCTCCTCTCTCTCTTGGTCTGCTTCCCCTCTCTCTCCACCATGCCTGTAGCAGTATATTCAGAGATGAGAGGAATGTAACTTCTGCTCATCAAAGGCTTTGGCAGCAATGGCGGAGCTGGCTGGGCTCAGAGGACCAAGCATGGCTGCAGATCTGCAGATGTATATCAGTCTTATCTGCGGCTAATAAATCTTAGCAAAAATCCTCCAAAGATGTGGCACTCAAACCCCTGCTGCATACCCCCCCCCCCAACGTCCCCCATCCCCCACTGCCTAGAAGGAGCAAGGGTGCTTCTATGTGCTTCTATTTTATCAAATTGAATGGTGCCTCAGGCTCACTCTGAGTCTGGCAAACCATCATCCTGCAGTTGCCCAGGCAAACTGTCTTTCTGGGCCTGCTTCACAAGCTTCAGCCCGCATAAACTTATATCTACATGTACGTGTTTCCTACCAAAACTCCTTTCAACCTCTCAAGCCAATTCTCTTTGGAGGAGATTTCAACAGCACAGATGCTGTTCAACGTACAGCTGAAGCATGTGCGAGGGGCGTGGCTCAGGGCGTTCCTGGAGGCAGTGGGAGGGGCCAGGGAGGTACAGAAGGCCCAGTGGAAGCTTCCTGAGGAAGCTAGAAGACCCGATGGGGTGGTAGAGCTGATCATACGCCAACGAACTGCGTAATCAGGATTGCACTCAAGGTAAAGCAACTGAACTTGCACCCACCTAATGAAGTCAACTCGTTCTGAAGCACAGTTTTTTCTACTGTAATGTATGATAGTTCAGTTCCAAACATGGTAAGTGCTTTACATGATAAGTAAATAATAAGGCAAGACTACATGGAGTGCGTATTCTCTTCAGGACAATCAGGAACAGGGGAACACACCAAGCATGCTTAGGACTGATTGGTGTGAGAGTTTACTGAGTTTATTTGTAAACAGACAGGTTGAACACACAAGGTCATTAGGAGAATCTGGTGGTTAAGAGAATCAGGAAAGGCAGAGAGAAAGGGAACAACAGAGGGGAAAAAAGAACTCAGAGCAGGAAACATCTGTAGCACAGATATCAGAATAGCTCAGGTCACGTGAGATAGGGAACAGACATTCTCACAGGCCTCCACTTGCCTGCAGGGGGCGCCACCAGTACCCACAGTAGCAGTGTGGGTGAGGGGATGAAACTCATGGCAGGTTAGTACCACCTCCTCGGTCAAAGGTTACCTGGGCCAAGACCTAGTCTATAAACAACACACGCACATACCCACACACACACGCTCAGAGAGAGTCATCCAGAAACCTGGAGCCCAACACCACTCCAAACACAACACTGAAAAATCACCACCAGAAAACCCTGTGAAATGAGAGAGCATAAAAGAGATGAAATGAATGAGAGAAAATAAAACAAGAAAGTCAGTTTGCATGTCTATGCGATACTCTGCTGTTATGGATGGCTGACTGCACTGGTTTCCCATTGTTTTTTCTGCTCTGCAATTCGCACACCGAAAAGCTCAGGCACGATAAAATCACATCACGTAAAGCTGTTAATTGCTTGGAATTCAGACTAAAAGAGGGGCGAGAAGGTAGGAGAGGCTGTGGTTCTGGAGAGCTGGAAGGTGGCACCAGCACCACAGCACTGGGCCCAGTTTCAGTGCTAAAGGCTTGAGGGATCTTCCATGTGGAATGTTAGTGGTCTTTCAGGCCCTTGCTAAGAAGCAGAAAGTTATCAGACCTGTCTGCCAGCTTTTATACTACCCTGAATGTGACTATGATACGACCTATGTACATTACCACTGTGCATGGCAGCTAAACTTCATAAAGGGCTTTAGAAGGAGCCAGCTGATTCCACATTACTACCTATCTGATGCTGATGTTTGAAACCATTGCCATAAATAACTCTTGAGAGTGTTAATGCTTAGTGCAAATTTGCTATTTTGTGTCGGCTTGTAAAAACATTTTGCTTCATTTTACACTGGTCCATGTGGGGTGTGTGTAGGCTATTTTAATGAGCAGAGACACTGCACCAGAGTTTCAGCCACGCTTTCGGTGCCATAGCACTGGAACTTAAGGCTGTACAAAAGCATGGAAATTCAAAGCAATGCAAAGCCACCTCTTTGTGAACATCCCATTACCTTGATTAAAAAAGTTATTAAACTCTGACAAAGCTTCCCAGTTAGCATAGTAAAAATAAACTTGGACAGCATGAAGTGATTCATTAAATACACAAAGGACTTTTAAAAACGCATTAATGGTTAGAGATGGATGAAGTGTGGGCTTGGGGAGATATTTGTCCATGCTGAAAGAGAGAGACTGAGAGAGAGTGAGAGACAGAAGGAGAGAGAGAGAACGACACATAGACAGACAGACAGAACAAGCTCAGACTGACCAAGAGCTTGGGTTCAAGAGTTGGAATCAAAGAGCTGGGATCACAGTGTAAGCACATCTCTCCCTTGAGTTTCCCCGAAGCTAAAGCCAGTTTCTTCATGAGAGGCTCATCAGGAACACTATCTGCCCTTTTGCAGGGGTGTGCATGAGCGAGTGTGGGCGAGCACCAGGACCCTGTGGACAGGCCTGGACACTTCCGCACGCTTTTCCTGAATCTTTACCTGCGTGTCCACTGCCAGAGAAGGCTCCTGTAGAGCCAGGGAATGTGGGAGATCCTATCAGATGGGAGGGAGAGGTCACGGCGAGCTGTGGGCCTGATACACAAGGACGCCAGCGTGCCTTTGGTGCTCTTGTTTTCCCCAGGGGCTCCTCCATCTCCGTTCTCACAGAGATCCTGGAGATAAGACTCGTATCCCCCTCCCTAGCCCTGGGGCTGCGGTGTGCGTTCAGCCCATTTTCCAGCCGTACGTCTTGTCTGTCTCAGAAGCAGGGGTGGGCGCAGCAGGGGTCTATGGGCTGAGTGCGGGGAGGGGGGATGAAGGGATCCGAGGGGGAGGCGGGGTATAACACGCCTGAGTGATTACCTGCCCCCACATATGTGACCTGAGTGATTACCTGCCCGTGCACCTGAGACCTCGAGTGCAACGAGACTTTCCACGTAATTCCCATTTTCTCCATTAGCCCTGTCTAGCGCGCCTGTGCGGCAATGCTGCAGGGCTGTTGGAGCAGCATCATGATGGAGAGGCTCATGTTGAAGGAATGCATGAGAAAGGAGAGAGAACGAGGAGGACATGGGGCATGTTGGAGGGAGAGAACGGGCCCTGTGCTTTAACAATCCCCATCTGAACCGGCCCACTGCTCCCTGCTCGGAGGACAACGACTCTTCTCATGGCACCCGTCACCTGTGGCTCGCGCGACCATGCGGGTCACGGCCTCTCACTTCAAAGCACAGTGTCTGCGGGACACGTTATTACCCTGCCACGGAGCAGCCGAGAGGGGCAGAGCATTCCACCGCTGCAGTACGGACAGGGCTACGGCACACACACTGGTGGAATTCCCTGGTTCTGGAGGCGAATAAAGACTAGATGAAATTGAAACTGTGTACTCTTTTGATAAATAAAAAATGTAAACATGGTGACTTGTCACTGATTCAAAATCCCCTTTTGCATGGTAGGATGTTTACCCAACTACTTCCAGGTTAGGAGTACAATCTCAACTGCTTCCAGGTTAGGAGTACAATCTCAACTGCTTCCTGGTTAGGAGCGCCACATTTCCTACTTCACACCGGGTTATCAATCAAGCAGTTGTACAGCTTGGGTGGGGTCGCTATGGCAATTCACTCCTGTTGGGGAATGTAAATAGAGCTTCATGCTGTAAACATATAAAAGGTAATCTTATCGATCTCTCAATAACCTCACTCAAACTATCCTTTACTATTAGCTTGATGCATTTGCATTGTAGGTAGGTTTTGTTTCATGGTGTACTTCATAACAGCTCATAACCAGTGTCTTAAAGCCCAAAACAAAATAAAACGATAAACCTAAAAATGCAAAAATGAATTGATAAGTCTGTCCACTCATCCAACACCTACACATACTTTCTGGAAATGATGACAATGAAGAGAAAGATGTTTCACTAATCAGATTAAAGGTCCTATATTTTATAATTCTAACAGTACAGTACTCATAAATTTCAAAATGCCCTCAAGTTCTTTAATACTATTAATTTTGTGTGACCTTCACGTGGCCTTGAGTCTTACCATAGTAACGAGAGGGACTGTCCATGGCCAGCGCACACCTGACACCATCCAGTTGATCCATTTGTTAATAGTCAGTGCTGGAACGTTTTCACACCCTGAACAAGCAACAGTGGCCCTGCTGTAGCCATCTCCATATATACTGGCACATTTGAGGATTTTGGTTAGAGATTCAAAACAGATCGGATCTTGTTAGCCTGTCCCATAGGCATACAGGACACACACATATGTGTGCTGTATATACACATAAATGCAACACACACACACACACATATGCATGTTTACATAGTTATCAGACACACAATGATAAAAACATTTAGCACTGAACCAGTCTAAAAACAAACAGCTACAACCAGCCATTAGTTATGTATGACATAACACAGGTCACCTGAAGTCCTTCCTCCTGAAGACCTGTGATCTGAAATCCCATTCATAAACCTGTGTACACTGGTGACATTCATACATGATGGCGTGAGAGTGAGCTTTCTCAATATTTACATTCATGAGGAAAAAAGTGGTAAATTATTCATTCTGCCATCCTCAAATGCATCCATTCATAAAGACTAGTATTCTATATGTAATTATGGAAATACATACATTTATGTATGGGGGAGGTTCCTTGATAAACTGGTTTTGTTTAGTATAAAGTCCTTAGGAAAGACTGGAAGGTGGTAGGTAAATTTCAGATCATTAGACTGGTTCCAGTAGATTCCACACCTTCTGGTGTGCCGATGAGTCTTGTTTCTTTAAGGTTCCTAGACACATCCCTACCAACAAACAACATCGCCAACAGTGGTGTAATTAATGTTGTTAAAGTTCTTGCTTTGTAAAGTGTCTGCCAACATTTATGTCAAAATGTAAAAAATAATTAATTTCATTACTGTATCCAGGTTGGCTTCAAGATGAACTGGTTCATTTGATATGCACCTCTTCCTGACTCTCCTGTTACTACCTGTGGGGTGTGTGTGTAAGGTATACAGATCCCAGCTCACAGATCGCATTGCTGCTTACCAGACCATTAGCACACTCAGCTTACAGGCCATACTCACATACAAACACACTTACACACACACACGCACACAGAGTCCGGTAAACACCCGACAACATGTTACAAACCGACAGTTTCAACAGCATATAATAACACATAATGCAGTGTGATGGTATCTGGTGGCAGGCCTGAATTAGCGTGAGCTACTGATCCGGCAGGACTGAATTAGCGTGAGCTACTGCATTGCGTGCAGGCCTGAATTAGCGCTACTGCATTGCGTGCGCCGGCAGGCCTGAATTAGCGTGAGCTACTGCATTGCGTGCGCTACATCCGGCAGGCCTGAATTAGGCAGGCCTGAATTAGCGTGAGCTACTGCATTGCGTGCGCTACATCCGGCAGGCCTGAATTAGCGTGAGCTACTGCATTGCGTGCGCTACATCCGTCAGTAAAAGCTAAGAAGACAGGAGGACTCACTGCCTGCATCTCTATTTCTCTGTTGCTGGATAGTATATGAAATAATAAATATCATTTCAACACTGCTTCACTCTTATGGACCAGCACAGCTCTTTGTCTCATGTGGCAAGTCACCAAAAAATGTATGCAGAATGCAGAATGAAGCGGTAGGGCAGTGTAACAAGGAGGAGGGGCCGCACACTGAGATTACACACACGGGCTGCACTGCAGGAGAGGACTGTGCCACATTGGATTAAGCTCATATGGAATCTCACAAACGTTGATGAAGTCATACGCGTTCAAGCCTCCAGCCCCGTGTCCTGACCCCCACTCAGAGAAAAGGAGCGTCACTGCAGTACACAAGTCATCAATCACCTCTCTGCTTGGCCTGAGCACCCGAGCAGTTTAAGAAGCAAAAGCCACACACGCACACATCTGGGAGGCAAGAGTCACACGCACACACGGCGGCTGAATTGCATTCAGACCTGCTGCTGCAAACAAAGGCAGTAATAAGAACCGCGTCAGGCCCGCGGTGCCGCGCCATACGCAGGCACGATGACGGCCTTCGTTTTGGCTTCACACCTCCGGTTGACATCTTTACTTTGTCTCCAGCCAAGCACTGGGGAAAGGCTATGGCACCAGAATGCCTGCAGGGCTGGAAGCACCCTGCTACGGGCGTGGACCAGCGCGGGGGGGGGGGTGTATGGGCAGCTGCTCTGTGCTGCTCCTTAGCCTGGCACAGATACAGCCCTGAGGTGGAGTTGGCAGGACAGAACGAGAGCTGTTAAGCCTGCAGGCTTTACAGGACTTCATGTGCAGGGTCTGGAGCTTAGATCTTTCTCCTGGAGCTGTTCTTCAGTCACTGCTGCTTGTTTAGGAGAGAGTGACGATGGGTTTCAGTGGCAGCTTTTCGAACTCATCCATCCCCAGTGCAGCTGGACTCCTGCTAGATTACTACTGCAGCTCATTACTACCAAAAGCATATTCAAGGAGTGGCTCCACAGGCTAACGCACTGCACACATTTTTACTAATCAAGTGTAAAATTGATTAGTACCAAGAACCAAGCATTAGAACCAAACATTAGAACCAAGCATTAGAACCAAGCATTAGAACCAAACATTAGAACCAAGCATTAGAACCAAGCATTAGAACCAAACGTTAGAACCAAGCATTAGAACCACGCATTAGAACCAAACATTAGAACCAAGCATTAGAACCAAACATTAGAACCACGCATTAGAACCAAGCATTAGAACCAAGCATTAGAACCAAGCATTAGAACCAAACATTAGAACCAAACATTAGAACCAAACATTAGAACCAAACATTAGAACCAAGCATTAGAACCAAACATTAGAACCAAACATTAGAACCAAGCATTAGAACCAAACATTAGAACCAAGCATTAGAACCAAGATTTGACCAAGAGGGAACTGATCAGAACTAGAATGCTTATTGATTTAAGGTTCAGTCCCACAGTCTGCATCATGCTTTTCTAGAGGCCTTAAGGTGCTTGGATACAGGGGACTTACTGTATGATTCACCTCATTACAATGACTACAGAAAAGGGAAATGTAACAACTCTGGCTTTCATTATCACATTCAATTTACTCTTAACATAATATTTACTTACCGAGTGAAGTTTTAATCTGAGTGAATACACATAATGAACAACAACACTAACAAACACACACACACACACACACACACACACAATGGTTTGTATATAACAGAAGTGAGTACAACCCTGTGCATTATCACTTTGGACATTATCACAAGTTTGCAATTAAGTTGATAAGTAACACTTGAAACTGTATTTTTTAGAAAGACTATATTGAATATACACGCCTACAAGAGAGTGATTTTCAATTAGTCTAATTGCACAAACATGGTTATAAAATGTCCTGTGAACACCAGAACGCTCAACATGTGGGCTGTGTCTTCCTGCCTCATGTCTGTCTCATGTCTGCCTCATGTCTGCCTCATGTCTGCCTCATGTCTGTCTCATGTCTGCCTCATGTCTGCCTCATGTCTGTCTCATGTCTGCCTCATGTCTGTCTCATGTCTGTCTCATGTCTGCCTCATGTCTGCCTTTCCACGTGGAGAAAAGCTGAAAGAGCTGAAAAATCTGATCTTTCACAATGATGGAAAAAGGAAACAGGAGGATTAGTCACATATTAAAGGTCAGTCTAATCACAGTTACAGCAGAATCAATCAGGAGGTACAGAAGAACGCCGGAACCGCTAACCAGAGCCATTGTGGCTGTCCTCCTAAAATGACCCCTTGTAGAGTTCAGGAAAGTGTTTCAGACTTGGGTTATCAGTGGAATCCGTAGTATCTGTGACCACTCAGACAGTGGAAAGACAATCTCTATGGATGGTGTCCAAGAAAGAAAAAAAGAAAAACTACCTGCGCTAAACTGCAGAAATGCAGAGATTAAACTTTACTAAAGAATATGCATCTTGGGAGCACGGAGTCATTTGTTCAGATGAGACCAAGATAAGTCTGTTTGGTTCAGGTGGGATCCAGCATGTACGGTGTGAAGCTGGCCGGGACTGCCACACTGAAGACCAGATGGAGGAGTGTGATGATACGGGGCTGCATGAGTGTAAGGTGTTGGGAGATGACATTTAAAGATGGCCCCATAAATGCCTGTGGAGATACCAAAATACTGGCTGACAAGATGACTCCCAGTCTCCAGAAGCTTGGCAGAAGAGGAATATTCCAGCATAATGATCCAAAGCTCATGGCCAAAAGACCCTGCGCACAGCTAAGTATAACTATGACCTGGCCAAGCATGTCACTTGACTCAATTCCAATTGAGTACCTCTGGCGTATTTTAAAGAGAAAGGTAGAGCCCCTCCAGCAGAGAGCAGATAAAAAAGAAATGTCTGCAGCACAAGTATCCTGCATGCCGAGGAGGTCTGAGTTTTCATCAGATAAAAAGGTGGACACACAAACTATGAAAAAATCAGAAAATCTCAGTAATGAAAACTGTACTGACATTTGCTGTGTACTATGCGTGTGTGTGTGTGTGTGTGTATATACAGTACATAGCTTAAACAATGTGTTTCAAGCAGCCTTGCAGATGGACTGTGAATACCCTGAGACCCTTTGCCTGCTGCCTGCTCTCTCACTTTGCTTCTGCAACTGAACTCATGGCAGGTTTGCGATTTCGGTCTGCACTGTCTGAGCTGAAGCCAAGCAGTGCATCAGGTTTTCTTCCTCAACCTTATTCGTTTAGCTCACCCTCCTTTATCTCAGCTCTATTTGTCTTGCTATCGATGACCCTATCTTTGTTTTTTGAAACTCAAGCACTGAAGCAGATTAGAGTGGATGTGTTGACAGAATGATCTCAGGCAAAGCGCAATTCTCATGTCAAAAACACTAATCTCGCACTTCTATCAGCAAGTACACATTTGCTGGTGTTTTCTTTACTACTGGGACAGTGTTACCAAAAAAAGACGTTCTTAATCTGAACTTCAAGCAGACTGCTTCCACAGCAGAAATATCTCCTCCAGAAAAAAAAAGCAAAGGGAATTATTTCCACAAGTATGTCCTCTGAAGTGCAGTGGAGATCTGCCTGACCTCTTAGCACAGCCCCCCAAAACGTGACTAAAATCCCTGGGCACATAAGAGTGTTATGACAGTGAAGGCTAGAAAAAGAGAGGGACCCCTGTGTTCTGCTTGCAGGGTGAGTCTGGAGAGTCGTGGATGGAGAGTGTCAATGTGTTTTACTGTGCTAATTGAGTGCTAACAACATCCTTTTGCATGAAGTTAATTTCCAGAACACTAAACCTTCTCATAAATGTCAGTGGAGAACACGCTAGGCATAGAGCAGACTGCCCTTCCCAGCAGACGGGCTGATTGTGTAGGCTCAGCTCTGATCGGAAACACACAAGCAGTGAAACAGAGAGACCACAACTCTTTCCGCAACCACAAGACTGTGGGACGGACGGTAGAGATCAATACCATATACAACATGTTCTCAGGTTCAAAAAATGAATATTTCACAAAATCATGCACTTGGCTGAAAATATACATGCTATTAAAATATTGTTATAGAAATTAAGAGATACTAAGAAGTCAGGCACTGTCTGTGTGCCTGTGGAAACTGTGGGGATGGATTACAATCATGCAAAAATCTAAAAGCTTCATAACAGATGTCTGAATGGAAATGCCTTATTTCACAAATGTTTATGGCCCATGTGTACACATGTGTATCCCAACAGGATGCATGAGTGTAATATACTTAATATAATATGCGTTTGTCTGTATGTACACATGTTTGTTCTGCATTGATGACAGTGGCTGGCATGCTGGACACGCCCCTAACACTGGGGAAGGGGGAGGAGTTGTCAAGACTACAGCAGGAGCTGGAGGGGGGAATTGTTGTTCAGTCTGGTTTGGTTTATGGTGCACTTTAAAAATTATCGTCGGAGCACTTCTATAATTATTATAGGAGTTCTCAGACGCACTAAATTTAAGTGCTTGGAATTTCTGGATAGAACACAGGTCTCTGTGAAAAGCAGTGTAGCAGCATAAAATAAAATAAAGAAAAAGTAATAAATAGCAGACGCAAGAAGTGAAACAGGGGAATATGTTGAGATGCTGCAGGTAACAGACAATAGTGTGTCAGAGAGGACAGAAAGGAGAGTGGAGAGAGGATAGTCATGTGACCTGTACAGAGTGGAGAGAGGATAGTCATGTGACCTGTACAGAGTGGAGAGAGGACAGTCATGTGACCTGTACAGAGTGGAGAGAGGATAGTCATGTGACCTGTACAGAGTGGAGAGAGGACAGTCATGTGACCTGTACAGAGTGGAGAGAGGACAGTCATGTGACCTGTCCAGAGTGCAGAGAGGACAGTCATGTGACCTGTACAGAGTGGAGAGAGGACAGTCATGTGACCTGTACAGAGTGGAGAGAGGATAGTCATGTGACCTGTACAGAGTGGAGAGAGGACAGTCATGTGACCTGTACAGAGTGGAGAGAGGACAGTCATGTGACCTGTCCAGAGTGCAGAGAGGACAGTCATGTGCAAAGACAGACGTGTCCTATTAAACCTGATTCAACTGACAAACGTGCCAGATTGAATTGGCATATCCGGCACTACTTGGCTGACTGAGTTCAGTACAATGTGGAAACAATGATCGTAACTCTGAGAAAACAGAAAAGACTCTTCTGTCTCCCTCCCTGGGAAAGATCAGAAGGGTGTTGTGCCACGAGCAGAGAGAGACAATCGTATTCACCACATTAAGAATGGAGAGATGAGTGCTGACACCATGATGGCCAAGCTGACACCAACGCTGCTCTTGCTGATGCCTGTAACCACTTGCCAGGGGCTCCTTCATTTGTAAGAGCTCAAACAAGGACGACCAACAATGCTCCAAGACTCGGGGGTAACAAAGACCACTGTCTGCTCCAAACATGAATGGTAAACGCATTTGGAAACCCACGTCACCCGCCAGTGGAGGTTCATCCCTAGAGGAAAGCAACGGAGGCAACATCTACAAACCTCCAAAGCAATACTAGAGGGTATACAACACTGGTCATAGCTGGCAGTCAGCAGCAAGCACGGTGCTCAGAGGGCTGTGCTAACAGTCCCCTGCAGACAATGGAATTCACAAAACCAATTATTCAGCTGTTAGAATCATTTACTGATGCTTTCTGTCCCAATCTGAGTGCTGCTGAAATGCAAATACTGAGCTGCTGATATATGAAGCATACAGGCTCAAGTTATTACTGCTGTAATTCAGCATTGGCTGGTAGAGGTCTCCCAGAGACACTTTACCTAAAAGTAACACACACACACATACACACACAGTTACCAGAGTACCATGCACACAATCGTGATATAACAGGCTTTATAACAGGCTTCAGTAAGAACATGAATCTTGCGTAGCTCAATTTTGCAAATATGAGCTGACAATCTCAACAGTATGTGGTGGTGTGAAGCACAGCACAACCTGCTCATGTCATTCTCACAGCATCCTCGGACATTTGTAATGGTGCAAAATGTCCAAATGCCATCGAGTCACAGTCAAAGCTATTAATCCACAGAAATGCTCTAGCCTCCAACACACATACATTTGTGCACAGACACACATACACAGGCAGATCAAAGCAATATGTCAAAATCCATGAAGGGATCACTCATCTACCATGTGTGTGACACCACAGAAACCTACATTTCATATTACACATAAGTTTATCATTTATTTCTAATAAGTGTTCTCCCATTACAGAACTATTTGGCGTATCTTTAGGCAGATGTATCTTATTGTATATGTTCCAGTATCCCAATATTGTGATGGCAGAAATAACAAAGCAAAAAAACCAATGACCCTGAAAGGCCTTTAAGCTTCATAAAAACATCAGCAAACTCTGATCCCCTAACATCATTCTTCTGTTATATGGCTTCTTCATCGAATGAGTTTTTTCACTTTCTCTCAAAAGAGCTGACAGCTTTAAGGCCTTGAGTGATTCACAGATGATGGCATCTCAGCAGGGTCATTCCTCCTCCCTTCCTCACGCTCGCAAAACATTCCCCAAACCTGCAGCTGGAGAAGGCTCTCCAACCGAATAAATCCTGATTCAGTCACTAAAAATTGGAGCTTACATTTCACAGAATGAGGCCTTTGAGAGCGTGGCTGTGAACTCTTCCCATGTGTTATCACGGCCGTGCCTCACTGTGAGCAATCAGATGAGAAGAGTGATGACCCCACAGCCCACCCCCTGGTCAGAGCTCCCCTACTGTGTCCCTTAACCAGCTTTTAAAACGAACCACGTCCATCACACGGTGACACTCCATAACCTCTCCGTCCTGATAGAAAATAATATTTACCGTAGCTGTGTCCATCACTCTAACAGACAGATCCTCCTATAGGGTGGCAGGAAATCAGAGTTACTCAGGCATGTCATTCAAACGATGTGTGTGTTTGTGAATGTGTGGGTGTGTGTGTGTGTGTGTGTGTGTGTGTGTGTGTGTGGGGAGGCTTAAAAAAGTCCGTTCATTCCACACAAGAAGAGTAGGAGCATGCCAGAAAGAGAGAGTGGAATTTTCAACAGACGGGGATCTTCCCTGGCCGCTTTTTGAATCTGTCCTCGGATCGGTTGATTGGCAGTTGCTTCGCTCCACATTATCAAAGCTTTCATCTCCACTCTGAAGCTCCTCTGCTCTCAGAGCGGCCGCCTGCACACGTGCTGGCCAGGCCGGTCCAGGGCTCCCCTGAGCGAGACTTGTTTTGATCCTGCTCTTTGTAGGAGGCCCACAGACAGGAACCTAATCACAGACTTTGAAGCTTTGGGTGTATAATGAAAGGCGACACAGTCCAGCCCCCCCCCCCCCTCGTTTAATATTCACTATGATCGCCCCTGTTCATTCCTCATCCCATGCGCAATACTATTACATTCAAATGGTGCATGCGGCATGGAGTGTGTGTTTGTGACGGGGAGAGCATGTATGAAGAGGTGACTCGCCGGTTGTCTCTGTCCACTCTTTTGTTTTTAGTTGAGCAGCCTAGTAAAGGCTTGACTGTGTGTGTGTGTGTGTGTGTTTGTATGTTCCTCACATGTATTTTTCTATATTTCTTTGATCTGCCTGTATGTGTGTGTGCATGCACAGATGTCTTTGCACATACACACACTCCTGCCGCACTACACATTGTGCACTGCCGAATTGGCACAGTCCCTGATTTAATGAGAGGGCTTGCCACAGTTAATGATTAGTAATTACACCCAAACACAGGACTGCTACTGTTGAGCTCACCGGGCATTCGCTCAACAGGGATCGTCTATATAATCATTCACTGCCAGCCAAACGCCTTGCATTCTCATATATTCACCAAATCCCCCTCTTTTACTGCAAAAGCTTTAGTGAGTTTTAGATTATGTGTGTTACTGAGGGAGGTTGTAAGAGTCCATGGCAGGGTACAGCATGGAAAATGAGAGGTATGCCCCACTTTTGGAGTCTTACACAACAGCAGTCTGAGAACATGCTGCTCCATGCTGAGAGAGGCCACTGGCTTTTGACAGAATGAGGGACCTCCAATCATCCAGCAGCTCCTGGGGGGAAATAGCTTATTAGCAGTGATGTGGAGACACCTAGAAAACTCAAAACCCATCAGTCTCATGGCTCTCGGTTCGGGCTTAGGGGCAGGGGCGGGGAAATATATGTCCCTCTTGAGAACAACTGGAAAAAAAACGAAATTTACTCCAAAACAAAAGCCCCTAACTACACACTCCAGCATCCAGACCACCAGACGCAAGCAGCAGAAGGCTGGGCGGCTGCGGACCTGAGAATGCTTCCTGCTTCTTCACGAGGAGTCTTCTGCTGGCAGGAGCATGGAAAACCACTCTGTTTACACTCCCCATTCCTGCCATCCCGGAGACGAAATGGAGCATGATTTAACCCAGCCTGGGTCCCGTGTTTATCCTTCATTTCATATTCCATTTAATATGCACCTGGCCCCCCTCCCGGTTGGAAGAGATGGGCTGTAAAATTAGCGTGATGTGACATGAGAAGAAGGTTCCTCTTCTGGTACAACACTCCATTGTGCAAGTGCAAAAAAGATCTATTTCAATTTCTGGATGATCTCTCAGAGGTAACATGATCAATTAGGCTATAGTATTCTCTACTGAAACTTTGCCAGGGCTACTGAGGTAAATACTGTCTTAGGACCAAAATGAAAGGAAGCAAACCCATCCTGAATATTCATCCATGGTATGAATAATTTAAAATTGCTACTAATATCCAGCATAAACATTACATTAAACACACAGACAATACTAAAAGGCTACAGCGATCATGTGACTGTCTAACCAGTTATGTAACTGGCTATGCAAACACTACTATGAATGGTACAGCTGACAAATGTAAAAAAATCTGGTGTTTTTAGTCTGCATGACCATATTTCCAAGCTCGAACACATCCTTCTCTCAGCAGCAGACATTCTGGGTTTGAAGGATTGCTTGTGTGTACTCCTAAGGGCTATTTTTTCAATTTTTTTTTACAAAGCCTGATAACATAAATTTTGTGCTGGTTTCATCTAGTGTCAGAGGAGAGGTGCTGGTGCGGGGGACAGAGCACCTGTGTGCCAGACCACAGCCTGAAGCAGGTCCAGGTGGGGGCCCTGTGGGGGTCCTGTGGGGTCCTGTGTGGGCCCTGTGTGGGTCCTGTGGGGGTCCTGTGTGGGCCCTGTGTGGGTCCTGTGGGGGTCCTATGGGGTCCTGTGGGGGTCCTGTGTGGGCCCTGTGTGGGCCCTGTGTGGGTCCTGTGGGGGTCCTATGGGGTCCTATGGGGGCCCTGTGGGGGCCCTGTGTGGGTCCTGTGTGGGTCCTGTGGGGGTCCTGTGTGGGCCCTGTGTGGGCCCTGTGTGGGGGGCCCTGTGTGTGGGCCCTGTGTGGGCCCTGTGTGGGGGCCCTGTGTGGGCCCTGTGTGGGTCCTGTGTGGGTCCTGTGTGGGCCCTGTGTGGGCCCTGTGTGGGTCCTGTGTGGGCCCTGTGTGGGCCCTGTGTGGGCCCTGTGTGGGCCCTGTGTGGGCCCTGTGGGGGCCCTGTGTGGGCCCTGTGGGGGCCCTGTGTGGTTCCTGTGTGGGCCCTGTGTGGTTCCTGTGTGGGCCCTGTGGGGGCCCTGTGTGGTTCCTGTGTGGGCCCTGTGTGGGCCCTGTGTGGGCCCTGTGTGGGGGCCCTGTGTGGGCCCTGTGTGGGTCCTGTGTGGGTCCTGTGGGGGCCCTGTGTGGGCCCTGTGGGGGCCCTGTGTGGGCCCTGTGTGGGCCCTGTGTGGTTCCTGTGTGGGCCCTGTGTGGGCCCTGTGTGGGCCCTGTGTGGGCCCTGTGTGGGCCCTGTGTGGGCCCTGTGTGGGTCCTGTGTGGGCCCTGTGTGGGCCCTGTGTGGGCCCGTGGCCCTCAGCAGTACTCCCATCTGTCATCAGGCATCGATGTCCTAACACATCCCTCTGTTCCACAGAGCAGACTCTCACTCTTCAGCACCTACACTGATGCACACACATGGAGCATTAAACATACACACACCCGCATAGACAAACTCACATACACACCCACACACACTCACCACCCAAACACACAGACATACATCACACATTGTCTTTAATTAATATACCCCACAAATTATATATTCACAGTTAACCATGCACACACACACACACACACACACACACTCTCTCTCTCTGTCTCTGTCTCTGTCATACACTGACTTCAAGTCTATCATACATATCAACATACCTCAGGTATATATTTTTTGGCTGGGGGACAGGAAGATGACAACTCAGTGTACTCTAAGCAGGATGGGCCAAACACCAGCAGACAGGAGGAGAAGGCACAAGGTAGACATCACCCACATTACAAGTTCCTCCACATCTCAGCTCTGCACGCAAAAGCCCTGGCCTGTCAGATATACCTCCACGTGCACTCACACACACACACACACACACCTCTATTCCACCCAAGTGCCAGTTCCAACATATCTACAAGAATACAGGAAGTCCAGATAAATACATACACAAACAGGCCTAGAATGTGACTCTAAGCCCCTGAGCCAGTGGTTATTTAGGTCAAACTCCAAATCTAAAAGCTTCTTTCACACGCTCAGCTAGCAATGAATCGGGGCTTTTTCTGCAACCTAAATTAAATCAGAACTACCTGACAGTATTATACATGCTACATTTATCACTGTCTGTTTATGGTGTCCTGACAACTCTGCTAAACATGGATCAATCTAGATGTTTCAAAACATTTTGAATGACAGCCTACAATTATAAAGGTGGTCACTGAAACACCAAAACATACATAATTGACAAATGCAATGTTGACAGGATTTAAAATCATTCAGTTATAGTGGGATAAGTGTTGAGCATTGCGTATTCTTTCTACAATACAGTACAAGCCTCCTCGGGTTCCATATCATGAACACATGACGATGACTTGGGCATCATCTCACATTTTACCAATGATTTTCTTCAGCATGGCCTTGTTAGGTTCTTTCTTCATGTTTTGAGCCTGAGGCACCTCTCTGATCAATAGGACCATAAACCTCCCCCCTCACACACAAGCGTACTCTCAGCGCCACATCCCATCCTACTCCACCGTCCCGCCACCCCAGGGCTTCGGCGGCCTTCACACAGTGTCTCACACACGAGTCCCACACTTCAACAAATCAGGGGTTACAGAGGCTGTTCTAAACATCAAGAGATACTCACAGGTCCATTTCTACCATTACTGACATCATAAAGGTCCAAAGAACCTCACCACGGTTACGCTACCCAACAAAGGCCCCGTCGTCCTCCTCTCCGTACAATAGCTCTTTCCTCTGGGCTGAAACCCAGTGCATTACAATGGGACAGAGAGTCCTATCCAAATGGCAGCTGCCGTCCAGGGACATGGTTTAAATTTGGTCTGTTGTTCTTGGGATGGGGAGAGACACTGAGCTTTCTTTCTGGCCTTTTAGAGATAGCTGGATGAGAATAGTGCTTTCTTCTTTATGCTCCACAAATAAATCTCACACAGTGGCTTTTGGTCACTCAGCAGCAGATTCTCATCTCCTGAATAATGCTTGGTGTGTCACTGCATATAGGCCGTGTTCAGGATAGGCCTGTGGGATTCAGGATGGAGTGAAACAGTGAGATTGTTTTTGCCACCATCTGTACTAAACCGCCCCCCCCCCCAACCCTGTCCGCACACACGTGTACAGCTTGGGCTTCATATCCTCTGGCAGTAACACAGTGCTGGGCCATCTATGGACATTTCTCCTAGAAAACGTAGGGAATTGTTAATGGAGCAGAATGTTCTTAAACACTGGGGCTATAACTCAGGCACATATAAAATATAATAATAGCAATTGCTGGTTAATAATTCTTGGTAGTTTAGCACTTAGAGGGATGTGACATTTATTACTGAAAAAAAACTTTCTGCTTACACACATTTTGGACAAATAGGAATAGCTTAAAATACAAAAAAAAATTAGACCAATAATTTAACATATTTTCATGGTGGTTACACTGCATCTTCAGAGCTTCCATCATACCATTTCAGGTTCACCCAGATCTCACAGACAGTACTGAGAGTGCCATCAGATGTATATCCCTTCCTTACCTCACCTGGCAATATGTCACTGAGTGTTATTAGCAAATGCTGAGTTATTAAAAAGCCCACAGTCAGCCTCTCCATTATTTTGGAGACACTTCCTCATGCTACGTTCCTGTCTGGGTCCTGTAAAGAACTTTCATGGAAATGTTCTTTGAACAAAGGCCCCGTGGTTCTCCTGTCTGTGCAGCCGGCCTTCGCTCTGGGCCATATCCCAGCACAGTACAGTGGGAAAGTCCCCTTCTCGATGGCATCGCCAGTGTTTGGAATTACGCCTGTTGTTCTTGGGTGGAGAGCGAGACTGGAGAGGTAGAATACCTTCTCTACTAATGCCTAATGGTCGGTGATTGTCAGCAGATACTCATCCCCTGAACAATTTCTCACGCGTCATAGGCATGTCCTTGTTAAACCCAAACTCAGTAACACCTCACAAAACTTTCTCCGCATACTGGAGCATTGGTCTGCACACTCAAAACATAATTCAAATGAACATTGGTGACCATATAAAAAATATGTTATTACCCCAATTCCTGACTTGTGAAGCACTTAGATTAAACCTGGCACTTTACAGTAACAAGTTGTCAATGTACATAAACTACATTATTCACAATTCAATAATAATGTATGTAAAGCATGTAACCAATAAACTTTAATGGACTTGAAATTAATGTCCTGGTCCTGTATCCTGTGACAGGACACCTGCACAAATACAACTCACTGCGTCTTATTTCATATTAGATCTTGTTTCCTGTGACTTGTTTCATATGAAATTACGGAGACCACAATAAATTTACCTTGAACATGGTGATGATGTTCATGTTTGACAGAACCCTTTGAAATGAAAATCTAATATTACAGCTTTTGTCCCTGAAGTGACAGGAAGTGTGATACTGCATGACACCAGTTCAATAGTATAGCAGCGGCTGTTTTATCCTTTAGGGGAGAAGAAAACCCTAGATCATATTAGCTGAGACAAAAGTTTTCACCACCAACACTTTACAACATATAAATCAACCACCAGTTCTCATATCATAAAATATTGTCCATACATACAAAAGGCACTTTAACAGTGTGACAGCCGATCTAAAACCACTTTGGATTAAACTTTTAAATACAGAAAAAAACACCTGACAAGGGGTATACTTCACATGAGACCTGGATAATGTCACAGAGACATGAAGGTGTAAACTTGTCTCAAGTGGCAGGAGACATTAATCATATGAGAGAACACACACACACACACACACACACACACACACACACACACATATGCACATACACCATTATTGTGAGTTTTATAACTGTTGACGCTCACCCCTCTGTAAAGCCATCTTTCTGTTATGGGGAGAGCAGCTCCTTTACACACTGTAGGAGGATTAATTGTGAGCACATGTTGAGGGAGGCCAGCGTCTGCCAGTGAGTATACTGTAGGGTTAGTGGGAAGACCCGTATTGCAACAGCTCTGTTCTTCTTCACCTTATCTTGCGTTCACATTAACGACTCTTCATCTGACCCCTGACCACTGGTCACGAGTAGGGGTCACTGGTCTCGAACCCTCATCAGTCTCACCTGGACGTTAGGCAGCTCGAGTCTAAGGGATACCACTTTAATGCATTTCTTCTTTGAGTCTTTTGTGAAGATGAATGGTGTCAGAACAGTCCCAGCGACAATGGGCTCCAGTCTTCAGTTTTAAGGATCTGTTCCAACTTTGAAGGTTTTCTTCACTGTCAAGACTGAGTTGCAGAGAACCCCCTCATCTCAAAAGTAATGGATGCTGTATTGCCAGGGACATATGAGAACAGACACTAAACCGGAGCACATAAATGGCATGATTTTCCTCCCCAGAAACAAGAGAAAGCAAAGACAGAGTAAAAGACAGATAGAGTGAGAGAGAGCCAATGAGGTACAGAGAGAGAGTCAGAGACAGTGAGACAGAGAAAGAGGGAGAGACTGCGAACCCTCAGGAGTGGCAGAGGTCAAATGACAGTGGAGAGGTCAAATGACAGTGGAGAGGTCAAATGACAGTGCAGAGGTCAAATGACAGTGCAGAGGTCAAATGACAGTGGCAGAGGTCAAATGACAGTGGAGAGGTCAAATGACAGTGGAGAGGTCAAATGACAGTGCAGAGGTCAAATGACAGTGGAGAGGTCAAATGACAGTGGAGAGGTCAAATGACAGTGCAGAGGTCAAAGAAGCAGGAGACCAGCTTTACTGTAATAAATAAAGGGCTTTGCAGGAAGGACCCTTCAAATTTAATCATTTGTCAAATTTTCCAAAAATTGCGATATCATGAAATTATAAATATGATTTTGGTTCCCTCAGAATGTAAAAAAAAAAAACCCAGAAGAGAAAAGAAACAAAGCTAAACGCTTGAGAATGTAACAATGCTGTACCGGATGGAGTCGTGGAGGAACTATAAGAAACATGCTGGAACTTTTCAAAAGTTGTGACATGGAGCTGAACTCCATCAGAGACAAACAGAAGTGGATAAGACAGGATAATGACACGTAGAGAGAGAATAATATAACAACAGCGATACACTGCAACACCATCTGAATAGAGCACGACGAATCCAGACAGAACCAAAGAATCCCAATGGCTCCTGGCTCTGTGAAACCTGATCTGGCATCTCCTTGTGTTAAAGCTATTCCTAATTCAGGGCCAAACATATTGGCAAAGTTCATTATTAAGGATAATGTGTGCACTTCAAGTGCTGCGCATGTTCTGTTTCTTCAGCTGGGTGGTGTAAAAAGCACACCGAGTCTTTCTCAGGGGTGAAGTAAACTGTATCCCTTTCTTTAGTTTGCAGCTTTATTGACAGACTCCTTTCCCTGACCAGAGCCATACATCACCCCAGGAGTCCGAAAGGAAAAAGACCATTAAGAGCAGAGGATTTGGAGGTGAACAGACCTTAGCCTGCCTCGCATGGACCACGACGCAGGCCCATGTGTGACCTCAGCTTCTGTGGTGGAAATTATCCCCACAATTACACAGGATATATTCCCTCACATTAAAAGCAATCTCCATTCCACTCCACTCTTTTTTACAACCAGTGGAAAAAAAATATCTTGTTGTTTTTTTATGTTATGACTTCCAGTTTCTTCCCATGGAGAAGAATATGGGGCTGCCACTAGTTGTGAAATGGTATAACGGATGCATGTTTTAGGTAGAGGCGATGACTGCAGCTTGGCTGTGAGGGGCAAATCAGATGCATGGCAACGAAACATATAGTGGAAAGAAAGCAAGAGAAAGATCTCTCTCTCTCTCTCTCTCTATCTATCTATCTATATATATATATATATATATATATATATATATATATAGAGAGAGAGAGAGAGAGAGAGAGAGAGAGAGAGAGAGAGAGATAGAAAGACAGCGTGCGAGAGAGGCCAAGAGAGAGGAAGTAGGAAGCACCGTTTCAAACAAGGCCCAACACAACGATATAAACAGTAATCTTATGATATGATTATAGCCCTTTAAACTAGGGGCCATTCATTCACATTTGTACAACTGCCACTGAGAGTAAAAAGTAGGTAAAATGGTCACTGATTAATACCACAAGCTACAAAATGTTTGAATTGGAGTGAGAAGAAAGTTTTTGGGTAATTTGGAGTATGAGTGGAGGTGTTCCTAGTCAGAAAACGAGCAAATTAATCCGTCAATCAGCCAATTAGTCGTCCAGTTGGGGATTTTCACCGAGTAAAACATACACAGTGTCAGTGCTCAGCCTGAGTTGCTAGGGCCTCCCTGCTGAACTGTCCATCGTACTGGTCTGCTCTGCTTTTTTTGCTAATAGCAAACATCATGTGGACATCAAAGAAAGGCAAACTGTGAAAAGCAGGGAAGGTTTAAAAACTGTAGTTACCCTAAAGACTTTAATAAAAGCTTCGTTTATATCTCATCTTATTCTGATCTTTTCATTTCTAGAAACATAATAATAATTTATTAACGTCCTTACTCATTAAGATATGGTGTGAATATCTATTTTTCTCAATCACTGAATTGATGTTTGAAAACAGGACTCAGATTATGGAATAGCCATCTTTTTCTTTCCTTTAAAAAGATAAATCCCTATTGAAATGGAAATTATCCTTATCCAAGGATATGTATTAAAGAGCCTCTCTGTTTACAGAGGGTCTTTAATAAATGTTTTATCTATATGATCTGAGACAAGATTTATAAATGTTATAAAATGGCATCTGACATTACTAAATGTTCATGGCAAACAAGTCTCATGCAGGTATTCCTCAGGCCAGCTACAAACTTCATGTAAAAATTTGTCACATTTTTCAAAAAGTGCGATATGATGAAGAGAACAGTAACAAAGGTACATGTCTGGCATTTACATTGTCTGATTCTGAGATTTCACCAAAATAGAGCAGCATTAGAGCAATTAAATAAAATGCAGAGATTTCCTTTATCAAGCTCAAAGCTCCATCCACTTTTCACAAACTGTCCATTACACTATAATACCGCAGTCAGATGGGCCGTGTTACCCCATCTCCCATAATGTCGATAACAGTTGCTTCCTGTGGCATTGAGAAATGTAATTATGTAATGATGTGCTTGGCTAGGTTTCCCATTTAGGCCCAGGCTCCTCCAAACCCCTGGGAGTAGAAGAGGGGGCAGAAATGCTCCATTGAGCTGCAGTGCTGTGGAGACACAGTGGGGTCCCTAATAGGCTGGCCTGCTGTCCTGACCCCTGTGGGCCCTCTGGGGGAACAGTGCCTCTGGCAGTCCCCATACACACCCACTATAGAACAAAAAAAACACACCACTGTTCCCTCTCTTCTGCATCCCATTTGGTCTTCTGTCTCCTCGTCTTTCCTCCCTGTGATGGGGAGATGGCGTGCGACTGCTGTCTCATACAGACAGGCTGGATGGTGTTTTCACTCGACTGCCTCCTTTGGTCTTTATGGCCGGGTGTGGACGCGCAGGTTTGAATGGCTGCTGTTTGGAAGACCAGGACACTTACCATGACACCAAGGACAGATCTACAACCTTAAGTAGAGAGGACAGGAAATGGAAGGCTTTAGAGGACTCACAACAAGTATAAAGGAAGACTTAAGCATGTTAGAATGATATCGTTCTTCTTCTCCTCCCTCTTACCATAACAATTCACCCATAAAAATGCATCTCAGGCATGCCCAATATCACATCCAATCATTCAGTGCAGAGCTCTCCATCGGGAGCCAGGAAGAAACCTCCAAAAAGTTTCCACATGGTCTTTTTATTTCCTGAATCTCAGCCTGATTATTCAACATTATTCCACATTATTCAAACAATCTCCCAATTTTCCCCTCACGTAATTCCACTCCGCTGGACTCTCTCCGCACCACGGCCCAAGTTTTCCACAACACTCCTCCATCCAGGTCCACTTTCAACCAGTCCTCAGCCTTCCATTTACTACTACATCATTACTGCTTGAATGTCGAAACAACTCTGATATATTCCATATTTACTGCCTGAAGCCAGTGGTGTGGCCCATCATATCCACATGCACTACACCTAATATGTCTGAGATGTCAGCATCTGTCACCACCCCTCTAATTCAGCAGTTTCCATCTTAATGATATGAATTCCCATCCTTTCTGCAGTGCAATAAGCATATGCGTAATGGACATGGCATCAAAACACACACACAGATTTGAATGCACCAGTCTACCTCTCGTCTCTGCATCGAGGGTTCTATATATCTCTCATGGTGGACTTCTACAAAAAAAAAACTCCATATAAACATCTGCAAAAACTCATCTGAAATATTTCCATAACTCCATATGCTAATGTCCTCTGTAGCCGATCATTCCTGAAGGCAGCAGTCCAGCAGGGAGGTTTCTGTACAGAGACACAACAGGCTGCCGTACTGGAGTTATGGTCACTACGTTCAGTTCAGTAAGTTCAGTTAAGCACATGAGGTAAACTGGAAGAAAACAGTAATTGTTATAGTAGATCTAATTGATGTGTTCAACACAGAAAGCATGTTTTCTTGTCAGATTCAGAAGACAGCAAACTTTATATTGCCGCATCTGGCTAATATGACTCAATGTATTCAGTGACTGACCTTGTAAATGATGTTAGACGAAGTTGTCGAAATACTATAAAAGTATGTAAGGGAAGACATTTTATACAATACATATCGTATATTCAGTTCTAATATTGTATATCTATAGCATAGCCCCAGAAGTACAACCATAGACTTGCCTAAATGCATCGTCTGACCACTACAAGACGCTAATGCTGAATGGCTGCTTCTATGGAATGTGTGGGCTTGAGTACAAGGAGGTGAAATACGAGGAGTGCTGGAGGCTGGAGTCTGACTGCAGGCCGTCACTGCTCCCAGTGGCAGGAGGGAGGCGGCCGGAGTAAAAGCAGCGCTCCTGCTGGACATTCCCCGGGTTTTACGGCTGTTGGCTCGTGCTATTACTTAACGCTCTCAGTATATCCATCAGCTGCCCCGGGGCGCGTGTGGACCGCACACTGCTGTCAGGCAGCACGCGAGCCGCCCACACCGCGGGCAGGACGGCCATGCCAGGGTCCTAACGCCCCCTGACCTGCACGCGTAGAGAGGGTGGCTTTCATCGCCACACTGAGACACACAGCAGCAGCAGCTCCCTAATCCACAAGGCTGCGCCGCTTCCTGTCCTTTTAAACGAGTTCCACACACACACACACACACACACACGAGTTCCCATCGGCTGCCGGCATGTTCGATGCAGTTCGCGAACTGTATAGGTTCTCCTGGACTATTCTGTGCGCACAGATCGGGATCCTCGGGCAGCAAAAACACGTGTGACGCAGCTGGACAAACAGGCGGTGTGTGGTGGTGGCGGCTCTCTCGCCAGGTTGGACGCTCCGCACACGACGGCGGGTGATGTCATGCAACATGACCACATAACACACAGCCCGGAGCAGCTCGGCTCTGATGGAGGCCCGCTCAAACCCGGGCCCGGGGTGCCAGAAGTGCTCGGTCGTCACCCACACTGCCAGAGCTCCGGCTGCACTCTCACGACCCCGGCCGAAACACGACTCAGCGGGCCATATTAACACCCTCATACCCGGGTGCTCTTATGGATGATTCCATAACAAACAGCAGTGCCGGGCTACTCCACGAGCTCTTATACTGCACATTTTATGTTTACACACACATATATAGACACACACACAAACACACACAGATCAGCATGAAGGTTGTAATCCCTGTGAGACCCTGTGCACACTGTCTGAATTTGGAGCCGGTCAAAAGTGTGCCCTGGTGAGCACTAGCTGAGAGAGTGCCTCGTATGTCTGTCTGTGCACACGCAGGCAAGAGAATTCCCAACACACTGCAAGGCTGAGAATCTGGAGTGTGTATGGGAAGCCGGGGGGGGGTCAGAGGGGGAGAAAGGTAAAGAGATGGACAGATAAAGAGAGGAAGAGAGTGTGTACAAACTGTTCAGCGCATCTGCCACTCTAACCACTGTCTGTCTTATGTGCTAGCATCCTGTGTGTTAAACAGCGTCAGCTTTGTATATATCTAACAGTGCTTTCTATGATGCTTGCGCATGATCTAATGCATTATGATTCCACAGCCTGGGAATTCATTCCCCCAGACCACCACCCACCACTACCACCACCACCATTACCACCCCCACCCTTACCACCAGCACCATTTAAGAGGCACTGTGGAGTCTGACCGGTGCAGCTGATGGAGAAAACAGAACACACTATGGGGGGGCAAGAGGCCTGATGATCCCAGCTGGGAGCAGGAGAGAAGGGATCTGGTTTTAGCGAGAAGCACAGGAAGGGATCACTTAATGACACATACAGGCACAGAGGGCTGGACTACTACCAGTCGCTGGTGCCTGAGCCCTTTAAAACACATTCTAAATCTGGATTCATCACACTTACATCACTATATATTTGGCATTTAACTTTGTCTGGCTATGTTAACTGGGAATACATTTTCTTTTACAATATCCACATTGAAAACGTTGATGAAAAAGTAAATATATGCATAAAAGAGTGACAGTGAGAGGTTAACATGTGGTTAGCCTATGTTAGCAAACGGTCTAGTGAGTGATGAGTTCCATATATCTAGCCTATCAGGAGCTCCTCAGTGGGTATAACAGATTTGTGTAAATTCTAAGAACGGAACCCTGAAGTTTACAGCAAACATTACGGCTAAAGAAAACCTGGCACATAAAAACACCAGAAACAAAATGAAAATTATTTTTATAAAGCAAACAGCAATCCCCCACTCCTTCCTTAAAAAATCCCGAAAAATCCAAAATTGCAAATATCCATCACAGTGGCGGACAGAGTGGGAGGCTCCGTTTTCTCCTGGATACACAAACAATGGGGCTTTAAAGTCTAAATGCTTTTAACAGCTCTGCTCTCGGCTCGCCAGGCCTGGGGTGTTCTGCTGCCTTTCCTGTGTGCCTGAACGTTTTTCCTAGCAATGCTTCTGGTGAATGCCAAACTTGAATGGCAACTCAGAATTCTTCACTGTCTTTCATCTCTCTCCACAGCGCGTCTTAATCGATAATGCAAAAGCGTGCAGGACTTGTGCAAAAGGTCAATTTTATAGCTCTGGAAGGAAGACAACACAAACCGTGGAGCAAGGAGTAGGCAGTGGAATCTCAGGTCGCTGCTCGGAATACCGCTCGGAATACCGCTCGGAATACCGCTCGGAATGTGGCTCGGACCGGTGCGTTTGGGTCTGCAAGGTTACTGCCCAGCATGTCAGCAATAGCAGAGGGTTGATGGATATTAGGAATCGGAGTGGGGTTGCGGATACCACGCAAGGCCCAGGAGAGGGGGTGGAAACCTGACCCTCACACACAGCTACCTACACACTGCTGACTTCACATGGAGCATTACCAGCAGGGCCGCTTCTTTGGGTTTTCAGCGGAGGCCTAAAAATACATTAGTAATAAAGTATCTGGTGCAATGGCTCAATTGAAATCTTACAACACACTGTACTTTGATGTTTTGGAACAAACTTCTCACCAAAAAAAGCAGAATAAAGTAAGGAAAAAATGAAATTGGCACTTGTTTTATTTAGCAAAATAATGTGGGAATTTCTTTCTGTTATTAAAAGAAAGTAATGAAAAATTAGCATTAAAGAGGACTGGAGTCGAGAGAGATGTCAAAATATTTGAGTACATGGTCACGCTTCTCTGAACATTCCCAGACGACAGGACAACACATAGCACTTGTTAAATTTGTTTACTTCTTTTAGCAATTTCATTGTTTTTAGCAAGGCCAAAAGGAACGTCGGACGGGGAGAAATGGAGCTTTATTTAAACGATAAAGCAACAGACTCAGTCAGATCTGCCCCCTGACACACGTCCTTCACACAAACTCTGCCTTTAACTGTGAGTTATAATATTGTGTATGCAGCATGTGTGTGTGTGTGTGTGTGTGTGTGTGTTCGTAGCTTTGTTTACATTTTTGTTTGGTTATACAAATCTGTGTGGTTTCTGCTCACCTGGCCCAAACAGTGTGTGTATGTGTGTGTGTGTGTGTGTGTCTCTGAGTGTGTGTGAGGGAAAGAGAGGCAGGACCTGGCAAAAACAGAAGACCTTCCTGTTTTTCCCCCCAAATATATCTGCGCTAAGAGTCAGAGACCAGGCCAAATCTCACCACACCCCTAGTACTGGGTGGAGAGGGCAGAGCAGGGCTCCTGGGTGGAGGCCACGCTGAGAGCAGACAGGGCTCAGGTGGAGCCAGGCCCTCTTTCCACTCGCTGCGTTCATGGTTGTGGCCCAGGCCCACATGCGGCCCTCCACCTCCTCCTCCACCTCCTCCTCCACCTGCACTCCACCTGCACTCCAAACCCAAACAGCACGGCTCACGTTCTTGCACTCTCACACATCTCCTACGCTCTGCCTGGCTTTCCTCTCTGCTCAGTCACCTTATGGTGCTCACGTTTATTTCTCCCACTGTTTAGGTTCCTCTCTGCTCCCCCCCCCCCCCCCCCCCCCACCCTGCCTCTGTCCTTCACATCCCTCCTGCTCTTTCCGCGTTCCCCTCCTACTCAGCATACCTTGTGCACCTGTGTGCAAGTCTCGTAAACAAGGGAACTCCTCCGAATTGCCGTGAGGTCACCGCAGACACTCCAGCCAAGCCGAAGCCAACCCGCGCTCCCTCCCGCTCCGTTTAACAGCCCAGTGAAAGTGGTGAGATGAAGGGGCCGTTTCCCTCGCCCGCCCCCTCTGGGCTGTGGCAGCCAGTAAGCCGGGAGAGCCTCAGCCTCGGCGCTGCAGCCCGGAGCTTAATTGGCCCAAGAGCAGAATGAAGTGATTGGGCCTGACTGGTCTCATGAGCTGACCGCACACTGTGCTGAGCTTTTTGTACCGTGCACATACAGGCGAGTTTTACCGACACTGACGCAAGACCCAGAATCTGGCTTGTTCTGGGACAGATTTGGCCAATCAGAATTATGAACAAGAGGGCTGCATGAGCAATTAGCCTTCTGTTTTGTGATGGAGAAAGAGAGAAGCATTAGTCATCCACATACTATCACCTCTCTCTCTCTCTCTCTCTCTCTCTCTCTCTCTCTCCCTCTCTCTCTCCCTCTCTCTCACTCCCTCTCTCATATAATTGGTCAACCTCTCAAACCAGATTGTGGCCTGCTGACTTGTCTCCTTAGAGTAGGCCAAGCCAATAAAAGCCATATACATGCATAAACAGACAGCAAAACCTCTGGGGAAAGGAGACAGAGTGAAAAGCCTTTGGCAAGCGTGTGTGTGTGTATGTATGTATGTGTGTGTGTGTATGTATGTATGTGTGTGTGTGTATGTGTGTGTGTGTGTGTGTGTGTGTGTGTGTGTGTGTGTGGAAGAAAACAGTTAAATGAAGAAAAAGGTCAAATGAAGAAAAGGGTTAAATCAAGAACAGGGTCAAATCAAGAACAGGGTAAAATTCAACTGCACTCATAAAAGTGCTCTAGTCGACATGTACATCCGGTGACTCATGGACTCTTGAAAACAAGGCCTGTCTGTGTTGAGATTTAAGAGTGCCCCCCAAATTACACATGGAATAGAGAAGATTTATTAGATACCAAGAACAGGCCTACCTGTAGGATTCCTCTTCTTTACGACTCTACGCCATAACATGGTGGCTGTGAAAAAGACAAACACTGGAGTTAACACAGGGAGTGTGTGGAGTGAACACTGGGAGAGGGGAGTGAACACAGGGAGAGGGGAGTGAACACAGGGAGTGTGGGGAGTGAACACTGGGAGAGGGGAGTGAACACTGGGAGAGGGGAGTGAACACTGGGAGAGGGGAGTGAACACTAGGTGATGGGAGTGAACACTGGGTGATGGGAGTGAACACTGGGTGAGTGCAGTTTACACTGGGTGAGGGGAGTGAACACTGGGTGAGTGGAGTTTACACTGGGTGATGGGAGTGAACACTGGGTGAGGGGAGTGAACACTGGGTGAGTGGAGTTTACACTGGGTGATGGGAGTTTACACTGGGTGATGGGAGTTTACACTGGGTGAGTGGAGTTTACACTGGGTGAGTGGAGTTTACACTGGGTGAGGGGAGTTTACACTGGGTGATTGGAGTGAACACTGGGTGAGTGGAGTTTACACTGGGTGAGGGGAGTTTACACTGGGTGTGGGAAGTTTACACTGGGTATCCAGTTTATGTCTGGGTATCCAGGCACCCCCCCCCCCCCACCACTGCAGCACTGTTGGGAGGCACAGTCTGCTCTGTAGGACGCTAGTTATTAAAGCAATAACTTAAAGATCTGGAAAGAGTTTTGCTAAAGAACGAATACGTTTGTGATATCTCACATACTTCAAAATATGGTTCAGTGTTCGGTTTTTAGCTGAAGGTTTACACACAGCTGTGAGCAGCGCATGGCAGCGATGGGGAGGCAAACACAGGGAGACACTGAGAAAAAATGTTGCTGTTGAACACAATAAAAGCAACAATTGTGATACTGAATTATGTGTGTTTGTGTATGTATGCGGGAAACTAATTTATGGAAATGAGTGGTAACTACCAGTTTGAATGAATTTAAAACCATCTCCACCAAAGCAGCTACTATAAGAGAACAGATGGGGAAAACACGAAGCATGAAAACAAAAACCCGCACAACTCATAAAGGCCTCATTAGATTTCTGTGGCTCCAGATCAGACTGATACACACAGAGACCCAAAACTAGGTGCATATGCATAACAGAATATGAAAGACAGACTTCCCGTCCAAATCCTGGTTGAGAATATTCAGCATTTTCATCCATCCACCACGAAGAATAATAAATTGACGCCCGTGGCTAAACACAGGAGTCTTTGTCAGTGTCGAGCAGCCTCGCACTGATAGTCCACATATTCCGCTTTGTCAAATAAACTGTGGCCTGAGCCTTTATCATGTGTGTACACGAAGGGCCTCTCTATCACATCCTTTCTTCCACTCTCTCATCTTCCCTCTCTCCTTCCTCAAACCCCCAATCCCTCTGTCTCCACTCCTCCCTCAGTCCTTCTGCTTCTCCTCCCTCGCTCTCCGAATCCCCCTCTCCTCCTCTAGCGTTTCCATCCCAGTGGGATCGTGATGTAACCTGCCACAGTAGTAAACACACCCGCAGGTGTCCACAGGCGAGTCCTGTGATGGGGTTCCCAAGCTGCTGCACTCACCGCACGCACGCCGCCGGGCGGTCCCTCCTGTGCTCGTGTCACACTAACCGCACCAACCGCC
>JAGXOD010000004.1:3525000-3857500 GCA_020368025.1 Brachyhypopomus occidentalis | reverse complement strand
TGGAACATACACACATGTAGAATCAATCATAAATAATCCAAATACACGGGTTGAGACAATAAAATCCCCTGCCCTGCTACTTTAAATGCAGCTGTAAAAGGAAAATATAACCAAAGAAGTGCTTGTAGGCTACTGCTTACAGACAAAGGTCAATTTTGGGGAAAAAAACAAGAAGAAGAAACTCTATACTTGTGGGCCAAAATAAGTGGCCTGTTCATTTGTGAAAGAGTGTGTGAAGGCTCTGGGCTCCCACTGGCACGCGTCTCTACTCCATCCTGCCCCAGCAGGCTAGCGCCGCCTCCCTGGCCACAGGATGTTACTGAGCCAGTTCTGCCTGCGATGCTTAAATACATGAGGAGGGGGAAAAAAGTCACTGAGGGGCTCTTTTTTTTTCATAACAACTTAATCTGCCAAAGAAAGTGAGATTTATGGGGGAGTGCGTCTACAATAACACATAAAATGCGTCTGTGCGAAGCAGGGGCCAGTTTCTCGGGAGCTGATGTCGAAGGCCTCCCAGGAGAGGCGTGAGTGGAAACAGCAGAGAGCGTCCCACACTGTGGGCTGCACTGCCAGCCGCAGCCGCCCCAACCATCCCAGATGCCCCAACTGCCCCGACCATCCCCACTGGTCTCAACTGCCCCAACCATCCCATTCATCCCAACTGCCCCAACCATCCCACTTGTCCCCAATCACTCCAGCCATCCCAGCCATACGCAGATGTCCCCAACCCCAAATTCACGCAGAGTGATTCAAACCCAAGGCATAGAGCAAGCCTGTCCCATTTCTATCTTCCTGTCTTTCCCAATATAACTAATTAGATTTACTTTAGAGGAACAAACATTTTGTTGACAAGACCTTTGACAGACACTGGACTTTGTAGTAGCTCTAAATGCAATGCCATTATTGAATCAAATTCACTGAATGAACAGTTCATTGTTTTGGAGTAGAGGACTCTTGTACATCAGTCTTGCAATGAAAATCTCTACTACCACAATGTCTGCTGTTGAAATTCTGAAAATGACTGAAGTAGAACTGCTGAAGGTGTGCACTGCCCCTTTGCCAGTGGATTCTTGGGGAGAATTCCCTGTAATTTTCATGGAATTTCTTGGAGAAATGAGAAATGGAGAGTGGGAGCAAGAAAACAGGTTTGAATTCCATGTTTATTTTTTTGCAAAAGCACCCAATAAATCTGCCTGCGTCTGAGGTGAACGTACAGCGCGGCAACAACAGAGATAAGTAGAAAGAAACACAGCCATGAAGGCCAGAGTAAGGCCACAGCCTGAACGTAGAGTGGCCCTCTCAGCATCAGGCCAATACAGCCCCTAACCGCAGAAGCTCTCCAGCCTCCAGCCAACATCAGACCCACCGCAGGGAGATTCCGTGACACATCTTTCCAGTCCATCAGGGAGATGTTGTGATCGGTGGAGTTAAATAAAGCAAGTGTGTGTGTTTCACTTATTGCATATGGCATAGTGCATATTAGCCTTAGAAAGCCAGACATCACAGAAGCTGCAACCCAAGTTGAGGGTTAGTCAGAATATCACAGCGATACACTTTAACCACAACCTTCCATGACAGGTCTACACGTACCAGTTAGTATATGTCCTCTATTATTTTCAACATTGTCCTGGAATCAGAAGCACATAGCCAGAGGCTTAATCTGATATACTGTTTCGAGGACTGCTATTTTGCACCCTAATGGGGGTGTCCTCTTCTCTGCATTGGTGCGCTATGACATAAGAGTGGCATGGAGGTCATGGGTCACTGATGCCGACAACCTTTAGGCCTGGGCCCTTAGGAGCCAGGCCTGTCGGCTTGCTGTCACTCCATGGGGTGTGAATGAGCTGAAGGGACAAAGAGGAGCCTGTCCCAGCTGGGCCAGAGATGGTCAGGCAAAGCTACGGCTGATGGGGTGGTGTTGAGAGACGGGGATGTCAGACAAACAGACAGGCTTTCAGAGGCAGGGCAGAGCTGACGTCCCACTAGGGGGTTGGAGGTGTGGCCGTGGCCCCCGTCATCACTTCCCAGCTTTGGTGTGGCCGGCGGGGCTCCCCAAATCAACCCTTCTGTGCCTTTAATATACACGAGTGAGAGCTGATCCCTCCAAAAACACTTCAACAGAGACCAATGTGTCCCATTGGTAAGATCTCTGCCGTATATTAGAGAGGACCAGCCATGATTATATCCTACTATGACAGGCACAACATTTCTGAGAGACAAGAGAAATGAATTGGTTTTGCCTGACAGAGAAAGTCACACAGATATAATTTAATGTTAGCGGTTGATGTCTTGTTCTTAATGAGACTTGCTTGCGGTGACTATTCTGGCTCCATAACACAGTGCAGAGGGATTTTATGTCATCATGACACACTGTGAAACGTGACACAACAACCCTCACCATCACTCAGCAAACAATAAAAGAACAAAAATACAATCTTGCTTCAGTGAACTCAAATAGTCCTTAACCCATTGGCGTGCCTTTGACACCATCTTCTTAGATACATTTGAGCTGCCATAATATAACTGTCATACTACATATAGGACGAATGGTTCAGTGTTTGGTTTTGTATGTTTTTTTTAGAGGAAAGACTTCTGTGTGAGGTATTCAATCCTCCCCACCTGACCGACAGTGTGGACACAGAGGGTGACAGATGAATCGGCCTTTGTTTGGAACTCACATGGCAAATATGAAACTCAGTAAGGGGAGACACTGACAGTTCCCTCAGGTCAGCTTAGAGGGAGAAACCTGAATAATGTTCAGATAAATTCTTTTCCTGCCCACAATTTATACTTCTATACTTTTAAAAAATTAAAATTCAAAGTTGAAAAGAAAACTACAAAAGTTACTAAATTAATTTCAGACTGTATGAAATAATAAACTTCACACAGCGGGCAGTCAAACTGACGCTAACTTCCCACAGAGATAAAAATGACAACAGCAGTGCATCTACAGACCAGCGCAGTCAGATATATGAGTGGAGCTCCCGGAGAGATGGCCTGATCTTATAGTCAAGCCTGAAATATCTAACATATCTGTACAGAGCCTTAGCTGGAATGAAAGGTTTGGTCCTAGTAGCGATAACCCTAATTCCAAGATAAATAGAATCCAAAACCTACTATTACAGCTGCTCCTGATAAAAGAATAAAATAATCAACCATATCAGATACAGCAGTACATGTGGAGTGTATCATAACTCATTAGGTGTGTTCTGCCCCCCGCAGGCCTGGAGGATAATAACATGCCTCCAAATAATAATGCTACCAGACGGATACAGTTCACTTTCAAACAATGAGGTCTGGTTGTAGCCCAGAGCCTTCATTCTGCACATGACGGATCTAATAAAGTTTCTTTACATAAGCTGCAAAGGCACATGTTGTTGATCAAAGACACAACACTCTCATTCACTCAGGAAAGGTATTGAAAATCCTGTGGGAGTGCACAAAGTTACATACACACCTACACACAGACATACACTACCGTTCACCTTTCATGTACTCCCAATTTAAATTGTCAGCAACCGTTTCCGAGTTCCTGGGTTAATGCAAAAACCTGCGTGGCGTTTAGGATGACAACATGCAGGTCTGTAATACAGCTCTCACGTGAAGTGAAGCTGGTCTTCCCGTAAAAGGTTGGTGATAGGGCAAAGGAATGCGTGCATTATGTACGATTCACAGGGAGAACGTATTCTGAATCAGTTCTGCTCTGGGTTAATATGAGAAGCCAGATAACAAAAAAGTCTAAACTGACCATCTCTCTGTCCTTGAAATGTAGACTGTGCAGAACGTCATGCATTTCAGAAAATGTTATGGACATCTTCATAAAAAACTAAAATCAGAGCCTCTGCTACAGGAGACAGTTGTGTGATTGATCATACATCACTTTCTCCAGCTGGAGCGAAGAAAAAACCTGGTAGCCTCAAATGGAAGAAAATGCCACCAAGAATCCATGTCATTTAACTGACACCTTTAGCTAAACATCTATATTTGCAAAAGAACTGGACTAACATGAATACCACTGTATGTTTCCTTGTGTAGCCCAGTCATGACTGTTCAACTAGTAAATAGTTCCAATAAACCTCCCAACCTCCCATCCAAAATGGCACCAAAAACAGGCACTTCTGCTGCTTACCTTTCCAAGAGTAAAACTCAGACTTTACAAATCTGAACACCGCGCCTGAATCCAGAGTGGTTCAGTTCACCTTCGAAAAAGTGCAAATGCGTTATGGTTGATTAGATGTAAAAGCCACGACAGGCACGAGGGGTTCAGTGAGCCAGTGGACAGACTCAGAGCTGAGCACCGGGGTAGGGGTGCTGTGCCGTGATGGAGCTGAGGGGCTGGAATGAGGTGATGAACTGAATTAAGCTGAGATATTGGAACAGGCAGGGCAGACCTTACACACCACCGCTGGAGGAACAGATGTGCTGTGACTCCAATATATCTGGAGAGAACCGGCTGAATTGGAAGCAACCGCGCACTTGTACAGGAGGTGAAAGCTGGACTAAGCTGATCTCAGAGCTGCATCTCTAACCTGTCTTGAGCGAGAGACCTGGACACAGGAGTGGGAGGAATCAGCATGGCCCAGGTAACGGAAACCAGCAAGGGGAAAATCTGAGACCTGAAGTTGCCTGGCGTTTCAGACTTTTTTCAGCCACATTTGTGGCAGCACAGCAAGTTCTTTCCATACGTTTACTGCAGAATCTACACATGTGCACTGGCTTGAGACACAAAGGGGATAGCAAAACTTCTGAGAATCTGTTCTCTTTGATTTGTAGCAATTTTCTGACATTTATTGACTTTACCACATTAAGTATTATGATAAAAAAGAAAGAATGTGAAAGCATGTATTCTGTGCATTCTGTGAATGGGGAGTCAGTGTGGTATATCAGCTCTGACAGTCCTAGTGTGTCCATCTAATGTCAGCATGTGTAACAAATGGAAACCTCCATAGACTCTTACTCACGCTGCAGTGCGGTGACATAAGCAGTATATATAGCGGTTTAATAATACAAGTATAAATAACTCATATATCACAGATCACTGTGCTTGTTCTCTTTCTCTCTGAGACATTCAGCAAAATCAGGCAAGCAGCCCTGCAACAATTATGCAAATCTGGAGCTTAGAACACAATGACAACCCGTTTCACATACGGACTGAGTTAATACTAATGTGCATCATTTTTGGGGGGGCTTTTTGTACCTTGAGACACTGCCCGCTCGTGATCGGTACACGCGGCCAAGTGCTGGCATCTGTCTCGGACCAAACAGTCTGGCTGTGTTTACACAAGAGCTGATGGAGGCCACATGCTCTGCTTCCTCCTGCCTTCTCCACAACAGCTCAGCCCATCTAATTGTATAGTGCTCAGTGCGCCACAGCAAGCCTGACCTCTCTCTTCAGACGACTGGCACTCGGATGGTGAGAAAACAGGAGAAGTGGGGGAAAGGAAACCATACCAAGCAGTCATGGAATAAAAGGACTTATTAGGTAACTTCTTAGGCACACAAGCCATGGTATGTACCAATAAGTAAATATACCCATCAGCTAATGAATGTGCAGAAAATGTGTCCCAAATCATTTGCTCAACATTTCAACCCGTCGATTCCGTTAACCACCATCTCCACAACAGCGATAGGCCCACAGGCCCGAGCTCTTCTGGGTATTGTGGGGGCCCCCCCTATATCTGCTGGGGCAAGGGGTAATGGTGCTGGGGTAACGTATCCTCTTCCCTTAGGGGAGAGCAGGGTGTTTGGGAAAACTAGGCACTTGGGCAAGGAGGTCCGATTCTTGACTTTTTTTTTTCTGGAAAACACACCTCCTTCTGGGGGTAATCACCTCCATGTGTGGAGCCCAGACTGAAAATCACAATAGTAAGGGGAAAAAAAGATATATGTGATTATATTACACATCTTCAAAGCCTGGAGTTTTTTTTTTTTGTGAGTGCGCTGTAAAAGCGTTCTCTAGGATGGCCACTGAGTCATCTACTCTCAACAAGACACATCTGCAATGAAAACAGCATCACCCCTCAGGAACCCATCAATAACGGTGGCCGCCACACTAACCAGTCACATGGCACAACGCGTGCTGGTTCACTGAACTCTGAGGTCAGCCCATGTTGTTCTCCTAGAATGAATCATAGACTTATTAAGATTAATGAGAAAATTCAACCAGATGTATCAGGAACTACAAAAAAAAAACATCAGTATATGCTATTCATACTGCGCTATTCAAAAGAATCGCATCTGACAGCAAGGAAAAGCACACACCTCTAGTGCCATATCTTTTCCAAATGCAGGGCTTACAGTATGGACAGGCACGCAGAGGAACTCACACTGAGTTCTGAGAGGAACACACCGCAGCTTTCTAGCTCCTGACCTCCACACTGATCTGAGCTAAGCCACCGAGGGGCCCCTGTGTCCAGAAATTCAGTCATTTTGCAAAACGCAGTTTGCTAAAATCAAGTGACAAAGGCTGCAACTCAAGGAAATCTAATTTGCAATCAGGCTTGCACGATAACACAGATAGAGCATAGATAGAGCACACATACACTCCAACGTGTAGACCCTACAACAACTACTAACACACTGGGGAGAGCCTGCCTGCCATGTGACTCAGGCCTTGAAACCTGATTGCTCTGGATGCTGCGCCAGCACTGTCTACAGGGAGGAACGATTCAGGGTGAAAGAAACTTTGCATGCACAATATCAATTGCCTAGTTATCCTGATTGTTAGGGCTTTCTTGGGCACAGGATTGTGCGTTGATGCAACACTGGTGGAATTGTAAAGAGTTTGGCCTGCGCACCCCTGTAATAAGCACCATCCCAATTCTAGCAGTCCTTCCAATTACCTCTTGAATAATCAGGCACTCTGGCTGTTCACAGGATAATAATGAGCTATTGTACAAAGCATAACGATCAGACATTTTCACGCTAAAATCCTTATGAGAGGTGAAGTTCGGCAATGGCCGAATGGAATGAAATCTCTACAAAATCGCATGTGTGCTTTGCTTGGGAGGTGCGCAGTAAATTGTTTTGTAAATCTTTCCCAGATTTCCATGTTCAATGGATGCACGAAATCAAAAGGTATTTGTAATGCTTAAGTTGCAAATTATAAGTAGAATTGGGGGAAAAGATAAGAAACCAAGCAAAACAGGGGAAACCTCGTTATTGCAGGAAAAAGTCAAAAGTCTTCCTAGAACATCCCCTTTAATCAGATAAGCACAAGGTCACACCATCTGATTTAGGTCTGATCTAAATGGTTGTGATACAACTCTGGCTCTGTGTTGGACCTGCCAGAGACTAACCCGTTTTTCTTCAAACAATATGCCATCTGAATACTGCTGAGTAAAAGGGAAATAATTGTACGCATATGGTAGTGGGCTGGTTCCAAAACCCCCATGTGATGTGGCCACTGGAGCAGAAACGTTATTTTTGTTTTGTCCTGCTCTTATCCGAAGGTAATGTGCCATTAAAACCAACGAATTTGTAGCAGCGAGTTGTGATCCAAGTGATTCATTAGTGGACAACAGCGCTTCGAGGAGCAGCCCCAGAAACGGGCAGCGGTGACACGTGCAGGAGAACAGCCTCCGACAGTCCTGCCCCACATCTGCGTGCGATAAAACCACAATGCTACGCTCAATTCTAAACACATGATGCAGGAACGGACAACAAGCAGAGGGGCATTTCATGTGGTTAATGGCACAGACAGAAGGGCAGTGCCGAGGTGCAAGAGAACAAGGCGCACATGTCATAACGAGAGCACGTCACACAACATGACACCGAGCCCTGAGGGGCAGTCTCACGCCAGGCGTCTCCGCGCGGTCGCTCATAAGGGGCAAGAGACAATTTAAGATACCATGTTAATTAAATGAGTCATGTAGAACAACATCAAAATAATTCAAACTCGTAGTGAGCGTGGTTTTCTAATAGGCAGGATGTGAACCGGAGAGACATTTGCGAGAGTTCTGAGCGGATTCTGACACCCAACCCATTGGGTCATCTATTGGAGAATGAATAACCGGGCAGAAATCAGCATTGCGGCAGCCTGCACTGACCCGAGACGTTCTCAGACGTCTTATTATCTGAAAGATGATGGGTTTGGTATTACAGCAGTGTGCTGCCAGTAAGGTAGTACTGGAGGGTGGTTTATCATTTGACCAATAGGTTTCCATGTCTGACTGAAGCAGATTCATGTGGTGTCATAGTAAGTTCTGGCACATGAGTTCTGCTTAAAGTAATGACTCATGACTCATGCCTCATACACTTTTTACCCAATTTATCTCTAATGATGTCACATAATGGGAGACCACTGACGCTTAGTCTGTCCAAACTTGCAGCTAGCTTGCACACACAAGCACACAACTATGCACACGTACACACACACACACACACACACAACACAAACCTTCATCCCATTAATCCCCAGCACAGACTCTGACAGCGCTGGAAAATTAGAGTGACAGGCTGGTGGCAAAGCCCATCCAGAACCACGGGAGGGAAATGAACTAATAGCCCTGCAGATCACACAGCATGGCACACTTTAAGGAGACAAGCAGACAACTACGGCACACTGCTTCCCCAGGCAGCTGGATCCCCGTGTGCAGGGTGCAGTGCTAATGCAACACTTTCCACCAGAGCGCAGACGTTCACACCACCCAACCTCACACCCTTCTGTTCATCATCAAGAGTTCGGCCTGCTGATCAGCTCTGTCCCAACGTGAGGCGTCCCGGTAATCAATCAAGCCCTCTTTAGCTCTCTCTCTTTTGCGCTTGCCATGTTATAAAACGGTTAATGAAGGGCTGGCACAGCGCCAGGAATGAATGAGTGCAAGTCCTGAGTTGCGGAGGATAGCGCAGTATTAAAACACGCAGCCACCTGAGATAATGCGAGCATGTACAGACGTCTGCCTTATCTGGAGATGAGGAGCCTTCACATGATGCAGCTCCCGAGGAACAAAAAACGCGGCAGTCCAGGACGTCCAGGTGTGTGGTGACCCTGTTAGGTTTCTAAGGGGAAACCACATCACTGTCATTCTCCAAAATAGTCCATGTAATGCTCAGATGCTCCTGTGCCTCCAGTCTCATTCCAAAATTCCACTTTGAGAAGAACGAGTGAGAGAGAGAAAACAGAAAGAGCATTGTTCTGTTTCTCATTTCTCTCTCTTGCCCTCTCTTACCTCTTCTTTTCTCCACTCTCTCTCATCCATCTCCACCATATCTTTGCTGAAACATAACAACTGGGAGGGGTTCAACATACACCGGTCAAGGTCAAACAACGCCCACCATGTTTCCCTGACCCTTGTGGCTGATGCAGACCAGAGTGGTTTAACACACAAGGCCTAACACAACTGTCCCCTGACCACTCCACTCAAGAGCCCCACCACACACTTGCACACTGAGAATCAGGGTCATCTGTGCTGCTTCAGCTGGGATGGGTCTGTATAAAAACCAAACCCAAGGGAAGATAACTATGACCCTCCTTTCAAAAGCATACAGAGCACCCTATGTGTTTTTCTGACGGGTCATAGGACCTATGTTGGGGTGCAGATGGTAACAGGAACGTGTTTGTATCTAACTGTGATAACTCTAAACTAGCAGCTTGAGCTGGGGGAAGGGGCAGAGGAATGGAAAAGCTGAGTAAACTGGATATGGCCCCTGTCCAAACACCTCTGACGTGAGGATCAGTGAGTCCCGAACCTCCTCAGTCGGGAAGCGGGAGTTCAGCAAGTTCGGCCAAAAGTGAAGACAGATTCCTTTCATGACCTTAGAAGAAAAAGCTCTACAGCTAACTGTTGCAAACACGAACTCACAAAAAACAAAATCCAACTTCAAATATACCACTACATGTCAGTCATCAGTGTCATTATTCTTCCACGGCAGATGGAAATACATCTTAATTTCATATAAATCATATTAGGGAACAAAAAAGTGACTTAAAAGTAAGAAATTGTTAATCCCTCCATTTTTAGACCACAGTGACTCTGGCTATTAGCGCTATGAAGCACCTTGGCTAGGCAATCCCTGAACTGTCACAGTGACATTACAGTTCTCCTTTCACATTTGTCTCTCTTGCCCAGCTAAAGAGCACCTGAGCCTCACACACACACACACACACACACACACACTGTCACTGGACTATTACATTGGTCTTACAGTGGCCAGGGGCTGAGCTACAGGGCACTGTACATTTTACACCACATTCACAGCATGAGGATGGCACTAGAATTACAGTGCACCTGTCCACATGCAGCAGATGAAAATGATGCAAGCTGAAGATGCAGCATGTCCCTCCAAAGCACACTAGGGTAACACCGACATTCTCCAAAGCACACTAGGGTAACACCGACATTCTCCAAAGCACACTAGGGTAACACCGAAATTATCCAAAGCACACTAGGGTAACACCGAAATTATCCAAAGCACACTAGGGTAACACCGAAATTCTCCAAAGCACACTAGGGTAACACTGACATTCTCCAAAGCACAATAGAGTAACACCGAAATTCTCCAAAGCACACTAGGGTAACACTGACATTCTCCAAAGCACACTAGGGTAACACCGACATTCTCCAAAGCACACTAGGGTAACACCGACATTCTCCAAAGCACACTAGGGTAACACCGAAATTATCCAAAGCACACTAGGGTAACACCGAAATTCTCCAAAGCACACTAGGGTAACACTGACATTCTCCAAAGCACACTAGGGTAACACCGACATTCTCCAAAGCACACTAGGGTAACACTGACATTCTCCAAAGCACACTAGGGTAACACTGACATTCTCCAAAGCACACTAGGGTAACACTGAAATTCTCCAAAGCACACTAGGGTAACACTGACATTCTCCAAAGCACACTGTAGTTACAGCACACCTGCCCAAAGCACATTGAAGTTACACATCCCTCCAAATCCCACAGGATACTGCAAAGTCTATTTGCTCTGCCTCATTCTAAGGGACAATGAAGCAGGAGACATGAGGACTGGAGAAGATTTACAGTGTGGAGCATCTGTGTTAAGTTCGGCTTTTCTGTCTTCGTGGCAGATAGTACATCACAGCACTGCAGAGAGGTTCTTGGAAATCTTGATATAATGTTTTTTAAATATATAGGGAGCGACATAATCTGTAAGAGAGTATAAAGAGTTTGTCATCCAGTATTATTCACAAGGGTCCTTCAGATAAAGGGCTTTCCTCAGTGTTCCTACTGAACCAGGGGCTGCTTCCCCATTTTCAAATAATAAAGTACAGATTTCAACAGCTAATCTGAATATTGGGTGAAAGTTTTTTGTGTGTGTGACTGTGTGTGTGGAAAGAAATGTGCGAGAGATTAAATTAAATAATTACTTTGGCTTCAGTTTGCAATCCCATTAAATACTCACTCTGGCAGCGGTTTACAGATGTTGTATAAAAGATGAACAAAAACACTGATCATATTTACGACAAGACAGAGGTGCTGGAGAACTGATGATTACTGCAAATGGCTGGTGGGGTTACAGGCATCAGTGATATACTGTATCAGACAGGCATCTGATACTGAACTAGTCAGTTATTAAAGATGTAATGTAGATGAAACACTGTACATGAACCTACAGTTCTCCCTCTTTTGCCACAAACACACACACACACACACACACACACAGCACCTTCTCTAACTGAAAATTATTTACGTGTTGGTGTGGAGAGTGAGAAGTGTCATATCTCTCAGTGTTGCTTCTCTCGAGTGCTCTTACACTAAAGAGCACTTATATGCTGCACACATTTTAATGCTGCACACACCTTCATCAGGTTCCACTGACAGAGGTCAAAAGATGTTATGTCAATCAGCATATGGATCAGAGTTAATGCAAAGGACTGAAGGATTAATCCGTGACACATTGCACGTAACTACACTTATATGGAATTTTAAATGACTAAACGACTAATTCAGAGTAATGGTAAACACCGTCAGCTTTATTACAGTGAATAAATAATTCACTCTGCATCCAACCAGCTAAATAGTCTTTCATATATTTCACCCTTCCAAACATGCTTATGGCCTTCCCCCTAGTGGCAGAAAATGATATTACTTGCCAAAATATCTCCAGTCCTCTCAAGATGAATGTGAGGTACAGATAAATGTTGCAACATTCAGGTTCTGGAGCATCTACACACACAGGAAGATAAAGTGATGATCTGTTTCAATCATAAACATCACACACCCCGCATGATCCTTTCAACTTTTTAATATTCTCACACCTAGGGGCACATCACTCAAAATCTGCAAAAGTGAAATGTTTTCACTCTTCCTCCCCCTCGAAGCTAAATTATCTAAGGTTTGGGATCTGGAGTATGATTAGGAGGCACGGATCCCTTCCAAATTAAACATCACTATCAGACAGCTCACCTCGGCAAGATTATTTTTCCTCTGTCTGTCAGAGCTGGTTTGTGTATGTGTGCCTGTGCGTGTGTATGATATATGTGTCTGCATACACGCGTATGTGTGTGCGTGCGTATCTGTGTGACTGTAAGTAATAACCTTGATCTTAGACTCAAGTACCAGGTACTTCGCTTCTCAGGAGGGAACTGAATCAAGTTGGTATCAGAGGGTGCAACTGGAATCTGATGCTGTGTCCTCCCTCATAGCTGGGCTGAGAGTGACCGCACAGTTCTGAGGGCACTATGGACCAAAGGTAAAGGAGTGATGAGAGAAATGCTATTGCACCGCATGGGGCACTGGGTGGGGTTCTTTGGATGGTGCTGATGGGGCTGTCACTTGACCTATGTCTAAAAGGACTGGCTGGCACAGAGGAAATGTCACACTAGGCTAACCCAAGCCTCCATCCTGACCGCCACTCCGAGACAAACACCCAGCTCTGCTTAAGATTCGCTCAAAGGATTGAGTGCTAAGTGCTATCAGATGTGTTGCATAAGACCCATGTCACTCCGGAAACATGTCCGTGTGGTGTTGGCTAGTGGGGCAGCGGTCATGTCACGTGAAACCACACCACAACTCTGTAAGGGACAAACAAGCAGATCAGTTAAGACAAAGTTAAAAACAATTGCTACCTCAAAGGATAACGCTTGATTTAAACCATGGCCTGATTTTGGAAAGGACATTCATTGTTATCACAAAGATGAAAGAGTTGGTACAAGAAAATAATTTGCCAGAAAAGATCAAGGACATACAAATTTGCTCACAGCAAGGACTAAGGAACAGAACACAGCTGCCATTGACCTGTGACTCTGCCAGTCTTGAATGTCTCACTGGAGAAAGGCCATTCTTTTCGAAGATTCACCAAAACTATGTAGGAAGAAAAGAAACGAAGACAAACAGAGGAATACCTAGATTCGTACCAAAATTCCAGAGATCCGTACCAAAATTCCAGAGATCCATACCAAAATTCCAGAGATCCATACCAAAATTCGTGAACGTGTGCAATATCTACATAGTGGGTCGCTTGCACACTATGCAGATATTACACACGTTCAAGAATCAAGTTCATGTTTATAACACAGCAAGAGAAATTGTGTGTGTGTGTGTGTGTGTTTACTAAAGAAAACAGCATTTGGAGTTATTCGCCCCACTTGCCTGGTGTGTGTCACACAAGCAAATGGCTGATGTAATAAAAAACAGATTAATAATGGAAATGAGGAAAATGATGGTCATACTAATCATCAGTTAGTCTTGCTGATGTAAAATATTTGAAGTATTTAGTCCCTGAACACACATACATACAAACAAACACACAGGGTCATGGAATGCACTAATTTTCAATCTGGATGCATTTTGGAGAAAATCAAAACAGAATGGTGAGCTTTGGGAAGGTCTTTCTTGTGTGCTCTACTCTCCCATGATGATTCATCATCATTCCTTTGTGTTTTCATAGAGCAAAGTGAACACAACACATTAGTGTGCACTGAAACACATTCGTTTAGAACCAGAAGCACTATCATGACAAAAGCTTGTTTGAATGACATAGAAATGAATTCCATCCCCATCTAACAGTGACTTCTTACAAACATCAGTTGTGTAGCTATTGCACATGTAACTGGCACCTCATGGTGCTTTATCACGGTGTACTGCTGTGGCCTAATTGGCTTAGGTTAGCTCACACGGACAAAATAGGAACAATATGTCTTACGTGACCATGGTGTTCTCAGCCAAACAGCCTAGTGTAAGTCAGAACTCATAAATCTGGTTTACTAAACAAGCAGTATTTTTGAAGAATGAAACTTTCTAGACAAACATGAGCTAACAACAACAAATGCATATAGATGAAAATAAAAAATGATCAGTTTCAAAATTTCAGTTTACATCGTGGAGCAAGCTAATGTAGCTAGCTGACTTTTGCTAGGCTCCGATTTCATAACAATTACTATCTGTCAAGTTGGTTTTCCACTTATGCATCAGAAACTAACCACAAATATCAAACTCATATCAGATATCAATACAGATATAATTAACCAAGTGATAAAATAAGCCTGCAATCTAATAAAAACATTCAGCGTGTCAGCAGTCTTCCAAAGCACACAGCGGATACCTTTACAACTGTGACGGGCAGGAGGTGCGAACGAAAAGGAAGCGATCACGCCAAGTCTCAGAGAAAAAGAGGGGTTTAATCTCACGAAGTCTCAGAAAAAAAAGGGGTTTAATGAATAACGTGCGCAAACCAAAAACCCGTGCACTCGACCCAGATTAAGGATATAATAACCAGCAGTCAACTGGTACAAGGGCAAGACATATATAGACAGACAAACGACCATCAGGTGAGGGAGCTAATAAGCCCCCACCCACCTGAGGGACGCACACAACGCAACAACAACAGAACAACTGCCGCTGTACCGGAGGCGACCGGTAGGGGGAGCCTCCCTCACCGTGACAACAACACAGTCTTCAACTTACCCTAATGGTGTCCCAAACGTTAGGGAATTGAATTGGTTCATGTTTTTGCTGGTCCTGTAGCTTCATTAAAGTCACTGACCTGAGCATGACTTGGCAAAATCAAGATCCGCAATGATGCTTTGATACTCATTCCAAATTACTGCTCCGGGCTCATCTGGGGCTAGTTTCTTCCATCTAAACCCAAATCTTTATTGATATACCACCAAACTGATCTTACATCAGCATACAGAGCAACCAACATGTGCACAATGATGGTTGATACGTCTTGAACAATTGTTGTTTGGTGTGGTGGAACTGAAACTTGGAAGTATTCTGAGACTGACACTGTCACTACCACTACCATCTGCACCACTGTTGTTTCAACAATTGCACTAACCGCACCTGCTGCAAAAGGGCTACTTCCTTTAAACTGAGGAACACAGGATTAAAACTCCAGAACCCCAACCATTGGAAACCCAGTTAAAGCACAGGCACAGTACTACAGCCAAGCAAGATCGCGTACCTTTACATCTGACAGTGTGTCCCAGTCAACACATACACACAACCCTTTATAGAGTCTAGACTGAAAACAGGATTAAATTACCCACTAGAGGCACTGACAGTGTAAAACAAAGCACTATCTCTCTCTGGTTAACCACATAAGAACACATAACCACCATTTAGGGTCATAAATAATTCGTAAACACCACCCTAGCAAAAGTGATAGATTTAAGGCAGCCCATGGCCAGATACCTTTAGTCAATCATTTAGGAGCTGCAGAAGAGTACGGGAATTTTCCATGCTCTATTAACGTTCCATCGTTTTCCCTTGGCCGTTATCCATTTTCAGACACATGCCTCCTAAAACATCAATATTGCAACACTTATGCCTCTTTCAATGCTTCAGGACAAACTCTTGTCTGTTTATCATTATTACATGTACAGAAATAATGTATACATCTTGGATGTGAATAATTCTTTGAAAAATAAGCTTGAAATAGCAAAACATTGATCATCTGCCATTGCTGTGCGTTGCTGTTTACATTTACATATCAGCCGGTTGATATTCACTTGGGGCTTGATTAACAAGATGGTTAAATACTGCCTTTGGTATTTACATGGAAAGAAACAGTAGGTATACTATGGTCTTATAGTAGGATTAGAGTGTTTAGCTTTGTGTAGAAGGGAGGAAGTCTCAGTGGGTAGGCTTGCCTAAGCAACTCCAAACAGACATGCTACTTCTCTGATGTGAATTGATGGGGTCTGGCCTGTCTGAGATCTTTCAGCCATAGACTTGGTAATATCAGGGACTGAACTCAAGTCTCTGGGTGGTCGATGCATTTTGCAAGCAATCACACACACACACACACACACACAAACACACACACAAACACACACACATACAGCACACAAATTCTGATGCACAAAAGGTTTCTGAATATCATCTACACAGTGAACAGATATATATGACTAAGCCAGGAGAGGTAATCATCACCTTCAAACTACTTAAAAAGCAAAAACACATGGAGGTGTAAACTGAAACAAACAAGTAAACATACAAACAAGTAAACATACAAACAAGTAAACATACAAACATGCAAACATACAAACACGTAAACATACAATCAAGTAAACATACAACCATGTAAACATACAAACATGTAAACATACAAACATGCTCCTCTGAACAACTTGCAGGAACCCCAGATGTTCATGAATGAACAACACACGAGTACAAACAAGCCCGTAAGCCCTAAATGCTTCCAGTGGTTCAAATAATAGCAGTTTAAGTTTAGTGGTCCAAATTATACAGGGCAAAGGAAATACACTCTCACACACTGGGAATATACACTGGACAGCCACATTATTAGAGACACCCATTAAGTAGCATGTTAGACCTCCACTAGCCTTCAGAACCGCAGCAGTTCATCATGGCGTAGATCCCAGCAGGTGTTGAAACTGTTCTACAGGAATCTTGGCCCATGCAGACAGGATATCTTCTCACAAGTTGCTGCAAATTAGATGGAGGTACTGACACTGTTCCAGAGATGCTCTATAGGATTAAGATCTGGGGACTGTGGAGTCCAGGGAAGTAAACAGCTGCCAGGAAGGTAGGAACTTGGCCACGATGCTTCAATAAGCCCTACTGTGCAAACGTCCATCCACAGACATCAGAGGACCCAGGGTGTACCAAGGAAACACTCACCCCATTACCTCCACCAGCCTGAGCTGTTGACACGTGACAGGAAGAGGTTTCTGATGGAGAGACAGACATCTGGATTCACCTGACCAGGTGGTGATTTTCCACGGCTCAGTGAAGCAGCTTTGTGCTCTTTTGATCACTGATGCAATGCTGTTTAAACAGGAACTTGATTTTACGTGGCACTCTGGGGTTACTTGTTCAATTTCCATATAGGGAAACTCCAGTCACGAAAGGGCAGGTGTCTCTAATAAAGTGGCCATTCAGTGTATAGTAAAATACCTGTATTTATTTGTGCATGTGTGCATGTGTGCGCATGTGTGTGTGTGTGTGTGTGTGTGTGCTTTAGTCCTGAAGCTGGCACAGGTCCAGATGGCTCTGGGAGAAAGCAGACCTGTCCAAGCTTCAGGCATGCAAAGCTCCACCCAAGATAAGCAGCAGAGAGCAGCCCAAAAGCCGAGTGTCTGAGGGAACAGCGCGGGAGCGAGGGAGAGGACGCAGCCTTGCCGGGTTCACTCTCAGTTCAGCTGCCACTCACTGCCATTCATAACGTCAGCAGTGCCTGCTGGTGCTGCCCTGGCAGTAGGCACGCTGCCCGTCCCGGCACCGAACGCCAGCCTGCAGCCCCCTTCCCCAATGCCATCAGTTCTAGCGCTGTCACACAGAACCCGGATCAGTGCCACTAACTCCTTACATATATATAGGCCGGGACAAGTGGCCATAACCCCGGGACAGGAATCAGTGAAATGTAGCCACCAAGATGAGCCACACAGCAATAACAACAAATCAGAAACTAGCCCAAACAATGTCCTGACTAATGGCACGAGGGGGCGTGTATCTGTGTGCGTGCACGGGGGGGAGGGGGAGTTTCTGCTCTTGCTCCCGGGCCCCAGTAATGCACCTCATTAATCACTGTATGTTTTAGGTAATGATGCATTGAAGGGTACACATGAAGCAGCACTTAGAGCAGAGGAGCCTCTCCGTGAGCTGCCCGACCGTAGACGTCCAGCTCTAATCGCCCCAACTGCCGCTGCAGAGCTCGCTTACTGACAGAAGTTCCCCAGCCATCAGTTATGGCGACCAGAGAAGCTCTCGGTCTGGGAGACGTTAAACGAGGTGACTCTGTGTGGATGGAGTTAGAGGGTGTTTCAAGACTACCTCAAGCCAGAGTCTTGAGCCAATGTTAGTAGTTATTATGGCGGAGAAACAGACCCAGCTCGGCTAAAATATAGTCCGTGATGTCAGATGAACTGCAATAAGATGAGAAAACAATGCAGATTTGTATGATGATGTTTTGATCCAGAATCACTGTTCAGGGGACTACAGAGGACGGCCATAACTGCTAAAGCTAAAAATACTCAATATCCTAATATATTAAATACCTAATAAGGTGTAATGGCCTTTGCCTTGAGATCAGATTCTGTCTTCTTGGAATGTTTCTCAGAATAGAAGTCCTCAAGTATGCATAGTAGATGATCCTTCAGGAAGAGAAGCTACTAACTTTTCAAGCGATGAATGAGGTGTGAATCTACTTCCCATAAAAGCTCAGCGGTGTTTAGATTTTGTGGCTTTGGGCAAAGAATCCCAGACAGATCAGACCCCATCAATCAACACTGCTAAATTTATTTAGCAGTGTGAGTGAGGGTATTCCATGGATATGGCAACACCATCACAGAACAGTGCTTGCACCTTGGGCTTCTCACGCTGCAGCAAAGGTCCTTGGTTAACATATGTCAGAAAGAGCAATCATTGGGTCTAATGAGTGCTATGAGTTGGATGCCCACATAATTATATATCTACTACCTGTCACACTGTGCCAGGCACCCAGCCCAAAGGACACACTCACTGCCATGCAAACACACACACACACACACACACACACATTTTGCACCTTCCCTGATGCCAATCTCCTGATTATTGATTGCCTGCACCTGTCCCCCATTTGACTTTGGTTTCTCTGCTATGTTCGACCACAGGCTGGTCTGCTGGATGCCCCTTACTGCTACTCTGTGTCAGCACCTCGTGTTCACTGCCAGTGCTATTTCTCTTCATTTTGCTGTTTAGCCAGGTCACTGCTGGGCTGCCTTGTTTCTCAAACTTTGAAGAATAAAGACACTCCAAGCTTGCACTCGCGTCTCACTCCATCACGCGTCACACCGCCGCGTAGAACGCTTGGCTCCGGACATAGCCAGCCTGACCTGCGATTGCTACGTTGCGAGTTTCACACCATGCATATGAGCGAATGTACTCGCTCGCGCGACTGTCTTCTCCGAGCCGCAGTCAATAAGCACTTGGCTCTCGGGCGTTTCTCAGACTTAATAAATAGCTGTATTCCACTCTCGCTTTATCAAGCGCAGACGCAGAACACTGGCAGACAAGCAAGACACGGACAGACGAAGAGCCGCACAGGCCGACGCTCGGTGTCAGTGCAGGAGGTTAGCCAGGCAGACTCGCTAGAGAGCTCTGAGAGATGCACTGTAATCTAGCACTTCAGCTGACATCAAACTTGGCGATGAGGGAACACACGGTTATCTGACTGCTGCTCCTGTAAGTCGCCCATGGTGTTTTTTTCTCTTTCTGTGACTACAAGGATAGTTCTACTTCATACTCCCACCAAAGATGTAAACAGAGACCCTCGTGGGCCCTACACATTTGTTTAATGAGTGTCCAGGGCCATCCGGCTATGGCTACGGGCAAACATTAGCTGTCTCCAAGCATAAACACATCTGGATGTAGGGGAAAGGGTGAATAATATGGTCATTAATTAATTTATTAATATTCATCCCATTGCAAAAGGGTCTTGGAGTTGTCTTGCTATATGTTCAGCTGAAATTTCTGTTACGTTTAAGACATACAGCTTTTCCTGACGGTTGATCACACACCTGCTGAGTCCAGATGGTGAGGTTTTGTGCTTTGAGGTTCTGCAGGTAAACTTTGACTTGTGAAGACTGTTCCTTTTTGGTCTATGATGTTTGTGCATATATTTACATTTACATTTAAGGCATTTAGCAGACGCTCTTATCCAGAGCGACTATATATATTATAATGGTGCTTCAGATTATTTTTCTTGATACATTAAATAACTTTGCTGTTCTGATGCATTACTATTGGCCTCTTTGGAAGTCAAAAGAGTGCTGATGATCAGACTTTTAGAATAATCCTGAAAGAAGCAATGTCTACAGCACCCATGCTGTAATTTAACTATGTGTTTTGTGTGTTCGGAATTTGCCTATGTGTACTGTGTGTTTGTAAAATGCCTATGTGTACTGTGTGTTTGTAAAATGCCTATGTGTAATGTGTGTTTGTAAAATGCCTATGTGTACTGTGTGTTTGTAAAATGCCTATGTGTACTGTGTGTTTGTAAAATGCCTATGTGTAATGTGTGTTTGTAAAATGCCTATGTGTAATGTGTGTTTGTAAAATGCCTATGTGTACTGTGTGTTTGTAAAATGCCTATGTGTACTGTGTGTTTGTAAAATGCCTATGTGTAATGTGTGTTTTGGCTTCTAGAAGCAAAGCCATTAAAAACACACCACCTTTCCAGAAATGACACTGAGCCTATGGATGTGCACGCATAAGACAAGGTGCTTGGGAATGATTGTCACTGCTATCTAAATGGGAAGAGGTCACTGCATGGCTGTGCTGACAGCGCGCAAAGCTCCTCAGTGTACATAGCTCACCGCAAAGCTCCCTAATCCCTCTGACACCGTTCGGCGTTCACATCCTTGGTACAAGCTTGACGAACGCATCGTGGAAGTGGCATGCGCCACCCCCCCCCGGCAGGAGCACAAAGCAGGAGGGAATCGTTCCTCTCAGCACCGACGCTTGGGCAATTTATGCTCCATGTCAACAAGTGGAAACAAGTCTGCACTTCTCCCCAGCACTTGACTTATTGTGTTTTTTGTTCTCTTTTTTGCTCCAGAACCCAAGATTGCTGATGGCTGGGAGATTTCAGGTTACAGGATCACTTGGATACTACCTTGCATAATGGATTATTAATCTATTTGGATTATTAATCCATTTTATTAATCCATCCTCTGACCTCTGTAAGTGTAATAATATTTATTTAGTAGGTGAGGGGAAAGGGAGACGTTCGAGCTGTTCTGGCCATTCAGGCTCAGGCATGGACAGGACTGGGGCTTTTAATGAATGGAACAAGCCCTAAAAGAGAGGCATTCAAACCACCTGGTGATTCAGCACTCAACTATTATCTTTAGATCAGTAATGAAGTCTGTTATTTTGCCAGTACTCCTCTCCGATTTGCACTGACAGACGTGTAGTCTGCTCACTCATTTTCCAGCCAACGCTTACTCAAGAATTGGAGGATTAATTATTACCTTATGTAACGCGATTTTAGCGTGCTGCATTTCGAAATTCTAATTCAACTGATTCTCCTCAGACATGGAGCTCGTAAGAGACTGTTCATCCTAATTGAGCTGTTAACAACTTATCTGCTAAATGCCTCATTAAGAATCTCATAATACATTAGCAACGGAAAAACACAAGAAATAATCCAAACATCTGGGACAGCTCTAGGACTCACACACACACTGACATTTCATACAGACATTATGTCACAGAACACAAGCAAAATATTATTTTTAATTGTTGACAATACGGGTAAACGTTTGTGTCCTTAATTTATATACCTTGAAATACTATATTGTTCCATAAAAACCTACATGACATTTGTCCTTTCTCCAGGCATGGGAAAGAGGAAAGTGGGGCCCCTGGAGGCCTCACACATACCTGCACGAGAGAGTAGCACTGCCCTCCCTGGGCCCTTCCCTACCGCTGCAGTCAGGCATTGTCCCTGCCACACAAATACACATCAATCACCTCAACACATCAATGGCTTTAGTGCCTCATTAATTCGCTCCAGTGCCGGAGAGGGGAGGCCTCGTTCCCATGCGGAACAGCTGGGCTCCACACCCGGGACCTGGATGAGACCCAAATACACAGCTTTAGGGAAACTTACAGGAAATGCCCAATAAGTGCTCAGAAAGCCCATGAAGTACTGTTTGAAATGTCAAAAAGGTACCACCCTTCCAACCATATAAGGATGTGTGTATGAGCATATGCATTTGAGCGTGCCATCTGATAAGGGGCTAACATACACAGACTGAAAGTAGCATCAAGGCACTGAGGGAGCCCCTTCAAAGGCAATTCAGTAGCCACAACCAAAGAGAAAGTTCTGATACAGCAGACAGGTCCAATAAGAAAACACAAAACCGGGAATTAGCTGTGTCTGATTCTGATTTGAGTTGAGACCAACGAAGTTTCTTAAAAATTAGATCTTAAATTCCCTTTTGTTTCTATTTATTTCCTTAACAACCGTGAACCAGCAGAGCCATAAAGAGACATAAAGTATTAGATGCTGGTGTTTTACTGTTTTACTCTATAAACAGCAACATATTTGCCGAAAGCAATCGATCTAAGTGAAAACACAGACGTCTGAGAATTCGGCTGGATCCTGCCTCCCAGACTGACAGACAGTGAGAGGGCAGGACAGGGGAGATGGAGGTAGAGACTCTCGCCATCTCGCCATCGCCTGATGACACATGCTAATAGTCTCTGATGGCCAATTCAAACCGGAAGCTCGACGTCTCTCCTAGTGATTCATTTCACCAGCTGGCTGCACGCAGCACTGAGCTCGTGATCTGCAGAATGGAGAAGAGCTCACGTTCTACTGTACCAACAGCCCTAGGAAGATTGACCGGTGTATGCAAAAGAAGGGTGGAGGTGAAACGAAAGCAGGAGAGAGAGAGGAAGAAGGACGGACAGGGAGGGCATATCCAGTCTGGGCTTATCGTGATGAGCTGAGATGGAGTTTATTGTCTATCAGGACTTGATCTATTCACAAATAGAACAAAAAGAACACGGTAAACAATCCCACTGCACACTATAGAGCACAACGCAGTTCAGGGTGTGAACGAAAGTTCCCCTTTTCTGGCATTGCTGTCATCCTTGTGAAACATGCTTGCAATGCGATACCCGCAATGTATATGTGAAGACCCGCCCTTTGCAGAGGGCAGCATGATGTGTGCATGCTTCTCCACTCCACGCTGCAGCATATGGAAAGCGTTGCAAGCAATCGCAGTGCAGTAGTGGAGCTGCTAAACCCATCAGCCCCAGCAGCGTGTAGGCAGTAAGGGGGAGGAGGAGAGGAGGTGCCGCGGAGGTGCCAGGAGACCGGTGCTGTCCACATGCACATGCCACCACGTGTAAGGCAGCGTTACTTACTGGTGATTCACAAGCATGCGCACAAACCAGTATGCCTCTATGCACAGGCCCTCACACAAACAAAGAGTGTTGTGCAAAACAGTGTTTATAAGGCGAGGCCTGTTCATTAAGTACTTAAACGCTGTCCAAGAACAAGCAGTGTTTATATTAAAAGTACTTACAATCTGCAGTTACTGCATTTGCCTTTTCCTGACACTTGCGAGACGTTGCGAGAAGAGTGAGAAGACATAACACTGGTAAATGTGCACTGTTCTGCATGCAGTTTTTGTGTTTACTGACAAGCCTGTATTATTGCCATAGCGTGTGACGGCTTTGGGTTTGCACCGCCACTGGGAGAGTATAAACCATCTGTGGAAACTTCAAGGGTGGCTACATTCTGGGTCATATCAACTTTTAGGTCTAAAGAGGAGCATCCTGTGTTCTGGCCGTCTGGCCGTCCTAAAGGGGACTTGGTGGTCGGGTTCTGGCTTGATGAAATGACAGCATACACATTTCACTGTTTAGATTTTATGCTTCGGCAATGACCCATTTAAGCATGGGAAAACAATTGCTAAAATGCTGACAAAGCTCTTTACAAGTTTATGCCATGTGTTGGAGCATGTGTGTCAGCACGCTGCTAATTCCATGATTCATGCTTCTGCACATTGTTTTATTTGTTTAGTTTCGTTTTTTATTTACAGCCAAACTGATCTTAAAACAATGATACTGCTACAGACTGCTACAGCGCTCGGATTGTCTGGGTCATCTTTTATTCTTCTTTGCTAGGAGCTTTACTTGCCATCACCATCTGCACATGTTCATATCATCTGTGACTAAAGCTGCTTTTCCCACAGCCTGGTTGTGTTTGTGTGTGTGTGTGTGTGTGTGTGTGTGTGGCATCAAACAGCATGCTCCTAGCTAAGGCATCTGTCAGATGCACCTGTTTTGCATCAGCATAATTTGGCTGGGAGTGCCTATCCCAGGCTAGAGTGCTTTTCCTGCTCTCTGCTTCCACCCCTGCAGCAGGAAGCACAGCTCTGATCCTCAAATTTCAATGGCTGCTCTCATTTTCACTAAACTGGCGCTCACTATTTCTCTCTTATCTCTCAGGCAGTCAGTGAGAAGGTGAAATCAATACCATGTCTGCCCTATATGTAAAGACCAGCTGTAAAGGAACTGCAGGGATAACACTGGCACAGTATAGAACTGTTACTGATAGATGGATTTGTAATATTTAACACACGAAATCTAAAAACCACCATCATTTAATAGCCACTATAATCTCTTTAATAACATTTAAGTATTCAATTTAGTTCTTGTCTAATGCTATTAAAATATCTTTTCTCTCTAAATCCTAATTAAATCTTCATAAAGTAGGCAACTAAAGTCAAGGAATACTGAAACCATGTCAACAATATAGCATAAATAATGCTACTTAGTCATGGTAGAAAATAATATGAAGAATGCATTTCTTCTAATGATTCAAAATTAGGTAAAATGTTTAAAGCTCTACACGCAATGTAACCCCCCGACAGGCTGAACAAGATACTGGTGAAGTAGCGGAGAAGATTCAGGTGTAGCAGGAGTAGTGCACAGCTTGTCTATGTCTATTTGACACAAAGGAAGACTCACTGTGAACTCTTTGCCCTCTGTGAAAAAGCTACCCCGCAAAGAGAAATTCTCTGTGGTAAATATTTTGCTTTTTTGAAAACATCCCATCTGTGAGAAAAAATATCCAGATATCAGACGACTACCCTACAATTCCTGCAGAGCTGTTACATCTGCAGGCCACACAGAGAGGAGCACCGACACACACACACACACACGCGCACACACACACACACACACACACACACACACACACACACACACACACACACACACACACACACACACACACACACACACACACACACACACACACACTGAGGCTGACCGTGAGAATAACCTATGGTGTCATGAGGCTGGAGAATCACAGATCTACAGACTGCAGAGTTGAGCCTGTTGGTACGTGTCTTACAGCTCTAAGACACATCGAGGATGAAATGACACATATAGCATTTTTGAGGAAACAGCTGAAAACATGCTGGGTTGTGTTAATTAGGGCACATAAATGGAAGCCAAAGCCTTGATACAATGACTGCAGATGGAAAGACTGCAGCATTGGAATTTGCGTGTTTGTGTGTGTGTGTGTGTGTGTGTGTGTGTGTGTGTGTGTGTGTGTGTCAGAAGCAGAACTATTCCCTCTTAGTTCACCCTCACTAATCATCCAACCACTAATACAGCAACGCCAGATGTTGCTCACAGCAAACACCTTTTTTCTCTCATTCACTCTCTTACACTCTCTCTCGTTTCCCCTGTCTGTCTCCCTCACACACACACACACTTACACAAACACACACACACATATTCACAAGAAAAAAAATGAATGCAGGTTTTCATGCAGTGAAAATCCTAATCATGTTTTCACACATATATCAAACCTACTTTCAAAAGCTTTTCATTTCAGCTGACCTGGATGTGATATGCAAACTAAACAACAGTGCAGCTTTTTTCATTTAAGAGGGAATATTAAATCCCCTCTCTCATTTATCTCTCTCCTGAGTAGCAAATAAATAAATAAATAAACAAATAGATCAACACTTGGATCTCCTAGATTAGCGGTAGAAACTAAAAGCAAGCACAACAAAAGGCTTTTGTTCAGCACTGATCGCTGGGCAGATTATGTGAACCGCAGAACATGGCTAATCAGCTGTCGTTTCCTTCATCACACTAGACCCTTGGCTCAGATCCAACCTGGTGTCTCATTTAGAATCAAGCATGCTGATTGGATCAGACCACGCCTACAGCTGATACAGCCCAGAGCCTGCCCCAGCTCCACATGAAAAAGCACTACACTGTGTGTTTAATGTACTGAATGTGATTTACTTTAGTGCACAAGACTTAATAGACCCTCTGTTTTCCATTTTCCATTCACGTTTTTTTTCTTCTTTCTCGCCACACACTTGGAGAGCATTACAGGGAGGTGCGGAGAACGACAGGCCCTGAAAGGCTTAATAGTGTCTGATTAAGTGGATCGCATCTCATGCCTTGCAATGCGCCGGGCCTCCGGGGGCACTATTGAGCTCGCCCACTAATTCACAACCAACATGGAGTGAAACACGGGTTTATGGGCTTGGTTCAAAGGACTGAACTGTGGTTTCCTCATTCCACACCAACTAGAGGCACAAGCTGTCTTTGAAAAAGTTCCCTATTGACAGAAACTCCTTCTCATCATTGTATGGCTTGCATTCCTTCCATTCTATTTCCACAGAAAATCTAAGTCACAGATACAAAAGCTGTTTCAGGCCATGAGACAAATATGCATCACTGATCTTGCTAAAATTTTCAATAAAAATAAGAGAGTCTACAAATCTACAAATTGAAGCAAAAAAAGTGTTTTTCAGTCTGTTTTCAGTGAAGCTTTTATGTAATTTATAGGCTTCTGATGCTGGGAAGTTTTAATTTAATTTACATGCTAAAAAGCTATTGTAGGGATTAGGAGAAGAACTGAGAAAGATGTCCTCACACATGTCAGGAGACATGAGACAGGAGACATGAGACAGGTTTGGCAGGAGTTCCACCCCTACATCCAGCACAGCCAACCACACACCCGTCCCGCACTTCCACGGGCACTGCACAATAATGCCAGTGTGGAAACCATTCTGACCTTCCTCATCTCATTACCAAAGGCAGAGCTTGACCAGACATGGCTGCCAACAGCACAGGTCTCTGCCTTCAAACTACTTTTTCACACTCCCGTTTTCCTTCGCTTCTTGTTTTAAAAAGCTCGAGTCCATCGCAGAGACATCGGCAGCCGTGGGCCGGTCCAAAGACACGCCCTCTTCACCGCTACGTCTGCCAGTTACCTTCATGGCAACGTAGCGCAGACCCTAACTGCCGCTACCTAATATTGAGCTTCATCAAAGGACAGATGGAGGCTAGACAGGAGGAGGGTCAGGAAGGGGAGCCCTCGCTAATCTGGCCCGGACTCCACACTTCCTCGCAGAGCACGACCCAGTGCGTCTGTCTGGAACATGGCGTGCCAGTGACGCTCCCTCCTTCTGGTTCCCGCACGCGCCCCAGCCGGGCCGGCATGCACAAAAATCCCAACAATGTGACCTAAAACACTTTTGGGGCATAATGACTAAATCATTGGCAGTTAATGAATACGGAAAGAATTGGGGCAACCAAATACAAACTTTGATAAGAAGCATTTCTGAACCACTCGCTCAGATGACGTTCCGGCTCTTAACTCTCTGGCAAAAGGGTAAAAAAATTATGAAATGTTTTTGGCTGCAACTTAACTATGACAATGGCTACATCTAGCATAATCATATTTGCAAGCATAACAAAGATATGTAGAGAGAAATCAAAGGAGAGTGAGTTTCCTTGCATTAATAAACAAGTTCTTTCTCCCATGGAATAAAAATGTGTTATTCCAAACAGACATCCAGAGATCTAGGCCTACTTCAAAAACAAAGGACTATTCAACATTTGTCACATCTATTCACTCTGGTGCCATGGCAAAATCAGATAGAGTGAAAATGAGTTTAGCTGTAATTTGCATCTTTAAGCAATGTTATTCCTAAGTCTAGATTTGTCAGACGTCTCAATTAATCCATCTGTGAGAGTGCTTGGCTACAGGTTTCATAAACACCCATTTTAAAGGGTTTCCCATGACTGAAAATCATTTAGGTCCATAAATTATGACAATAATCATACATTTCACCACATGAATTTGTCCATTATCAGAACCAATTCATATTAGATTACAGCAGCCATGTCTTTTTACAAAGTGCCAATTTTTCAAAGGTCAACAAACACATCTTGGACTTTTCTCAAAAGATATAGACAAATATAGAAATACAAATATTTGTGCAAAGACACTTAGTCCACTATGACAACTGACAATTACTGGCCTCTTTAATAAATGTCAGCTAATGGACTCTGCCACTGCTCAGAATGGACACTGTGTATCTCTCTCTCTCTCTCTCTCTCTCTCCCTCTCTCCCTCTCTGTATCTCTCTCTCTCTATGTCTCTATCTAATTTGGATTAATAATAAATTCTTACAAGAATTTGGAAGTTTTTTGGGAAAGTGGTCAAAAGGCTTCCAAATGCAATATTAATGAGACACTCAGGAAAATAAGGATGTCTGCTCAAAACCATAAATTCATTGTTAAATATTTAGATTTTTTTGGATCATCGAGGGGGAAAATACCCATATGTAAGATTAGAGTGCAATATTGTTCTTAACTAAGATATTGTTTATTTAATAACAACTTGAATTCATTATAAAGAAGTGAAGTGAAAGTGATGGAAACCACTGCCAGTGGAGCTCTGATATACAAACTACTGTTTTAGGCTGTTTTAGGGGGGGAAATCTAAACCTGGGGAATAGCAGTATGTCAAATGCATTAGCTGTTGGGTGGGATCAGTCATAAATGCAAAATACATGTATTTGGCTGTATTCTGTAACCAATCTATTTCATTAGCATTCATGGCTAGGCTTGTTACTACAGTGTCTCCAATACATCCCCCTTTAAAGAGGCGGATTAGACACGTGTGTATATGTCCCGGTATATTTCTGCTGGTGCCTTACTAAACAAAACAAAAGGCAAAATACGAGTAATAAAAGGGAGCAGTCATGCTAAATACCGTTAGGCTCAGAAAAACAGTTTATAAATTACACGACTACAGATATAATGGGTCATAACCTCTATATGTGGCCAGTAACAATTAATTGTTTCACGTGCAAAGTGCGGCTGGTGTGTCACGTGCTCGGGGAGAACTCTGAGCATCTCTCCTTCTCACTCTCATCACTTCCCACATCCACTTCTCGATCTAGAAACATCAAAGCAAGTTATGTCTTTTTACACACGAGTAACACTGGTACAACATTATACGAGATTATGGTAGGAGGGATCCACTATTAGCATGATAGGTTTATCGAAGAAAAGCCTGAAACTTTCGACCAAGGAGGCAATTTAAGAGTTAAACAAACTGAAAATGATATTCGCGCAGATGACAACATCCCAGATGAAGTGTTCCGTCGAAAAAAAATTAATAGTGAATGCACTTAAATTCATCAAAAGCGTCCAGTGTTCCTATTCTTTCGTCGACTGTAAGCTATTTGCCAAACGTATTTTTCAGTGGGCAAGAAAACTGCTATTAAAGTAGCTTTTATTAAGCCGCTTGATGATGTTAAATGAATACCGGTCGACTGAACCTGTCAAAGTTCTTCAATTCTCATGTCATCGCCTCCCGAGTTCACTCTAAGGACACGAATTTAATTGACGTCCTCTACTTCCCGTCGTATTTCTTTGGACTAAATATTGAGTATAGCGGCAGAGGTTAACTCACCCTTGGTTTACACCTTAGAAACACGAGTTCAGGCAACCGTGCAGCTGTTGTTGACGAATGCACCGGAAAAGCTCTTCCATAGACGTTGTGCGCTCCGGCCGTCGCGCATCCCTCTCCGGTCCATCAGAGTTCCCCGCATGCGGGGGTTCCGTGCCTCCCCTCCCCCTGGTGGGAAGTTAACCTTTGCACTACCAGCGCCGGGATAACTCCCATCAACACACCTCGCAGCGCGGAATTCTACATCATTTGTACTGAAAAATGTGTGTACAATATCTGAAAAAGAGATTCAAAAAGAATATCTAAAAAGAGAAAGTGCGAAATAAAAATTGAAAGAACAAATACAACTATGCAAACAGTGCCCTACTTCGATACTTGGATCTGAATGGATCCACTGGAGAATACATTTTGTCTAGTTTTTAAATTCTAGAAAGTAGATGAAAAATCCGGTTTTAACAGAATGATGGAAAAGAAAACAATGAACTAAAGATGCAAGATGGACACAGAAGTCAGCCTTGTGAAAACTACGCTCTCTTTGCTACTGAGCTCTATATCTCCTGAGCCTGAAGTCCATCCATTCTTTCCTACCAGTAACCATTAGAGACCTGTTCCCTATGTTTATGAATTATTTAATGATAAAAGATCCATTAGGCAATGCTTTTTTTGTGAGAGTGTAGCAAAGGGTGAGACTTATAGGGATTAGTTACGATAAACAAATTATGTAATTTGCTGGACCTGTGTTATAAATCCAAGTCTGTCATTGTTACATAAAACACTGAACATACCACTTCTGCAAGGCACATCTTATCACATTTATTGCATTTATTCTTTAGGGATAAATAGGTTTGGAATGTAGAATCAGCAGGTTGCTGATTTGATGTGTGTTTGCCTGTGGAAGCTGTGGTTCTGTCTATGTGGTGCTCAGAACTGGCCTGAATTGTCAATTCCCTTCGGTCTGACAGCTTCCCCTACCACATCACAGGACGTGACCGTGAACCACAGAGCTGTGTGTATCATAAACGCTCCATGTTTCTGGCAGGGGCTGTCCTTCATACAGCCTGGGGCTACTTCTTTTTGTTTTCAGCAAATTAACAAGTGTTGATTTATTGTCCTGGAAACAAACCATTGCAATTTTCTGTTTTTTTTTTTCTTGTTTGGACATTTTGATGGTTTATTCTAAAAAATCCCTTCCAAGACTCATAAAGTTAGTAGAGGGTGAGGGATGGACAGACCAGGCATGCCCTGAGGGGTGGGACAGAGCTCCAGGGGGATAAAGGTTGTGCAGTAGCCTACCGCAGGACCTTTCAGTCCAGCACTCACGACTTGATTACTAGCTGAAGTGTACTGAAAGTATCACAATGTGGACGGTCTCAGGGCCCTCCAGGGCTGGTGTGAAAAACCCCTGGCTTAGCTGCTGCTGAGGTGAGAGGAGTGAAGAGTGGCTAGAGAAACGCTACAACATTCTCCTCCCTTTCCCTCTTTCTATCTGTCCATCCTGCCAAACCCCTTCACCCCTTCATTATTGTATTATCACTATTGTTTGTTCTTTTCCTACTTTTCTTTCTAGCAGGTTCTCAGCCTCACAGGAATCAATTCATTGTGTTGAATTTGGATTTGAGTCTGGGTAGTAAATTGGGCAGTAAATGTTAAAAGGTATTTAAGCCACTCCATGCCCCCCTGGGAAGATGCCCAGGCCACATCAGGGATATGGGAGTGAGGCAAAGAACAGAGGGGCAGCGGAGTGATTGCTGCTCCTGCCCTGCCAAGAGTAGCCCTGGCAGACTGAGAGAAAGGGAGAGCTGTAGGAAGAGAAGCAGACACAGACAGACTACAAGGTCGAGAGAGAAAGAGAACGAGAAAGAAAACAGAAAAAGAACAACACGGTGAAATGAGAGATAGAGGGAGGACGCTAAAGGAGTGGTTAGAAGAAGAAACCAGGAGACACAGAAAGAGACCAAGACACAGAAAGCAAGAGAAAACAAAGAGAAACAGCAGAGATGGTTTTATCAACTTTTATATGAACCGTTTCTTGCAGTTATTCCAAAATACACCATTACATCACAGAGTGCGTGGGAACTCACACTAAAGCGCCGAAAGAGTCTCTTTATCTCCCTCTTCCCCCCCAGACGTTCACCACAGACCTACTCCTTTCTCTGGAGTACCCAGACATACTCAGAGGAAGCATTACAGCAAGACTGGATGCTTAAGTGACTGGTCAGGTCACAGTGTCTTGAGCTGGACTGAACAAATGCGTGCTGACCAGACGGAAGTGCTCAAACCTTCGCAAACAACTTTAGTTTTCCCCAGGAATATAAACTGAACAGGAAACAGACAGCCCCTCTTAGCAACAGTCAAACAACACGCCCCGTCACTGTAGCCCAGCTCCAATATCCCCATATGCTCAATGACAGCATTGCAACCTCCTTCACACCCAGCACAATGCTCATAACTCATAACCCATAATGGCATCGGCAGTCGCAGCTAAGTATGAGAAGGAAGCACTTTCCCTTACAGTATCCCTAACTTCATCTGGCTGCTACTGTTCTGCTCAATGGTGCTCAAGAACCAAGGCAATGCCGGCAGGTTTTAACGCCATTTATTCCATTTGCATTTCCTTCTCACACACGGACACACACACATAAGATGGAGACACACAATAACAAAATGAAAAAGCATTTCATACTCTATGTACATGGACATGGTCAGTGTTGCTTCTGAAAGCAGATTCATCATGTTTTATATCTACATTCATCCACTCCTCCTAAAAAAAAGAAAAGAAAAAAAACTTCACAATTATTTATGGTTGTTCCAATAAAGTGTCAGAAAAGAACACACCTCCTCTGTGGGTTGACCAATCTGTAAAAAACTCCACGAAGAAAAGGAGAGGAAGCCCTCAAATAAGCCAAAAACAAAGACATACCATGAGCGAATTAAATTAGACATAATGAAACGAAGCAGATTCAGCAATCTCGTGCTGGTTTAGCGCCACTGCCTGGGCTGATCTGTAACCGGAGCCTTTAACAGATACGAGGAACTGTTCCCATTCACAAGCTTCGGTTGTTTTTAACCGAACAGTCCACAGAACAGCCTTTGTCCCAATTGGAGCAGGGATAGATGAACAGCTTCAAGCCAAACAGCTAGGCACGCTCCTCTAAGCTGTAGTTAAATAAACCCGTCCCGTGAGGCAGAGGTGCAGGAGTGAAGGGACGAAGGCTCGGAGGAGGACAGCTCCTCTCCCTTGTGTGGTGCTTGGCCAGAGTCTGGGACACACGGAGCTCTGAGGAGCGTGAAGAGTCACCAAAACCTTCTGGGTTTTAAGCTGACTGGCGGTTCAAACAGTCATGGATTGTCATGAGCTCGCCAGTACACCAGTTAACACAAAAGGAACTGCAGTGTTTATTTAAACAAAGACATTGCCTGGTTTTAGCCCATTCTGAGCAAAGTCACTGATTTTGTTGGGAGTTTGGGCACCCAGCACTGTTCAGGCTGTGCGTCTCTCTGGGCGCCGCTGTAGCCCTGGACCCGTGCACACGCGCGTGCGAGAGACAGCGGCCGGCGGCTCAGGTGCCCACGGTGTTGACAGGCATCTGGATCTGGACCACCTCTCCGTTCTCCCCCTGCTGGATCTGCACCGCCTCCTTCACCTCCATCTCTGCCTGAAGCGCTGGGCCAAGTGCCTCCGCCTGAATGAGAGAGACATGGGAGAGATGGAAGAGAGAGAGAGAGAGAGAGAGAGAGAGAGAGAGAGGATAAGATGGAGGGAGGTTGTAATGAAATCAGACAGGTACAGATGATGAGATTGGAGGAGATCTAAAGATGACAAAGGCAGTACTCTATACTATATGTCAGATAAGAAAACTCGCTGGTGTTAGTACAATGTATTACCATTCATTCACTTTCATCACCATTAGTATCATCATTCTGAAGCCATTTCAACACTTATCAGTACTGGATTAGCACACCAGTAAACTTCAGCTGTGCTGAGCTGAACTGCAGGGAGATCAGATTAAGGCTATGCTTTATCACCATCAACCAAATAAAAACAGTGTGTGAGGTACACCAAAAAGCACAAGGATGAGTCACATGTGAGTGTGTCCAGTGAGTCATTCCTTCCTCACACACTTGCCAGGAGACTCAACTACACACCTGCACAGCACAGAGAGACAGGCTGCACCCGAGAACACGGCCCAGACACCACCTCTCTCTCTCTTTCTCTCTCTCTCGTTCCCTCCCTCCCTCTCTTTCTCTCTCTCTCTTTCCCTCCCTCCCTCCCTCTCTCTCTCCCTCCCTCTCTCTCTCTCCCTCCCTCTCTCTCACACACACAGTCACTCACTCACTCACAGCTGTGGCTGTAACACAGCACTGATCCAGCACAACCTACACTACATGGTCCCCAAAGTCACATAGTCTTAAAACATAGATGTTTTGACATTATTCACACAATGGGTGTGATATGTGTGCCAAGTCTTCTGTGCCAAAGCCTGAATTCTGCTCGATCCACAAGAGGGCGATGATGAGAACATCTTAAAGTATTAAATGGAAATGAGTTTTTGATTTTGGTAGTACGTTCATTAGTGTGTGAAAAACACATGAAAAGCAGGCCTCAGATGCAGTGTGACTGGTGTGATGAGAAGACACAGGGCCTTGTTCTGTGTCTGGCAGACACACACTCGCACACATACACACACACACACACACACACACACACACACTCGCATCTCTGAAGTGAGCTCCAGTGAGTTCCGGGCCAGCTGTTGTGTCCAGCGCAGGACTATGACCTGGTGCTGACCCAGCAGAAGGGCAGGGGAAGATCACTCAGCCGCGCTGCGTCTCTTACGATTCCACGGAGCTGCATAGGGAACGGCACTTCCTGCCCGGAAACATGCTTTCTATCCATTTCGTTCTTTTCTGCCCCAGTGGGTGTTATGGAAACTATTTAAAAAAAAAAAAAGTATATTAAAAAAACTAAAATAAAATGCCAGGGTAAATAAATAAAAAAGAAATGAGTCATTTTGGCTCTGTGTAAGCACTACCACATGTTTTGGTGAGACAGATGAGAGTGATTCTCATAATTCTGCAATTCATACAGTGTGGAGTCTGCATGGCTGCAATGACCTCTTGACCTCAGGGAAACCAGCCAGTCAGGGGATAGCTGAAGTGCAAGGGCGAGTTCAAAGCTGCAGATATTCTGAAACCTTAAAACTATCCACACAGCTTCAAAACTGCTATGATTTAAAATTACAACAAGCAATTGCAGAAACATAAGTTATTGGTTTGACCTCAAAAAAGCGCTACAGAGTAGACATCTGGAGTCACATGCTCTTTTTTCCCTCCGTGTTGATTTTTGTAAAATGTGCTGTATACAATAATTCATTAAGTACATTTCCAGCCCTGAAGCACTAACAATGCTGTTGTAAAGGCAGCCAACCCTGCCAAACAGGGCCCAGATCAACGTATGGGTTAATGCGTAGCTGAACCATCTCTCTAGCACACCCATGTGCTCATACAGTGCTCAACATGGATATTCCACAGTGAGATATTCGGTCCAGGAGGGCTTAGCTGGAAGTGAGGCAAGGGCTTGTGGCTGGGCTCTGAGCTAGGGGGCTCTGGACTGGGGCTCTGGGCTCTGAGCTGGGGGGCTCTGGACTGGGGGGTCTGGGATCTGGACTGGGGGGTCTGGGCTCTGAGCTGGGGGGTCTGGGCTTTGAGCTGGGGGGGGTCTGGTCTCTGGACTGGGGGACTGGAGTCTGGACTGGGGGGTCTGGCTTCTGAGCTGGGGGGCTCTGGGCTCTGGACTGGAGGTCTGGAGTCTGAGCTGGGGGGCTCTGGGCTCTGGACTGGGGGGTCTGGGCTCTGGACTGGGGGTCTGGAGTCTGGACTGGGGGGGCTGTAGGCTGGGCAGCTCTGTGGGGGAGCAGCCCAGTCATGGAGCCTCACAGGCTCTATAGACTTGGCCCCATGCAGTGGAGGAAGAAGAGAAGCATACTGAAGGCCAACATATGTGAGAACTGTGAGAACGTGTGTTAGAGTTGGTGTATGTGTGATGACATGATGATGACACAGAGTGGTGGAATATAGTAATATAGTACACAGATACCCAGGCTAAGAACATGGGCAGCAGCCCCTGAAGAACATTATCAACACACATTGATTGCACATGCACATCAGGAGAGGCTGTGTGTTTGTGTGTGTGTGTGTGTGTGTTAAAGAGGGAGCGAGGGACACAGAGAAAGAAAAAAATCTGAGAAAGAAAAACAGTGAAAAATGGAAGAATGACTATAGGCCAAGGTATACTGAAGAACTGGACAGCTTTGGGGGAAAACCGAAACACACAGAGGACAGACAGAGAGATGAATAGGGAGACTGGTAAAAACAGGTATACAGGATGACTACAGACAAGGGCAGTGGAAGAATCACAAGCGAAGTAAAGAGTTGAGTGAATGGCTAAAGTATTCCTAGTTGGTGTTCTAACAGTGAATTCCTGTTAAAAATCACCACCATGAATCATCAAGGATGAAAAGCTATAAATGTGGTTTCACAACGTCAGTGCTTCATAAGAACGGCCCACGTTTCTAACAGGAGGAATGAGTTCTGGTAAGCAAAGGCGAAACAGGCAAAAACAATGAAACGAGTTAATATTATTTAGACCACAGCACAGCTCTGTCTAAGTAGGTGTAACTGGCGATGTTGGTTGTAGCAGGCTGGCCACTTTCAAGATGCCGTGGGGAATCCTCCTCCCTTCTGCCCCACTACCAGACCGAGGATTGCTGAAGCCCATCTGGGAGTCCTAGAACCACTACTGGTTCACATTTACGCAGGGTGAGAGAGCCGTGCAGTGGAAGGAAACGGAAGGACTTTCATTCCTTCTCTTGTTGAATGTTTGCAAACGCGAAATGTAAAATTAGCTGGTGTGTTTCCGAGCAGTGGACTTTTCACACATAACGAGCATCACGGCCACGTCGCTACTTCCACCCTAAATACTCACCTTTGACCTCGCACTGTAACTATCACGTAACCCTTAAACTTTTATGCGCGTGTAAACGTGGGCCTAGCATCTTTGAAACATGATAACTGCATCATAAGGAAATGATCTGAGCAGTTTCACAGTTAACAAGGCAGGGCATGAGTAGAGGGAGTGAAAGAAAGAGAGAGGAGGGAGAGAAGGAGAGATAGAGAGGGAAGGAAGAGAGGAACTAGAGGCTATTTATTATGAAAACAAACTGATGTGGTGTGCTGATTAGCAGAACTGGATGCATGAGCAGCTCCAGAGCATATGCAGAAACAAGTGTTTCCAGAAAACACATATGCACACACACACACACACACACACACACACACACACACAAACGTACACATCTACCACCTGTAGCTACAGCACTATGCAAAAGGCCCATGCCGAAGGGTGCAAATGTGTTTGCGTAATGTAAGAATTGTTACTGTAGACATCCCTTTGTAGTGATTGATTTGCAGTCATACACTGATAAATATACAATACATCTGAGTTATACTGTAGCAAAAGCATGCCATATGTCAAGCATACACCAAGGTTAACTGCAGCCATTCAGTGGCGACACCTAGAAAGAGGTTCATGGGATCTGAGGTTAGGTGTGACACTAGGTGTGTCGGCACAGGTGTGGACATGTGTGTGGTGCCAGGTGTGTAGGCACAGGTGTGGACATGTGTGTGGTGCCAGGTGTGTAGGCACAGGTGTGGACGTGTGTGTGGTGCCAGGTGTGTAGGCACAGGTGTGGACATGTGTGTGTGCCAGGTGTGTAGGCACAGGTGTGGACACCAGGTGTGTGGCACAGGTGGTGCCAGGTGTGTAGGCACAGGTGTGGACGTGTGTGTGGGTGCCAGGTGTGGACATGTGTGTGGTGCCAGGTGTGTAGGCACAGGTGTGGACGTGTGTGTGGTGCCAGGTGTGTCTGCACAGGTGTGGACGTGTGTGTGGTGCCAGGTGTGTAGGCACAGGTGTGGACGTGTGTGTGGTGCCAGGTGTGTCTGCACAGGTGTGGACGTGTGTGTGGTGCCAGGTGTGTAGGCACAGGTGTGGGTGTGTGTGTGGTGCCAGGTGTGTGGGCAGAGGTGTGTGTGTGTGGTGCCAGGTGTGTCTGCACAGGTGTGGACGTGTGTGGTGCCAGGTGTGTAGGCACAGGTGTGCACATGTGTGTGGTGCCAGGTGTGTCAGGTGTGGAGGCACCAGGTGTGGACATGTGTGTGCCAGGTGTGTGGTGTGGGACCAGGTGTGTCTGCACAGGTGTGTGCACAGGTGTGGACGTGTGTGGTGCCAGGTGTGTAGGCACAGGTGTGGACGTGTGTGTGGTGCCAGGTGTGTAGGCACAGGTGTGGACGTGTGTGTGGTGCCAGGTGTGTGTGCCAGCACAGGTGTGGACATGTGTGTGGTGCCAGGTGTGTAGGCACAGGTGTGGACATGTGTGTGTGGTGCCAGGTGTGTAGGCACAGGTGTGGACATGTGTGTGGTGCCAGGTGTGTAGGCACAGGTGTGGACGTGTGTGTGGTGCCAGGTGTGTAGGCACAGGTGTGGACATGTGTGTGGTGCCAGGTGTGTAGGCACAGGTGTGGACATGTGTGTGGTGCCAGGTGTGTAGGCACAGGTGTGGACTTGTGTGTGGTGCCAGGTGTGTAGGCACAGGTGTGGACATGTGTGTGGTGCCAGGTGTGTAGGCACAGGTGTGGGCGTGTGTGTGTGGTGCCAGGTGTGTAGGCACAGGTGTGGACGTGTGTGTGGTGCCAGGTGTGTAGGCACAGGTGTGGACATGTGTGTGGTGCCAGGTGTGTAGGCACAGGTGTGGACGTGTGTGTGGTGCCAGGTGTGTAGGCACAGGTGTGGACATGTGTGTGGTGCCAGGTGTGTAGGCACAGGTGTGGACGTGTGTGTGGTGCCAGGTGTGTGTGGTGTGGACGTGTGTGTGGTGCCAGGTGTGTAGGCACAGGTGTGGACGTGTGTGTGGTGCCAGGTGTGTAGGCACAGGTGTGGACGTGTGTGTGGTGCCAGGTGTGTAGGCACAGGTGTGGACGTGTGTGTGTGCCAGGTGTGTGCCAGGTGTGGAGGCACAGGTGTGGCCAGGTGTGTCGCACAGGTGTGTGTGGTGCCAGGTGTGTAGGCACAGGTGTGGACGTGTGTGTGGTGCCAGGTGTGTGGTGCCAGGTGTGTAGGCACAGGTGTGGACGTGTGTGTGGTGCCAGGTGTGTAGGCACAGGTGTGGGATGTGTGTGGTGCCAGGTGTGTGGCACAGGTGCCAGGTGTGGTGCCAGGTGTGTACAGGTGTGGACGTGTGTGTGGTGCCAGGTGTGTAGGCACAGGTGTGGACGTGTGTGTGGGTGCAGGTGTGTAGGCACAGGTGTGGCCGTGTGTGTGGTGCCAGGTGTGTAGTGGCACAGGTGTGGACGTGTGTGTGGTGCCAGGTGTGTAGGCACAGGTGTGGACGTGTGTGTGTGGTGCCAGGTGTGTCTGCACAGGTGTGGACGTGTGTGTGGTGCCAGGTGTGTAGGCACAGGTGTGGACATGTGTGTGGTGCCAGGTGTGTAGGCACAGGTGTGGACGTGTGTGTGGTGCCAGGTGTGTCTGCACAGGTGTGGACGTGTGTGTGGTGCCAGGTGTGTAGGCCAGGTGTGGACATGTGTGTGGTGCCAGGTGTGTAGGCACAGGTGTGGACATGTGTGTGTGCCAGGTGTGTCTGCACAGGTGTGGACATGTGTGTGGTGCCAGGTGTGTAGGCACAGGTGCCAGGTGTGGTGCCAGGTGTGTCTGCACAGGTGTGGACGTGTGTGGTGCCAGGTGTGTAGGCACAGGTGTGGACATGTGTGTGGTGCCAGGTGTGTAGGCACAGGTGTGGACGTGTGTGTGGTGCCAGGTGTGTCTGCACAGGTGTGGACGTGTGTGTGGTGCCAGGTGTGTCTGCACAGGTGTGGACGTGTGTGTGGTGCCAGGTGTGTCTGGACAGGTGTGGACGTGTGTGTGATGCCCCACCTGCACAGTTCCTGTGTGGTCGGTGACGGGGCCCAACTGGACGTACTGGACCTGGATGTCGTTGCCCTGGAGAGGAGATGCCTCCACTGTCCCTGTGCCATCAGCAGATGCTACTGCAATGAGCTGAGGCCCTCTCAAAACCTACAGAGAGAGGGAGAGAGAGAGAGAGAGAGAGAGAGAGAGACAGTAGGAAAACATGAGTGCAGAGACGACCAGATTCATATGACTATTTCCTTACAGTACAGAGTATTTTACTCTGCAGTACATCGCAGCTATAACAAAAACAGACAAAGCTGGAACCTACATAGTTACCTCTACTGAAGAGTGCTATGATGCTTTTGACACCGTGCTTAATGTAGCCTTTCAATGGATGCTCTCAGCATAAGATGGACCAACATGGTCCTTCAGCCTGCCTTTCACACTTGACGTGTGTGTGTGTGTGTGTGTGTGTGTGTGTGTGTGTGTAAAAGAAACACACAAACTCTAAATTTGAGAACTTATTGTCTCAATCTACTTAGCTCTCTAATTACCAGGGCTTCACACATACTCATTACATACATACACACATACACACACACCCCTTCACAACAAGGCCATCAGTCTGTACTGTGTGGTCCAAATGTCTGAGTACACAACCAAGAACATAAAAAGTTTGGCACAGAGTACGTTTTTCAGCATTCAATAAGCCCTCAAACTACAACAATATGCTCTTTTGACATTATTACGAACAGCTGGAAATATTTTTCAACACAAGTATGATGTAGTGGTACTGATAAAACATACAGTTCATACCAAATATCAGACATTAGCTGATTAGAGACGACAACAATTAACACTGTAAAGAGCCTACAGGTATAATTAAGTGAAATCTTTCAAATCTGAAGCAAATGTTGTGCAAAGATTTAAATGCATTTCTCTTTCCCATGATTATTTCTCAAATAGGTTTAAATGATGGACTGCTCTAAATAGTCGAATCTGTATTACCCCCCCCCCCCACCCACCCCTTTAAATAAGGAAATAAAAACAGCTGTTTTTATACTGGCAAGAAACTATCTCAATAATTTAATACTTTCCCATCTTTAATACTTTTCCATTTTTATTATTACTGGTTCTGAATATTAGTTTATAAACATGCCATGTTACTGGGGTCTCACACGTAATGTACTCTGCCCAAAGCACGTGATCAGATCATGCTGGAGAAGGGAACAAAGGCAAGCACTAGCAGCCAGGTCAGGAAAGCACCTCGAGGGCTCGGTATAGTCTTAATGTCTATCACCTGGCGTATGAGTTATCTGCTAATGATGACAGCATGAAGGGCAGCTAACAATACTCACATGTCAGGATTTATTTGAGTTAATGAGAATTAAGTATTTCCAAAGTGTATCTTCCTACAATTTTCTATTGTAATATATATATATATATATATATATATATATATATATATATATATATATATATATAGAGAGAGAGAGAGAGAGAGAGAGAGAGAGAAAAAATTGTAGTAAAGTACACAAAGTTTCCAGAGAAACAGGACGTTTCAGACAGAGTTCTTTAATCAGATGTGCAAGCAAAGTGCTTCTGAATTAATAGCAGGGGTTCATATTTGCCAAATCATGTTTTAAATTCCTCACTAAATATTTGATCGTGTTTTGTTGCATTTGTGATCAACAATTTTTCCATGCAGCACATGCCAGACATCGTACAGCAGCGTGTGTGAGAGTGATTGTGTGTTGAATTGTGCATTGGAGCTGGTTGAAAGCCCTGTTTTAGAGAGGGCCAGCACACAAGTGGGTGCCAGAGACATTTACAATCAATAAGGGCACACGAGCGGGCACACGAGTGGGCACACGAGGGGGCACACGAGGCACACGAGGGGGCACACGAGGGCACACGGCACACGAGGGGGCACACGAGCGGGCACACGAGCGGGCACACGAGCAGGCACACGAGCAGGCACACACACACATACTGACTGCTTGCTCTGTTATTGATTTCAACAAGACCAAAACACAAGTGCACAACACACACACAGAAGCACAACGGAGGAGAACGTTCAGCCCATCGCATTAACACTTCACTGACAGTAGCATGTGTCCGTGGCCTGTTTGTTGAAAGACTGTTCATTGAGAGGAAGAACTTAAGGAAAGACAACATGACTGAGCAATGTGAGTGATGGCTTAGAAAAGCCACATTAGCAGGACCTCTGGTGCTTAGAAAAGCCACATTAGCAGGACCTCTGGTGCTTAGAAAAGCCACATTAGCAGGACCTCTGGTGCTTAGAAAAGCCACATTCAGGTGCTTAGAAAAGCCACATTAGCAGGACCTCTGGTGCTTAGAAAAGCCACATTAGCAGGACCTCTGGTGCTTAGAAAAGCCACATTAGCAGGACCTCAGGTGCTTAGAAAAGCCACATTAGCAGGACCTCAGGTGCTTAGAAAAGCCACATTAGCAGGACCTCTGGTGCTTAGAAAAGCCACATTAGCAGGACCTCTGGTGCTTAGAAAAGCCACATTAGCAGGACCTCTGGTGCTTAGAAAAGCCACATTAGCAGGACCTCTGGTGCTTAGAAAAGCCACATTAGCAGGACCTCTGGTGCTTAGAAAAGCCACATTACAGTTTTTAATGATGAAACCTCTTTACTGTCCTCTGATGCCATCACAGGTATCCACGAGTTCCACACCCCAGCACAAACAGCATGATGTCTGTCTTACCATCCGCAGCTGGGCACAGAGCAGCCATCTATCCCCAGTCAGGAGGAGAGACTGTCTCTCAGCACAAAATCCCGCACTAACCTCAGTTAAAGATGTATTACAGGCCCGGACGGCTCCCCCTCCCTCTGCTGACCCCAACCTTGGCTTTGAAGCTCACTGGCCTGTTTCAAAGTTATGCTGAGTCACAACAGTACCCAGTGTATCTCCACCAGTAACGCCAGCTTCACCACAGCGTCTACTGCTCCTCACCCATACCATGGCAGGACCACTCAGACCACTATGGAAATAATTAGGGTAAAAAACCAAGCCATACTGGCCAAAACAGAATCCAAGCAGAGAAGCGCTGAACGATCAGCCTTGAAGATGTTCAAATGAAAACAAATGTGGAAAGTCTATTCAGGGTAGGAGAAGGACTGAGGCAAACATCACTAACTATTTGCTAGCATGATACGTTAACATTTTAATTAAATATACAGCTTTGACTACATATCCAGCAGCCAAAGCTGATATAGTGTAATGGATAACAATGCTGCCTCTGTCGTCGGGGACTGGGGTTCATTCCAGGCAAGCAAACCACATTCATATAATAAGTGTTCAGGGACCAAGGACTTCAGGGTTCAGGACTCCTAATACTGCACTCACCTACTTCCGTAACATGATTGAAGTTGCAGGTTGCTATGTATGAGAGTCTGCCAAATACATGAATGGAAACCATGAAATTAACTTTTCAGTTATCCATCAGTCAGACCAGCACAATATCAATGTCACTTTGCAAAATTTGGTCATAACTTAAAATTAAAAAATGAAGTGATGTGGAGTAATCCCACTGAGGGATTTCTACAGCTCAGTATGGCTATGGAAGATGGCCACTCGCTATAGTTTTTTTAATGCTGCTAACAACAGCTGGATACCTCACAGATGTCCATAAAGCGATAAAGAAATGAAGATGTGCTTGGAAGTGGACAACACAGATTTATCTTTCGACCGTTCTTAGCAAATGAATGTTGTGTGTACACTTACTCGCACCATCTCTCACAAAATACTTGGCAACCTCTGATAGAATTGGAAAGAAACTTTCCCAGATCAAATATCAAATCATACCAAAGACCAAATAGTATTCAACACTAAATCACTGTCAGTTCAATACCGTGTTCAATGTAGTATTGAACTTCATGTTTTACTTTCGGGATACTAAATCAGAAAAACGTGTCATTCCCATGCAATTCAACAAATATGCCTACAACCGTGTGTACTTTGTTTGGAGGTAATTAAACTACTGCCCCACATACTACAATCCATCATACAGTTAATCCTTATTTCTATTCTGGGTGACATTTATATCAAACCACAATATAAGAGCATCATCTTGCCAAGAACAGCCAAAAACGGACTTTTATTTATCTAGGAAAACAACAATGGCATAACCGCACATACATGGTGCCATGCACTGGCCTCAAGGATCTTTTTACTTTGTTAAGCCAAGATAAAGGAAGAAGCATTTTTACACAAACACACACACACACACCCACACAATTCTAGGGTCCTGTTTTCAGCATAATGCATAACATAATAAAATATGGTATTTTTTATTTGTAAGTGTGGCTGGGAGACGTACTCAGGCATTCAGGTGTTTTGCTTTTGCTGGTTTCAATGTTTGTGCAAACTTGACATAGTAAGTGGCCAGTCTCCCACTGTGTTTTGACATACACTGATCTGTTCTGTCAAAAAAAGTTAGAGGGCTTGCACATTGATTGAACTAATATGTTTTTAATATCGCAGCAAAATTATGTGACTAGCCAGCAGCACACATAGACTTGGCAATCGTAAGACCTACGATATAGGGAGATTTTCCAAACCCACGTTTGAGTTTCCAAAGCAAAGTCTGACTCCACTTTCATTCCTGCATTCTGTTGACTTTTATGTATAAAAATCACAAATGAACAGCAAATGTATTCTTAGGTTAAGGCTCTCAGCAAGGTGATGGTACTGGCTGGAGGGGACATGGCAGAGTCTGCAGCTTTCACTTATTATTTAAAAAAGTACCAATGTGAAACTTCAGTTAGCCCCAGGTCTTTCACATGACACGTGTGGGCAATGCATTGTGCTAACTCCGATACTGACTACACAGAAATATTGTTATATTGAACAAACCACATTTAGCTGGAAGGTTACAATGATTTTTTAATTTCATCCTAAAAGAGGATAAATTTTGATCCTGACAGAACACTGGATGCAAATTTATTTATTATTTTTTATCACTTATTTATTTTTTTTCCCTTTGAGCATGGGTCCTTGCAGCATCTTAGCTGTTTCCAGGACTACACTCTACTGGATGGGGATCTTGGATGTTGTTCTTGTGATCTGTTGCTGTCACTCTCTTAGTTTGGGGGTCACAGCTCCTAGTGCTCTGATTACCATGGGAACCAATGTTGCCTTCACCTTCCACATCTAGGACTTCTTTCAGCCCTTTGCTATTTCTCAAGCTTTCTGTGTTCCTTGATCTTGATCACTTGGAATTATTTTAGATTCTTCCCACTTCTACTCTTTGCCCATTAGTTCTGTATCCAGTTGGTTAGCCATTACCTTGCATTGCATTGTGTTGCATTGTGAGGACTTTTCTTGTCTTGATGTCAGTGGCTTCTATCTCCTCCTTTAGCTTATTATACCAGTGGAGTATCTGATAACTGGTAGGTGTTGATCATCTTCCATGTTGTTCAGAGGCATTATTATGTTGTTATTGGGCGGTAGTTGAATATAAGTTGAAGTCGGGAAGTAACCAGCCTTGAATTAACCATTCATGGTGGCTCCATACGTTGGACCCTGGTTTATTAGGGTTGGCAGGCACTCATGGAGTGTAGTTAGCATCTTTTGCCAGTAGCCATCCAACTCTTCATGCTCGAGACCTTTTCTTGGACGCCTGCTAGTGTGATGGGTTACCAGATCGTGGAGGTTGCTGTGGTCTGCTCTCAGGTTCAGTTAGCACTGGTCAGTATAATGTGATGCCTCCTTCTCATATATGCTTTTCCAGTATTGTTCAGCAGGCCTCTTCTCATATTGTTACTCTGCCATTGAGATACACTGTGGATGGTTTGTCAGAGGACATCCTGATCATTCTGTAGTTCTGATAGATGGCTAACTTCTCTCCATGTTTCCCTCATCATGGCCTCCAGCCTCCATCTCCACAAAGGATACTGTTCCCTAATGCTCACATTGTAGCCAAGCATCAAGATGTTGCTGGGGTGCATATTAGCTACTTGGAGACAGTGATGGTCATAGTAGTGATCATCTGCTGTGCTGCATTCACAGCTTCCAACAGCCTTTCAGGTCCTTCGTTTGGTCTTGGTAGTCTGCTTCAGCTGGTGTTCCGTTCAGCCATGATCTTCAGTCTCTGTTCAGTAGCTTTGATGTTGAGCTTGGTGCATGGGATAATCGGGTCATGGTTCCCAATCTTGGGCCGTGGGGACGATGATGAAATTTGTCGCAGCATTCGTGTTGTGCTCTGATGATCTCTAGTTGTGACAGTAGTTGTGGATGCTGGAACACTGAGCTACTATTCTGGGGTTGTAGCAAAAGCCACGCATGAAATTTAAATACAAATTAAATAGTAAAGACATCTTACGGCTTGTGTTGACAAATGGACCAGTGTGACAATGAGAAGCTGTACATACACCAATGAGAGTGACATTTGGAAGTTCAGATAAATCAAGATTTTTCGGTCTATGCAGCAGTCCAATGTTTCTTTCACAATACAAAAAAAGTATTTTAAAAAATTAGAGTCATATGTGTCACCTAATAATGAATTCATCAATCAAAAAATCACTCAACAAATCCATTATAAAGCAATAAACTAACTTTATGGATACTATTAAACTTTAATGGCATATAAGATTTAAATAGTTTTCCAAGTTAAAAACTATATACAACTGTTTTAAAGTAAGGATTTTCAGGGAAGGACATCATGCCTGAAGCAGTATACATTGAAATGACATTATATTCATATTATCTGGATTTAAGTGGACACCCTAATAAGTAGCATATTTAAGGAGAAGGTGGGAGGACTACAGTCCCTCTGTCCAAAACAGCAGATATCCTGAACACACACACACACACACAAGCACACAGCACACAAACGCACACAGCACACACACACACACACACACATGCACACAGCACACATTTGCACACATTTGCGCACACACACACACACACACACACACACACACACACAGTTTGACGGATTGTTTTTATATTTCCCATTTCAAATTCCACCACTAATCTGGTCCTCGGGTTTTTAGTGAGAAACAATGCCTGAAAATCAATAACAGTGAGAAAGTAACAGGCATTTGCACTCGCACACACCCTGGGTGACCCAACTCAAGACGGACCCCTAAAATACTCTTTCCCCCCTCCACACACATCATCTGTGTATCATATCCTATGCATCTGTTCTGATCTAATAAGCACGCATGTGTGCTGATGTTTCGACAATTGACAGACAGTCTTCCAAGCAAGCAGAGGAGGAACTATACATCTGCAGAGTTGCGTGCTCGGCTGCAACAGTTCGACACAATGAAGGTTTTATATAACAGCGAAGCATGTTTGCGACTTCTTGCTCACGAAACTGCCCTGGTGAGTTGACTTCCGGACTGTTCTCAGGTCAGTTCTCACTCCTTGCCCCTCTCCCTATCACCAGTCCAGAGAACATGAGGATATAGTTCCCACACTTTTAAAGAGAGGCTAATTCAAAACATGCAGCCAACTGAGATCCACTCCTGCTCACGGTGTCATCCAACCAACCCAACAGGCTTAAGATCGTCCATTTAAACACAATACAGATCCAGACAGCCAAGCCCAGCAAATAGCAAATATCAATGACCACAACATACGCTCAGGATAAAATGTGAACAATGAATGGCAAACAATTTCCACACATGCTTTGACACAGGATAATGAACATACCAGGTATATAAAAATAAATAAAATTAAATTAAACCAAAAATATATATATGCAACACAGGATTCCCAGTTCAGGACTGGTAAAATCTTCTCTGACTCATAATTATTCATGAAGAATTATCCCCCCCCCATTCCCCACCCAGCAGGTTCTTGTATTAAATGGCTCTGAAGACCAAAGCGGCTGGTACACCCGCTCTACCCCATTACTCTAGTCTGGGATTAACTTGTTGCCAGCTGTGTGAGACGGCTGGAAGGAGGGCCCTAGAAACGGCTGTGATCAAGGGCCCAAATGTTTCGGATGGAGGCGAAGTTAAATCATCAGGTCTGCTTTATCTATTCACTCTAGCCTTTGGGTACAGGATGAGTCTAGCCCACCGAATAATCAAGTGAGCTAAAATCCTGATACAGATTGCACTGGTTGCTAGGATTGAAAACAAACAAGAGAGAACAGGGTTTGAATAAATCTTTCAGTTATGCAGTAATGCTTCCAGCAGTAACACAGGACACCAAACACATAAAGGAACTGGAGCAAAGATGACGGAGAACAAAACAACAGCAGCTTAATGCAAAAAACATTCAGCGAGGGCCTTGCATCAAAACACAATGACCAACTGTGCAAACAAGCCCTCTTCCCAAATTTCGTTTTTCTCTTTATGTGTTCCAATGTCTTTGCTAAATATCAATCTTCTAAATGCAATTATGGAAAGATAAATAAAACTGTGAGATACACTGCAAAACAGACTGAAAGTGCTTACCCGGCGAAGCTGTGAAGCTGAACACTCCACGAAGTTAAAAAAAAAGACTGAACTTTACAGAATGGGTAGAGGGAGATTAGGTGTAGCACTTTTAGAATGATGAAGTTGTGTGTAGACAATACCAGAAAACAGAAAACAGGCTGTGAGTTGTATTTTCACTGCAAAGGGACTGATCAGTTCTCAATAACATGTCAAACTCTGCTAAGAGCACCGGCCATGTCATTTCTTCCCAGGAACCTTTACAGTGTTCTCCTCTAACAAGAAGCTCTTTCAGTTTGTTCTGAGGAAAGGCCTATATCTCCCTCATCAGTTACAGCCCAGTACCTCAGGCTTGCAAAAAAAGAGAGCTTCTTCCCTGTTTCTACAGCCATCAGTAGTCAACAACATCTGCAATAGCCAGACCAGAGCCAGAACAGATGAGAGGGAGGGGAGAGAGACAGAGAGACAGAGAGACACAGAGAGAGAGACAGGAAGAAGTCAGAATGAAAGAATGAACAGATTAATAAATAAATAGAGAAATGCAAAAACTACAAAAAGCAAAAATGAACGAATGAAAAAAGCAGAAAGGCAGAAAGCAAACTCAGATCATCTGAAAGCTTTTAATCACCTCCACACAATCTGTTCCCCAGCTGATAATGTCCAGAGCATGTCTGACAGCATGCTTTGCTGCAAAGGCCAAACACAGGTTAAGTGAGAACAGACTCATTTAGCTTTTACACTGCAGTAGGACTGGGCCACCTGGAAGAATGGGCGAAAGAACCGTTATCTCTTTCACTCGCAGACATTATCGCAACTTGATATTTACTTCTTTCTTCAACGCTGAATAGGAAACAAAACTGGGAAACAACGGAAAACACGTATTGCACTGGCCATCGCTCAGGAAGCGCTGAATGAAGTACTGCAGTACGTGAATCTAAGCATGAGGACAAACTTGCGTCTCGATACCCTAAACATTTCCACCTCATCTAGGCCTCCGTCAGCTGGTCATGCGCTACACATCCGTAAGCACGTCCATTCCTGATGCGTCATAAGCCTTTGGAAACAGACGGCTCACAGCGCCATGCGAGTCTCCCTCTCAGTCCCTGCAGTGCGGTGATGACTCTCCAGCGGCTAGTCGTGCTTTTACTGCAGTTTGCTAGGTTGCAGGCTTGCAGATTTTGTACATATAGCCTAGTGCTATATGACATAGGAGGGAAAAAAGTAAACTTTTTAAGTAAACTTGTGACAGTTCTCTGGATCACGTTCACCAGAAGTATTTCTTCATTAAGTTCTTGTCTTTTCAAGTATACGCCCAGCATTGAATCTGCATAAACGGGCAATTCCTCAGCTTTTTCCATGATGCCATTAGCCCACAAACAACCATCCCTGGTCTGCCCACAATGGTCCATGCAGAAAGCTCTGGGATGTTAGGGCAGTAGGTCCAGCCTTCTGGTCCTCACTTACAGAGACAAGGTCCTGAAACCCAGCATACCTGCTATGATAAAGGTAGTTAAAAGACCGGACAATGGGGCTCAGTCAAGAATCCAGCTGCCAAGAAGAATGACCACAATTTACTACAAATGTAACAGCACAGCTACAGCGTGCACTCATGCGTCCTCTTGAGACCAGAACAATCAAGCTTGATTGTGTGTTTATGTCAAAGTGTCTTTTATCATCACCGAAACCATTCTGTGCATATTGATGACTTCATGATGGTTCTAATGTTTCTAATTATCTTGTCCTGGATTATCTGCAATTCACGCACACTCGTTTAAAATGACACAAAGGTTGTAGATGTGTAAAATATGAGAATGATCAGCCTTCAGCTCTCTCACAGGTTTGCTGAATGGTCCAGAGATCTAATCGCACATGGAGCACGCTCTGGATTCTCAGTACTGCGTCTGAAAGGGGGCCATTTAAAGCTGCAAGGTCATATTCGATGCGAGACCATTTGCTCGACGTTCTCCTGACAGAGTCCTTTACCTCCTGATGCTCCAGCACGCTCAACATGTCTCATGGCGAACCATGCATGGCAACATGCATAAACAATAAGCCTTTGTACTGTCACTTGACGATTTTATGGCCTGCCGCTCTTCGATCCCCATCGTCCCCTCCAACTGGAAGCCAATCAAAAGACGAGCTGCTCGTCGAACGGTGCCTCCATCATCCTTCATTTCACTCATGTCAACAGGCGGGGCGAGCCAGTCTGTGGCGTTTGTCAACGAAGCAGAGCGAGAGTGAGACGGTGTTTGTGCGCGTCTCACTTAGGCACCCATTAAGAGTGTTGCTGCAGGGCCAGCTGGCTGCTTGGCTGTGTACTGCAGACACACAGAGATACTACCCGAGACATCTGGAGTGCCTTAGCCCCAAGCCCCAAGCCCCAGTAGCCCCAAGCCCCAGTAGCCTGGTCCACTCACCTGGACAGGGCAGAGGGCCCAGCGCCAGGTTCCTTCAGTTCCCTTGCGCAACCACACAAACGCAAGCTGGACTGCATGCGCAAAACCCCCCCGAAAAAGCAAGATCACATGTATGCGCACTAACCAATATCAGTGTCCTTAAGAAACACAGCCTCTGAGTGCTAACACATTCCACCCAGCAGACAAACTCTCATGCGCTCCTCTGAGTGTGTCTGGGTAAACACCAGTGACGCCATCAGTGTCCGTGCTTTTAAAATAATGGAGCAGACCTGGATCCACTACAGCTTTGAAATATGAACTGTTCCATTAGGAGATCAACCTCACACACACTCGACGTAGCAACAAAAAAAAAAAAAAAAAAAAAAAAAAAGTTTTGTTTTTCTGAAGTCAGGGGAAAAAAGCTTAACGTTCCCTCCTTGTTCTCATGACACCAGTGGGAAGACTGGAAAATTAATTCAGGGTCTAAAAGGTAAAGTACCAGAGGTTCTGTTATGGCATCTACTGGATCACAAGTTGAATCCTGGAGAATTTAAGTTCTTAAGCAGATAGTCTGTTAAGACTGGAAGCATCTGGTTTTAATGTTTTCATGCCAGGCACCTGAAGCTCTGGATTTCAAACATACACACACCCAGTCACAAACACAAACACACAATAACCCATTCATACAAAATATTTTGCACATCCGCAAGTGTGACATCGGAGCTACGGGACACACACTCTGAAAACCACATGCAATCACACACATACAAACATGCATATACAAACACACACATACAAACACACATATACAAACACATATTCTGATTCAACATGAAATCCACATAAAAACAAAAAAAAGAAACCACACCACCGCTCACATAAGCAATAAAAACAATCAGCTTCAGTTTGGAAGCTGAGTTCTAAGGCCTTTCCTGGCTTCTAGTACATCACTGAGCCTTCAGTAGGGATAACAGGATCTCTCTACATGGCCTAAGGCCACTGAAATACCAGCTCTGAGGGAGCCACTCTGTGGTGTTTGGGTTTGGCACCGTACTTCACAGCACCACGATCCCGGCCGGGCCCTGTGCTCTGACACCATGGCGCAACGACCCAGCACGCAAGAGTCCGACACACGGCTCCACGCGAGAGCAGCACCATGGCACAACGACCCAGCAGGCAGGTGTCCGACACACGGCTCCACGCGAGAGCAGTCCAGGGTGCAGGTGAAGGCGACGGATCCCGGGGGCCACTGGGAGGACAGATGTGGCACAACGACCCAGCAGGCGGTGTCCGGGAGAATCGCCTGCCCTCATCCTGCACCCTGGGGCACAACGACCCAGCAGGCAGGTGTCACACGCCCACCCAGCACCATGGGGGGCAGGTGTCCGACCAGGCACTGGGAGCCCAGGGTGCCGCAGGTCCACTGGGAGGACAGATTCTGGGAGCCCAACAGCCACCCCGGGGGGGACCAGGCACTGGGAGCTGCCGCAGGGGAGGAAACGTCCACAAGCTCCTTGGCCAGATCCTGTGGCCTCGCTAAGCATCGCCAGGGACGGCAGCGTTCACCCCTTCCTGCCCTCCTCATCAGTCTCTCGCTCTTATCTCTCCGTCCGGACGCATCCTGTGACTCTGCAGCGGAGGGATCAAAGAGCAGGAGCTACAAACATCAGATAAGAGAGCTCAGACGGGCCGCAGCTAAAGAACAGGGCTCTCTCTCCCCCATCAGGCTTTCAGGACGGGCAGACGCTGGACTTGTGTTGACGGGAGACGCTGGGCAGGTACGGCAGGCACCGACTACACTACACTGCTACACTAACCGTGCCTGCAGGGCAGAGCACTGAGTGATGCTGAGCACCACTGCAGCCTGGCAGACCGTAAATCTCAGGCCCTTTGCTGATAGGAAAAGGAGAATGGAGGGCAGTTTACACACTGGCCCCCGTCACCACGCCTTAAAACCTCCACCATTCTTTACCCTTGTGGCTTTGAGGTTTCTGATTTATACACAAAGACATGTGCTCCTATGATACCAACTATGCGCTCATAGAGTGATAAAGAGATCTTGCTGGGCTGGAACAGATAACCAAACTCGAGGACGCTTGCAAGTGGACTACACAGCCAACCAAATCCAGAAGCCAACATGGTGGCTCTTAAGATAACAAGAGATTTTTTTATTTTTTGCTGCACCCCTTACAGGACATGTATATAACAAGATAAGTGCACATACTGCAACATAGGGTAAGGTACCAAAGGTAAACGTAAAATAAAGCAGGACGTCTGATATTCATGCCAAACACTGTCTGCTGTATGAAAGCAGTTCTCAGGCCTTTGCCGTCACAGCTGCCTCTGCAGGCCCACAGAACCCCTGCTGTCATTGTTCACCTGGCATCCTAACCCAGACCTAGCTGAGAAGTGTTCGCTCCGCCACATCTGACTGGACGCGACTGTCAACAAAAACATAAATACTGACCTTCACCGCGGCCGCAAAGCCCAAACACTGCCGATTCCCTAGACACCGCCATTTGCACTACAAAGATGACGTGAACTACTCTGCTGCTTAGTGCTGTGTCACCCCTGACCACTGAAAGCTTCGGCTCACGGCTGGACCGTACACATCGCCACGGCCCGAGAGCTCTTCAGACCTTAAGACAAACAATTCGGGAGCAAAATGTCAGAGGTAAGCGCAACTCGGCCGGCGCACACAGCTGAGCGAAGGGGTCCGCGTGCGGCCAGCCGCTGGGGGGAGTGGAAGTGGGGCCTCCAGCTGGGAGCAGGACTGACACAGAAGATGAGAGAGAGTCTAAGTATAGCAGCGCAAGATGAAAAGGAGGGCTGAGGACAGAGAAGGGCCAAAGGGAAGTCAGGCCAGAACCCACAGACCTGATGCAGAGAGCACAGGGGAAGAGCTCCAGGGAAATACCAGCGTAATGGGCCTGGGGCAGATCTCTTGTGCCGTCAGACGCGTGGAGACATGGCATACCCCCACCCTGCCAAGCCCTACCCCCACCCTGCCACGCCCTACCCCCACCCTGTCCCCACCCTACCCCCACCCTGTCCCCACCCTGCCACGCCCTACCCCCACCCTACCCCCCCCACCCTGTCCCCACCCTTCCCCCACCCTGTCCCCACCCTGCCACGCCCTACCCCCACCCTACCCCCCACCCTGCCACGCCCTGCCCCACCCTACCCCCACCCTGTCCCCACCCTACCCCCACCCTACCCCCACCCTACCCCCACCCTGTCCCCGCTCTGCCTTCGGCGATGACACCGGTATCAGGAAGCTGATGACAGTGCTAAGCGCTATTTCTGTACCCATCCATGAGAATCGCACTCATGAAGAAGGGGAAATGGCCCCGTAGTTTGTGCCTGTGTGAAAAGTCAGACCTGGAACACAAGGTTAGAGGAATAAGTCACAGTGTGTTTGCGTTGGCCTGAACATCACATCACTTCATGTTTCAGACACCAATGAAACACAATACAGTCTGTGAGGAATGGGACAGTGATAGAATTTGTTGTTTTGACTCTGTTCTGCAGGCTATTGGGTTTAACATGAAACACAAGTAATAACGTTTAAGTACAGAATGTTGACTTAATTTAAGAGTATTTAGATCTATATTGGGTTAACCACAACCCTTTTTTAAACCCTTTTCACCCCCACTATTTCAGGGACCATGAGTAATTGCACAAATTAACATAATCTTAAATAAAATGATCTTGTTTGGTACTTGGCTGCAAACCATCTGCAATCAGGTTAAGTGCCTGACATGTGCGACCCAGAGACATCAGCAGATGCTGAACTGGAGGGAGGCTCGGCCTGGCCTGACACGGGCCTGCTCGCTGCCTGCTTCTCTCAGCCTCTGCTGGTCTCTTCTTCAGCAACTGTGTGTCGGTAAATTGACAAAACCGTTGGGCTTGTTGGCCTTGTAAACCCACAGCTGCTATAGCGGTACGCCTCACACCACCGTCCTTCTCCAAACCAAACGGGATTTGGTTGTTAAAATATTTTGAGGGATTAAGCTGTTAAAGTGTAAGCCGTTCTCCTGTTCCTGCTATCTGTGTGTTTGCTAAAGGGCAGATCCTTTTATACCACACTTACTTTATACAACGCTCGACAGGTTAATCCTCATTTTCTCTTTTTCTGCTTCGTCAAGCAACTCGAACCCCGGGTTTTATTTATTGTTTAGGCTTACGAGGGATTTGCATCTTGTGTTAAACGTTTTAGAGTCATGCTTAAATTATTTATATCTTTATCGTAGTCTTTAACACATCCCATGTTTACATTCCAGATCGTGTTTATGAGCCGTTCAACAGCTCCTTCTACGCGAGGCTGTTGACTATTACTGTGCTCACCAGTGTGCTGTGTTTTAATAACTGTGCATGCAGACACACCTCACGTTTTGGCTGTGTCTCTGCATCATTTATTTAGATTTTTCACATTGCATATAATCAAAATGTATGATGGTTTGCTTTATTAGCACCGACACCTCACTGGTCCTCATGCTTAGACTCCAGATGTGAATGCTACATCCAGTATCAACTCCAGAACTAGCCATCCTGTGCATGAACTAATGATGTAAGGACACAGCTGGTCAAGGAAAAACAAGGAAATTATGCTCCCCTGAAGAGACCCTGTTCAAAAAAGGGTCAGGATGACTTTACAGTTCACACAATACATATATAAAAATCGCTCAAATTCAAACTGACATCCTTTACTTTTTGACACTGCACATTTCAAATGCAAAATGTTATGACATATAAACCCAAAACAACAACAAAAAAAAAATACGTTGTCCAGATGCTTGCGGACTGCACCATAAGTGAAATAAAAAGTTGTTTATGGTGCAGTCTGTAAAGTAAAAGATGACATGGCAGTCTGAGTTCACAGCAGCTTCAGGAGTTGAACATACAGCCCCCTCTCTCACGCAGAGCTTGTGGAGAACTCAATACAGAACTCCATATTTGCTTTACTTTGTTTCGCACGGAAAAATAAATAAATAAATTCACCACGCCCCACACAGTAAGAGCATTTAAGATGTATCGGTAGCCCTTAGCTTTTATAGCCTTTCCAGTGCTTTACTGTTGTGGGTGTTGTGTGGATTGTTGTACGTTGCAGGGACAATGCGAGTGCATTTACTACACTGGCTTTTCTATATTGATAGCAGCCACACAAAGGAAAAGGCACTATTTACTGAAATAAGCTTTATGTGAATGTGAAAATAAATGGCTCCACTCTGTTGTCAAACAGGTGAAAACAGGTCCTGTCAGGCGGGAACATACAACATGCTGGCAAAACCAGATATGGATGGATCCAAAATGACAAGTGACAACCAGACGTAGAATAGGAGCTATTAACAAACCCTTAGGATATCTGTTATTGTGCACAGTAATAACTTAATAACAAAACAAAATAGCAAAAAAATAACAAAAAGGCAGGGCTTGTAACATACTGACATGGTGTTGAAGCACACACATATTGATCAATCTTCACTTTCTTTTACACATATCTCTCACACACACACACACACACATAGTGTGATACGTACAGGAATCTTAGCTGTGTTTTGATTTGATTTTCACACAGATGTCAACTGTTTTTAAGTCTTTTTTATGTGAATAAAACATCGGCAGAGCACTGTGTCCAAAACATCATATTCTTTTGATCCCAGGGGGAGAGAAGGAAAAAGTGAGAGTGAGAGAAAGAAAGATAGAAAGAAAGAAGGAAAGAAAGAAAGAAAGAGAGAAAGAAACAAAGAAAGAAATTAGTTCTTACCTGCCCATCCTGCCCAACATGAACCTGGTGGATCTGCAGATTCCCCTACAAAGGACACACAGAAAGTTTCTTCTGGTGACACACAATACATTACAATACAAACCATAAGCTTGGGACACACATACCAACAGGGCACAGGACAGGGTACATGCTGCTTTGCCCACTGAACTGAACTAAAGAGAACAGGTGTGCTTCCTTCTGGCTGTGACCAAGGCTACTGGGTCGTCTGCCTCAGCCTTTTCGGTTGTCGTTGGATTCTATGGGTAAGAGCCCCAGTGTACTCCTCATGGGCTTCAGCTCTGCGGTCAGTCCTGTTTCTCATCATACGTATTGCCCATCTCCCTGCTGTCAGCATCACTGGCACTTCCTTATGGGGAACCGGCTCAAACCTCATTCTGTCAGTGTCATAGTTCACTCATCACTCACTTTTGATTCTTATGAATGCCATTAAGACAGCTTCTTTGCATTTTCGAAGTAAAAATGGTCTGGTGAAGGGAACTGGTCTTGTGCCCGGAGGGTCGTGGCTTCGATTCCCAGGCCTGAGGCCATGACTGAAGTGCCTTTGAGCAAGGCACCTAACCCCAACTGCTCCCCGGGCGCCGGGCTAGGGCTGCCCACCGCTCTGGGCACGTGTGCACCACAGCCCCCTAGTTATCACTAGTGTGTGTGTTCTGACTGCACAGACGGGTAAATGCGGAGGACAAATTTCGATTGGGGTGAAAATCACAATTGACAATGTGTGGCTTAACTTAACTAAAGCTCGACTCTGCCCCATACTCAATATATCTGCCCCATACTCAATAACACTATGCTGAACCAGCAGCACATGCCTTCCTTCAGTTCACCACTTCACTACTGCAGGACCCTTGTATTGGTCCTCCTGCTCAACTCTACTACTAAATTAGACTCACGTCAGATGTAAGAACATCCCATACCAGCAGGCCCTGCTCTCTTTATTCCAGCCAGCACGCCATTGTGAGTTCTTCTCAGAGGTCGTCATAGGCATGTTCATTCGTCTGGGTTTCTCTGAATTAAGCCCATGGTGGCTCCAGGAGTCTCCAAAGAGCCTCCGCAGCTACACCTCTGCAGCTACACCTCTGCAGCTACACCTCTGCAGTTAGACCTCTGCAGCTACACCTCTGCAGTTAGACCTCTGCAGTTAGACCTCTGCAGCTACACCTCTGCAGCTACACCTCTGCAGTTAGACCTCTGCAGCTACACCTCTGCAGCTACACCTCTGCAGCTACACCTCTGCAGTTAGACCTCTGCAGCTACACCTCTGCAGCTACACCTCTGCAGCTAGACCTCTGCAGCTACACCTCTGCAGCTACACCTCTGCAGTTAGACCTCTGCAGCTACACCTCTGCAGCTACACCTCTGCAGCTACACCTCTGCAGTTAGACCTCTGCAGCTACACCTCTGCAGTTAGACCTCTGCAGCTACACCTCTGCAGCTACACCTCTGCAGTTAGACCTCTGCAGCTACACCTCTGCAGCTACACCTCTGCAGTTAGACCTCTGCAGCTACACCTCTGCAGTTAGACCTCTGCAACTACACCTCTGCAGTTAGACCTCTGCAGCTACACCTCTGCAGTTAGACCTCTGCAGCTACACCTCTGCAGCTACACCTCTGCAGTTAGACCTCTGCAGCTACACCTCTGCAGTTAGACCTCTGCAGCTACACCTGCAGCTACACCTCTGCAGCTACACCTCTGCAGTTAGACCTCTGCAGCTAGACCTCTGCAGCTACACCTCTGCAGTTAGACCTCTGCAGCTACACCTCTGCAGCTACACCTCTGCAGCTACACCTCTGCAGTTAGACCTCTGCAGCTACACCTCTGCAGCTACACCTCTGCAGTTAGACCTCTGCAGCTACACCTCTGCAGCTACACCTCTGCAGCTACACCTCTGCAGTTAGACCTCTGCAGCTACACCTCTGCAGCTACACCTCTGCAGTTAGACCTCTGCAGCTACACCTCTGCAGCTACACCTCTGCAGCTACACCTCTGCAGTTAGACCTCTGCAGCTACACCTCTGCAGCTACACCTCTGCAGCTAGACCTCTGCAGCTACACCTCTCTGCAGCTACACCTCTGCAGCTACCTCTGCAGCTACACCTAGCACCCTCTGCAGCTACACCTCTGCAGTTAGACCTCTGCAGCTAGACCTCTGCAGCTACACCTCTGCAGTTAGACCTCTGCAGCTACACCTCTGCAGCTACACCTCTGCAGTTAGACCTCTGCAGCTACACCTCTGCAGCTACACCTCTGCAGCTACACCTCTGCAGCTACACCTCTGCAGTTAGACCTCTGCAGCTACACCTCTGCAGCTACACCTCTGCAGTTAGACCTCTGCAGCTACACCTCTGCAGCTACACCTCTGCAGCTACACCTCTGACAGTCTGCAGCTACACCTCTGCAGCTACACCTCTGCAGCTAGACCTCTGCAGCTACACCTCTGCAGCTACACCTCTGCAGCTACACCTCTGCAGCTAGACCTCTGCAGCTAGACCTCTGCAGCTACACCTCTGCAGTTAGACCTCTGCAGCTACACCTCTGCAGCTACACCTCTGCAGCTACACCTCTGCAGCTACACCTCTGCAGCTACACCTCTGCAGTTAGACCTCTGCAGCTAGACCTCTGCAGTTAGACCTCTGCAGCAGCTGCAGCTACACTCTGCAGCTACACCTCTGCAGCTACACCTCTGCAGCTACACCTCTGCAGCTACACCTCTGCAGCTACACCTCTGCAGTTAGACCTCTGCAGCTAGACCTCTGCAGTTAGACCTCTGCAGTTAGACCTCTGCAGCTACACCTCTGCAGCTACACTTCTGCAGCTAGACCTCTGCAGTTAGACCTCTGCAGCTACACCTCCGCAGCTACACCTCTGCAGTTAGACCTCTGCAGTTAGACCTCTGCAGCTACACCTCTGCAGCTACACCTCTGCAGTTAGACCTCTGCAGCTACACCTCTGCAGCTACACCTCTGCAGCTACACCTCTGCAGCTACACCTCTGCAGTTAGACCTCTGCAGCTACACCTCTGCAGTTAGACCTCTGCAGCTACACCTCTGCAGCTACACCTCTGCAGCTACACCTCTGCAGCTACACCTCTGCAGCTAGACTCAGCCACCGCAGTTAAACGTCAGCCTGTGCCACACCCATTCTACACAAACTGTACTGATTAGGCATTCTGCCTTCAACACAAATCCCTTTAAATAGCCTTCGAGGCCCTGCATGATTCATCACTCCAGCACGTTGCCCAGCTCAGCCAGCCTCCCCTGCAGCCATACACTCACTTCTGATCCTTTACATTAATATGAGGACTCCCCAGCCAGCCCCGCCCACATGGTTACCCACTCACTCTGGTTATGTTTTCTGTGTGTTTTTTTTTTTGTTTCTGGTATCTATGTTTAATTTGGTCTCTCTATGCTCAATTATGTGTTTGTTTATAGACAATCATGTTTAATTATCTACTGTTGTATCCTTTATCTCATACATAACCTAGGTATGGTAGTTTTAATTATTATTATTATTATTACTGCACATGCAAACACTTAGCACAATGATTCTTGTGTAAGAAAAGGAGTGTGTAAGTTCAAAGTCTTGATTGTTTTTGGGCTAGACTGATTGCTGAAGGATCTTTTCTATTTTCTCAACTGAACGCTGGCAGGTATGGAACATGCACGCGCACACACACCCACACAAAAGCACAAAGACACACTATACACACAGACTTCCTTTCTCAAACAGCGGAGATGCGGGCAGTGGGGAATAACCTTAGAATAGCATACTTCCTTCTCAAGCTCTCTAAAACAAATGGCTTTGATGAGACTGGCCCAGTTTCTAATGAAAACACTCTTTGTGAGTGGCAGTTGGAAGAAGAGGGATTTTGTTGCTAAGCTTTGAACTCCAACAACAAACAATATCACTGAAGTTTAAAGAGGGAGAAGTGTTTTTTTTTCTGGCATCCTTCAAGCTAACAGGGACGAGCTGTGTAGATTTTCCCCTCCTCTCTCTCATTAGTAATATGTCTACCGAAATAGCACTACTGATACTAATGTTTGCATGCATCTAGGGTGCTACTTTGAAAACTTTCTTTTTGGGTCCACGCATTAGAGTAGCTACGTGGGAGGCTTTAAAGTTCAGAAAAGATCCACTGTTGAACCTGTTTTAGATGCGTGTCTCCAGTACAATTAACGCTGCTTATCAGCAGGATCAACCATGAATAGCGGTCATTCTCAATCAGCTTTCAAGGACTTAGCACTCCAGCACTGTGGAGAAAAGCCACGTGTGTAGGGCCTCAACGAGCCCATCGAGACCGCTTGGGCTTAAGTCTTTATTTCAATGGTATAATCAGGACTCAAATGCTGATGCTAGAAGTATTAACAAATATGCTGTCAGGTTTTAACAGTCTCCACATTGAGACTTATTGTGCAAACTGCCTTTCTGTTCACCCAGAAATAAGATGGTTTATGGGTTATTGAATGGAAACAAAAACACCTCCAGGAGAGGTCGTGTCCCACTGTCAAGCAATACATGTGTCATGAATGCTGTTGCTGGATCAGCAACCCCATTGTTCAGGTCACCATGTTCATTAGCATATGGAAAGTAAATCCCATCTTAGATCAATGACTTGTCCTTCTGCTGGCAACAAGAGGATCTATTATTTGTATGTTGATGATGATGATTATGACAGTGATTATTACCATTACAATTGTTATTATAAACTGCTACTTTCACATACAGACATTCAAATGGATTCTAAATAAATTATATGACCATAAATAAAGCATAATAAAAAGAGTTTTTTATTATTTTTTTAAAGAGTACTAAAAATGAGGCAAAGGTCATATGAGCCGAAGCAGTGAAAGTAAAAAGAACAGGACTACAGGAAGGACAGGACAGCAAAGACATGAATGAAGAACAGAACGACAGGAAGGACAGGACAGCAAAGAGATGAATAAAGAACAGAACGGCAGGAAGGACACGACAGCAAAGACATGAATGAAGAACAGGACTACAGGAAGGACAGGACAGCAAAGAGATGAATGAAGAACAGAACGACAGGAAGGACAGGACAGCAAAGAGATGAATAAAGAACAGAACGGCAGGAAGGACAGGACAGCAAAGAGATGAATAAAGAACAGAACTACAGGAAGGACACGACAGCAAAGACATGAATGAAGAACAGGACTACAGGAAGGACAGGACAGCAAAGAGATGAATGAAGAACAGAACGACAGGAAGGACAGGACAGCAAAGAGATGAATAAAGAACAGAACGGCAGGAAGGACAGGACAGCAAAGAGATGAATGAAGAACAGAACGACAGGAAGGACACGACAGCAAAGACATGAATGAAGAACAGGACTACAGGAAGGACAGGACAGCAAAGAGATGAATGAAGAACAGAACGACAGGAAGGACAGGACAGCAAAGAGACAGCAGTCAAATGAAGCAGAGAGGAGGCTGACATGAGAGAGGGGAAGAGGAGCTGTGGAGATTTAAGGAGAAAGCAGAGGAGAGCAAACACGAACCGGATGGTGATAAAAGGGTGTTCAAGCAAGTGGGTGTAGCTAGTCAGAGTCTCAGATGTGTCCAATCAGAGCCCTCAAACACACAGTAAACTACCAATTACCTTTGCACAGTAAATCACGTCACTTCCTAGCACATCACTGGCTATGTTGACATGCAGAAATGTTCCGAATGAATCTGGAATTCCAAATTAACCCGTATGGACTGAATATTCAGAATATGTACCATGAGTGATCTGTTGAATATTCAGAATGCACAACACTTCCTGTTACAATAACCACAAAACCAAAAAACAGATAGAATACAGAAGGCTCCTGTGAGTCCTGTCAACATGTTCCATGTATCCACAGCCATGTTTCTAAACACTTCTTAAGCTATTAAACTGCTGTCTTATTATTCAGATGCTAATCTCAAAGCCTATTATTCATTAATATTTTTTACGTAACTACACTGAGTTTAAAGATGAGATATAGAATTGGGAAGAGTGAGGGACGGAACGAAACCATACACAGCTCATTTGAGCATTTGAAATACAGCAGGCTTAGCAAATTGCTGTCTTTAAATACTTGCTGACATTTTAAGGTGAGAATAAGAATTATTGTCCCCTGTGCCATTTGGTTTCGAAATGTTAGATGGTCATGCCCCCTTCCAGGACCAGAGATCTCTGGATAAAATTACACATCACATTGTTGGCAAAGAGTTGTGCTGCAGGAGTCTATAAATACAGAATCACACAAAATTCATTTATGCTATTACTGTAGTCATTCAGACTGTTACTGATGTTTCATACTGCTGAGTGATATTTAAAGGGCAAATCTACAATGATATATGATTACATGTTAATAAGCTTCAGGTGTTTGGGAACACTGGCGTTTTGGTTACTGTGAGCAAAAAGCACTGATGTATCTGTCACGATGTGTGTGCTGAAAAGTGACTCTAAAATGAGAAACAGCGCTCAAATTTCTCAACGTCCCCTTGACAAGCCAAGGAGAACAGGATGCCATTGTTTAAAACTGGGAATTGAGAAATAAACTTGGAACCATTTAATGGGTGTGCCACATTTAGAAGTTCTGATATCACCGACATGTATAGTGTAGAGAAATCATAATGTGGGAGAGGAGCTAACTATGGGGGGAGAGAGGGAGAGAGAGAGAGGGAGGGAGCGAGAGAGAGGAAATGTCAAGTTGTGATGCTTACCTCACTGTCCTGTGTGATCTGTACCTGCTCTCCCTGTGGCACCTGTGCTATGTGCAGGTGCCCCTGTGGAATCTGCAGAGAATAAAGAGAGCGAAGTTGGGCGTGTGTGTGCATGTGTGTATGTGTGTGTGTGTGTGTGTGTGTCCTAGCAGTTGTGCTGGAAGGTGAAAGTGTGCAATTTTCTCCAACGTTCAGTGAAGAGCACTTGTGTGCTGCCCAGAGAGGCCTCGTCCTGCCAGTGTGTGCTTACATTTCACACAGTGGTTTTAACGGCCCTTGTAAACTTCAAGGTCAGATACCTCCACTAATGCGCTCAGTAATACCAGGGGTGTAAATGGTGCTAAACAGTAGGCTCCACCCGTCTACGGCTCGGACTTCTACCTCTCCATCTGTATTACGGCTGCAAAGCTCCACACCTCCACAGTCCACTAAGGGCCGGTTTCTTTAACAACTAATACATCCTCTTGCTTTTTTTAGGGCTGCCCTGTACCTGTGGAACGATCAAGACATTTGCACCTGGCAGAAGCAGAAATGGTGAACAGAAAATAACAAGCGTGAATATTAGTTGTCATAGCAGACAGTGGTGAGGAACCTTGCTCAGTGCACATTAGCGTGTGTGTGTGTGTATGTGTGTGTGTGTGTGTGAGAGGAGACGAGGAGATGCAGCTGTGCTGTCTGGGGATCATGAGCAGGATCTCATGAAGGGGAACATATGACGGGGCACATGGGAAGCTTTCAGGTGACCAAGCTCCAGCTTGATTAAACACACACACACACAGCTGTTTAAGAAGGGTTTTTTTTGGATAAATGTTTAAATGTGTTTGAAATAGTAAGCAGGGGATCTCACAAGGCTTTGAACGGAATGTAAGTGCACGTGTGTGTGAGTGTGAGTGTGTACTCACTACTTGCACCTGTCCATCTTCTCCTATGCGGTGGATTTGGACCTGCTGGGCTGCCCCGGCCAGAGCATACTGCAAAGCCTGCTGGGTAGAGCTGTCTATAGATGCTGTCTCTGTTACAGAGACACCCTCTGTATAAACAAATACACCCACACACACACACACACACACACAATCTTTGTACATGCTCGGAGCAGATGCTATGCTAAATCCAGATGGAGACCTGTCAGGTGACTCTAAATATTTGTAGAGTGGAGTGTCACTACAAACATTAACATCATCGATGAGAAGAAGAGAAGTACAAGATGGTATGCATCAGTGGCTGAAGAAGATATGCTGTGTGTTTATACTTCAACAAACACACACTCACTAAAATGTAAGTATAGGCTACATATTGCCAAATGTATTTGGACATGAGCAAACATACATACATAGATGCCTATATATATATATACACATACAGAAAGAGAGAGAGAGAGAGAGAGAGAGAGAGAGAGAAAGAGGCCACACATACTGCAATTGCATATTATAGCAAACGAAAGCGAATACATGTGAACACACTTCAAACTTGAGGAAAATCCCATCCCACAGTTCTGGCACACTTGGATATGGTCCAGATTACAGCATGTTTACACAGCATAAACCACCTCCAAAAACACAACAGAGCCTCTCCAGGGAGCAGTCCAAACACTGTGGTACCCCTGCAGCCAAAAGGTAAACGCAGACCCATAGTCTAAACACACACTATCGCCATGGCAGTGAGGTGCAGTCACACCCACCCCATGGTGATACACACTACCAGCCACCACCACCACACCAGTGCAACACCGACTGCCACCACACACACACACACACACACACACACACACACAAGGCCGGGTAGGTCCGACTGTGTGGTTGATGAGGCTCAGTGCCTTTGATGAAAACTAAAACACTGATCTTGTAACTACAACAAAGGCACCAAACAACTGGTCAGACAGAGATGGTTACAAAATGGACGACGACGGTTTCATTCTGGCCGCTCCCACCACTACAGATATGAACTCACCGGTTTATTAGAAGGGCCTTCTAGATTTACGCCTAAAAGACTACGGGCCACCAAGGTAGCTCGTGCCTGCAGGTTTGCTGTTGGCCGTATTCTTGTTTTTGGCGGGGGGGTTTCACTCTAATGAGCAGCAACACCGAGGGGCGTTAAGGCCCTGCTGCACTGCTGGGCCTGATGAAGCCGACCCGTGTCAACGCCCACTGCCACGGCACCACCAAGGCAGCTTCAGTGTGATGGGAAAAACCTGCCACTCTAATCCACAGCAGTTCTCCTGCAGTCAGAAGCCCATAATGGGCTCTGAATATACTGCACAGCAAAAAGCTCGTTTGTACACTCACAGAACGCACCACAGTACACGTATAAAACACAAAGGTTTCTAAAGAAGGTCCTACCAATGATTCTCAGCCATGAAGACCCTCGCAGGAAGTGGTACACTGGTGTACACTGTTACACTGGGAACAGCGCAGACGATCCCACTCAAACTCACTGTGCCTTCGTACCGCGCCAATGTCCTGTCCCGTGGTTTGCATTAGGCATTTTTCCTTTCATGTAATCATTTAAACTGTTCCCACACGGCCGTGTCAAAGGCCTCTGGGAAGACACGGCATGTGTGCACACTACCAATAATATTCCACATTCTTCATTCAAAAATCAGGACGCCCCGCGTCTGCGCACAAGCTGTCATGTCGAGCAGCTCGTTCCTCTAAGGCGCTCCGCATGACGGCGGGTGGGCGGCAGGGGTCGGCGCTCGGCCCCTTCCACGTTCCCTGCATCGTGACCAAACGACAGCTTAAACAAATGACTTGCGAGCTCTCCTTCCGCTTGACCGATGGAGCTCGGAGAGGCGTGTGTGCGTGTGTGTGTGTGTATGTGTGCTGCCATGCTGCAGGGATGAATGAGACTCGCAGCACTTGAGTGTGTGTGTGTGTGTGTGTGTGTGTGTGTGTGTGTGTGTGCTGCCATGCTGCAGGATGAGTGAGACTCGCAGCACTTGAGTGTGTGTGTGTGTGTGTGTTTACACAACGCCATGGTGGGCCTGTACAGGCTATCTGGCTTCACGCCAGAGGGTCAGAGGTGGTGGCCCACAGATCCCGGAGAGGAAGGAGTGGGACAGGAGGCGGCGTGCCGAGATTACAACCATCTGCTGCATGTGGGTTGAGAAACCAAACCTCCACGGCACGGACGAGCCCGGCCCAAACAGAAAGGCTGAAGCTCGGCCAGCGGCGGACGTGGGGACGGTTACCTGAGCTGTTCCGGGCCGCGGGGGCCCTGCGGGAGAAGCTCTTGACGGCGAGACTCTGGCCCCGCTGCTTCCGTCTCCACGCCGTGCGGCACTTGGAGTCGATGCTCTGCTTGATGCGGTACCAGTCCGACTCCGTGATCCCAAACTTGTGGAACAGATGACCTACACGAACCGTGCGCGCACACACACACACACACACACACGCACAAGGTGAAAAGTACAGTTTACATTGGCTGGGGAAAAGATTCGAATCACATATTTATAAATATCTCGTGTTTCAAAGTTTTGCAATTAAAGATCTTAAGTGCTCCAACCAGTCAATAAGGGGCAAACAGCAACCTCTGGCACCAGGCTATGAAGGAGGGTGGCTCACTGCAGGCTGGGACATGTTGGCTCAGAGTGCTTGAAGAGCTGAAGGTGTGGAGGGTATGAGGTGTAGCCTCGACATGGGGAGGGAGGTGCTGGGTGTGGGAGGTGCTTGGTGTGGGAGGTGCAGGGTGTGGGAGGTGCTTGGTGTGGGAGGTGCTGGGTGTGGGAGGTGCTGGGTGTGGGAGGTGCTTGGTGTGGGAGGTGCTTGGTGTGGGAGGTGCTTGGTGTGGGAGGTGCTTGGTGTGGGAGGTGCTGGGTGTGGGGGGTGCTGGGTGTGGGAGGTGCTGGGTGTGGGAGGTGCTTGGTGTGGGGGGTGCTGGGTGATGGAGGTGCTGGGTGAGGGAGGTACAGGGTGTGGGAGGTACAGGGTGTGGGAGGTACAGGGTGAGGGAGGTACAGGGTGAGGGAGGTACAGGGTGAGGGAGGTACAGGGTGTGGGAGGTACAGGGTGTGGGAGGTACAGGGTGTGGGAGGTACAGGGTGTGGGAGGTACAGGGTGTGGGAGGTACAGGGTGAGGGAGGTACAGGGTGTGGGAGGTACAGGGTGTGGGAGGTACAGGGTGAGGGAGGTACAGGGTGTGGGAGGTACAGGGTGAGGGAGGTGATGGGTGAGGGAGGTACAGGGTGAGGGAGGTACAGGGTGAGGGAGGTACAGGGTGTGGGAGGTACAGGGTGTGGGAGGTACAGGGTGAGGGAGGTACAGGGTGAGGGAGGTACAGGGTGAGGGAGGGTACAGGGTGAGGGAGGTACAGGGTGTGGGAGGTACAGGGTGAGGGAGGTACAGGGGTGAGGGAGGTACAGGGTGAGGGAGGTACAGGGTGTGGGAGGGAGGTACAGGGTGTGGGAGGTACAGGGTGTGGGAGGTACAGGGTGTGGGAGGTACAGGGTGAGGGAGGTGATGGGTGAGGGAGGTACAGGGTGTGGGAGGTGCAGGGTGTGGGAGGTACAGGGTGTGGGAGGTGCAGGGTGTGGGAGGTGCAGGGTGTGGGAGGTACAGGGTGTGGGAGGTGCTGGGTGTGGGAGGTGCTGGGTGAGGGAGGTACAGGGTGAGGGAGGTACAGGGTGAGGGGAGGTACAGGGTGTGGGAGGGGGTGTGGGAGGTACAGGGTGAGGGAGGTACAGGGTGTGGGAGGTACAGGGTGAGGGAGGTACAGGGTTTGGGAGGTACAGGGTGTGGGAGGTACGGGGTGGGTGGGAGGTACAGGGTTTGGGAGGTACAGGGTGTGGGAGGTACAGGGTACAGGGTGTGGGAGGTACAGGGTGTGGGAGGTACAGGGTGTGGGAGGTACAGGGTGTGGGAGGTACAGGGTGGGAGGTACAGGGTGTGGGAGGTACAGGGTGTGTGGGAGGTGCAGGGTGTGGGAGGTACAGGGTGAGGGAGGTGCTGGGTGTGGGAGGTACAGGGTGTGGGAGGTACAGGGTGAGGGAGGTACAGGGTGTGGGAGGTACAGGGTGAGGGAGGTACAGGGTGTGGGAGGTACAGGGTGAGGGAGGTACAGGGTGAGGGAGGTACAGGGTGTGGGAGGTGCAGGGTGAGGGAGGTGCAGGGTGAGGGAGGTACAGGGTGTGGGAGGTACAGGGTGTGGGAGGTACAGGGTGAGGGAGGTACAGGGTGAGGGAGGTGCAGGGTGTGGGAGGTACAGGGTGTGGGAGGTACAGGGTGAGGGAGGTACAGGGTGAGGGAGGTGCAGGGTGTGGGAGGTACAGGGTGTGGGAGGTACAGGGTGAGGGAGGTACAGGATGGGTGAGGGAGGTACAGGGTGAGGGAGGTACAGGGTGAGGGAGGTACAGGGTGTGGGAGGTGCTGGGTGTGGGAGGTACAGGGTGAGGGAGGTGCAGGGTGTGGGAGGTACAGGGTGTGGGAGGTACAGGGTGAAGGAGGTACAGGATGTGGGAGGTACAGGGTGAGGGAGGTACAGGGTGTGGGAGGTACAGGGTGAGGGAGGTACAGGGTGAGGGAGGTACAGGGTGAGGGAGGTGCTGGGTGTGGGAGGTACAGGGTGAGGGAGGTACAGGGTGTGGGAGGTACAGGGTGTGGGAGGTACAGGGTGAGGGAGGTACAGGGTGAGGGAGGTGCTGGGTGTGGGAGGTACAGGGTTTGGGAGGTACAGGGTGTGGGAGGTACAGGGTGAGGGAGGTACAGGGTGTGGGAGGTACAGGGTGTGGGAGGTACAGGGTGAGGGAGGTACAGGGTGAGGGAGGTGCTGGGTGTGGGAGGTACAGGGTGAGGGAGGTACAGGGTGTGGGACCACTACACTGATTTAATAGGGCAATGGAGATCAAAGAGGCAGAGCATGTATATGTGCACATGTGTTCACATACAACAGGTGCCCCATTTACAGCTTAGATTCCATATAATTAAGCTCACTTGTATACAGAGGACACAAACATAGATGCAAACACATTACAATGTGTATAGGAAAACTTGGCCCTGTATTACAGAGCTAGTTCAGGGCTGCTAATGAAAAAGGTCTCTCACACCTAAAGCATCGAGGTCTTTTACTGTTTAAAATAGTTCTATGCAGTGTAATTTGTGCACATTTCATGGCCGAACAGCAGATTTCACAACGCCAGACTAAAGCAAACGTTCCCGAAAGAGCTGAAGGTAGTGCTCTGACATCCCTCTCTGTCCTGAGCGGGGTCCAGGCAAAATCATTACAGCATTAGCTACAGTATGGCAAGTGAACTTCATGACCTTCCTGCATGCCATTTTCAGTTTCCCTTGGTAGTCTGCTCCATATCATTGTGGGAAATATGTAATGAAGCATGACATCGAGTTGTTTTCAACTACCCTGGGAAAATAAAGGCACAAAGTAGCTCCTAAGTTCACCGTAACATAAGATATAGACTGGGTCACTTCCCCTCTTACGGAGGACCACTGGGCCTGGCCTTTTCTGTTACAAGAGACAGCGAGCTTGAGGTGGGAGACAGCACACCAGTTAAGGCAAAAGGCCTTCGAGAAAAGACAAGCAAATGCAAGAACTCCACAATTCAGCGTTTTCACTTTCTTCAAACATCCAGCCTCTGAAATGGTCTCAATTCAGCACAGAGTGGAATCTTTCTGTGACAAGACTGTATTAGCTGTGTTTATAAACGGGCTGCTTTGGCAAACTTCTCCGAGGTGACGAGTCTGACGGCCGCTGAACCCCCTCCCCCCCCCCACACGCCGGGCGGCACCACTCACAGCGGATGCCGTAGATCATGAGCGGGTCCAGCTGCTTCTTGCCATGCTTGCCTTGGCCCGACAGGTTGGAGACGGCCTGCACCTCACGGTGGAACAGGTAGTCCAGCAGTGTGAGCGCCATCTTCTCTGGAGTCCGACAGTTACTGCTGATGTGGAGCATGTCGGCCGGGGACACGGGGCAGCGCACACGCATCTCCGCGTTGTTCTCGTCCCCCAACCACGTGCCTGCCGGGTAATCCTCTGAGGTGATGTATGCACGCACGAGCACACACACACACACACACACACACACAAACGCACATGCACGGACACACATACAAACGCACACACACACACACACAAAAACAAACACGCGTGCACACACACACACACACAGGAGGAGGGTGGATGACTTGAGTTGGTCATGTATTACACATTTTGGGTCAGATTCAACCGTTTGTGTTAGATGGCTTGCCTTAAGTAGTTCTGTGTTTTCTTAATATATATTTCTTAATGTACAGCTGTGGTTCTTTGGCGAGTGACGGACACGATGACTCAGGTAGGTAGAGTGTTGTAGCTGCAGTGCCAGAGAGCTGGTCATTCACTAGCTGGAAGATCTGACGGTTCTACACGGCGTGTTTGCTGCCCTCAGCTTCAGCTACGTGGGGTAATCGAGGTAAAGCTAGAAACGTTGCAGAGCAGGGGGGGAACTGCTAAACAGGCATCTCTCATCTAGGAACCAGGAGATGGACGTGAAGAAACCAGGCTGACTGAATAAGAACAGAGTTGGACCCAAATCCCCCAAACTACTACAGAGACAGCAATTGTTTCAAGATCTATAAAAAAATCTGCAGACCGTGAAAGTGTATCACTTCTGAAAACATGTGGGCAGAAAAGAATCTCACTGTTGCTGTCTCTTCATTTTCATACTGCTTAAGGAGTTGATACAAAACTGACCCCTGGTGGTCATTTATATTACCCACAGAGAAAAAAAAAAACTCAAGACCACTTTTCCTCTCACTATGATTTGACTGGTGGGATGTATTTGGTGAGGATAAAGGTATAGAGTCCCTATGTATGATTTGTATTATATAAATATGCATTATACTTTATGTCTACGGCAAAACTCAAAGGCCTCGTGTAATCATTCTTCGACTACATTGTCAATCAGAACTTGTTGAAACTTTGAAACTTGGGTTAGCTGTTCCCAAACCACATAATACAGGTGTTGAGTGGAATTATAATAACAGGGGATGTGGTATGCTTGACATGTCCAGGGAAACATCAGGAAAAAAAGAAAGATGCCTGACTGATGGGGGGAAAAAACACAGGTGATGCTGACAGGAACAGATAACGTAGATAGGGTGGGTCGTCAGAAATGTGCTCCAGTCAGAGTCGACGGAAAAAAACGAATGTAAGAAAGAAAATCACCCGGTCAACAGGCGGAGATATAAGATGGAAAACGCCAAGAAGTCAAAACAAGACAGACATGTGGAATCGGGAAAAACAAAAAAGGATGTCTTTAAAAACCACATGGTGCCCTGTGGCAATCTGCTGACTAACACACACTGTTATGGACATTTGCAGGACCAAATAAGTAAATATATGCAGAGACGAGGCTATGAAGTGCATGAGGCCACTCCCAGAAACCTCAAATCTGACAACAAATGCTAAAAGGAAAAGCAGAAACTCTCGATCAGAACCAGCCATTTTACCTCCAGCCCTGTCCACACTCTGAAGCATGTCCATAGATCAGAAACAACCTCAGACTGCCTTCCAAACCAGCATACAAAGCAAACTCTCTTCCTCCATCATCCATGCTGTCTGGGGCAATTGAAACTCATTTGTAGGTGAAACAATGAGCAAATGTCCTCCTTATAACTGCCTTTCATTATTTCTGTCATTGCAAATCACACCGCACGTATTCATCCATCCATTTTCCGCGAACTCCATATCTCACTGATACCAACTTGGACTACGTTCATATACGCTGAACAGTCATTTTAGCAACCCTCCTGCCAACTGCATGTCCCAACACATGAGAGTCTGATCAGCCCAAGAAGAGAGATGGCTGCTGCCGCCTCTCCTTCACGCGAAGCCTTCACTCACCTTCTGAGTTGAGGGTAATGAGGGTGACGTTGTTGTTCTGCGCCTGGCCACTGTTGGACACGGAGTCGCTGGCGTCTGAGCCGCTGTCGTGGTCGTCCTGACTCTCCTCTGGGCCAGGGACCTTCAGCACGATGGTTTTCTGTCTCCCCCTGCCCACCGTACTGGCAGCCAAACGAGTTTAATGTCTCAATGTCATTTTACACAGAATATTTTAGTCCCAAAATCTAAATAATAAAACTTTAGCACATGAAAAAACAAAAAAAATCTTGTTCTGGACATACATGGTATGGTATGTTAGAAACACACATTTTATCCATAAAAAAATAAGAACATGAAACCATGAAATGTAAACTAATGCATTAGTTCTAATGTTCGTAATCAGGTTGGAAAAGTCCGTCTATTCTGTATGGTTGTAGTTACAATATAAAACGGCTATCCAAGTGCCAATTATGGAATGGTTCACAGTGAAGATTTCATTAAGATTACTTTACAAGTGGAGGTTTCTGTTTGACTGGAACCATCTGCAGAACTAAGAGATGTGAAGCACTCACTACTCACTTGCTAAGCAGGTTCTCCAGGGACTCTGTGGCACGGGGGAGAGGCTCCTCCTGGCCTGTTTTAGATCGCTCACTACTCACGACCACATTGGTCTGGGGCACCACACTGAGAATATGTAATAATCAAGAACGAGTTAGTCGATGAGTCAGTGACTCAGCGTCCAGGTTCGCCTCTGCTTGGCTAAAAGGAGCAGACGTATATACCCAAGGGAAGGGATGGCAGACATGCATGAGGAAATTACAGGCCTGTTCATGCTCCACTCACCAGCGAACTTTGTCACATGTTTGGGTGGCACCAAAAGGGGATCCAGCCACCATAGGGACCTGGATGGGCCCCTGGCTCTTCCCCATTACTGTGTCGAGCTTCTCCTCCAGGGCCCGGCATGTAGCCTCCAGAACCTGGAGCTTCGACTCCATGTTGTCCAGCCTCTGGCAGATGGCCTGACTGATGGACACCAGCATCGACTAGAGGAAGACATAGTGCATAGTATTGACCAGTAGCAGCAGTACTTAACCATCACATCAAACTGGAATTCCCCTACAGTGTAAAGTGGTGCACTTTAAGTGATATAACCCTAGAGGCATGATCTTACTTTGAGTGTTGTGTCCTGATTGCTGCTCTCCAATCTCGCACGCTTCCTCTCAGGCTTTTCACCCTCTTCATGGTTCTCTAGTGTGTCTATGCCAAATACAAACATCCCAAACACAGATGTACACAGGGCACAAAAACAGTGACCACTTCTCTGGCATTTCAAAGATTTTTTATACACCACACGATATATACTGTATATGGTTATGTTACTCCTCCATTGACATCCACACACACACACACACACACACACACACACACACACACACACATATATATATATATATATATATATATATATATACACACACACACACATACACACACACATATATACACACACACACACATATATATATATATTTATATATATATATATATATATATACACATACACACACACACTATATTGCCACAATTCACTCACCCATCCAAATTATCGGAATCAGGTGTTCCAATCACTTCCATGGCCACAGGTATATAAAATTAAGCACCTAGGCATGCAGACTGTTTTTACAAACATTTGTGAAAGAATGGGTCGCTCTCAGGAGCTCAGTGAATTCCAGTGTGGAACTGTGATAGGACGCCACCTGTGCAACAAATCCAGTCGTGAAATTTCCTCGCTCCTAAATATTCCACAGTCAATGTCAATGTATGACATTCCACTGTCAGATGTATTATAAGAAAATGTAAGTGTTTGGGAACGACAGGTACTCAGCCACGAAGTGGTAGGCCACGTAGACTGATGGGGCAGGGTCAGCAGATGCTGAAGCGCATAGTGCAAAGAGGTCACCAACTTTCTGCAGTCAATCACTACAGACATCCAAACTTCATGTGGCCTTCATGGAATGGGTTTCCATGGTCAAGCAGCTGCATCCAAGCAATACATCACCAAGTGCAATGCAAAGCGTCGGATGCAGTGGTGTAAAACATGCTGCCACTGGACTCTAGATCAGTTCTCTGGAGTGACAAATCGTGCTTCTCCATCTGGCAATCTGATGTATGAGTCTGGGTTTGGCAGCTGCCAGGAGAATGGTACTTGTCTGACTGCATTGTGCCAAGTGTAAAGTTTGGTGGATGGGGGATTATGGTGTGGGGTTGTTTTTCAGGAGCTGGGCTTGGCCCCTTTGTCTCAGTAAAAGGAACTCTGAATGCTTCAGTATACCAAGACATTTTGGACAATTCCATGCTCCCAACTTTGTGGGAACAGTATGGAGCTGGCCCTACCAACATGACTGTGCACCAGTGCACAAAGCAAGTTCCATAAAGACATGGATGGCAGAGTCTTGTGTGGATGAACTTGACTGTCCTGCACAGAGTCCTAACCTCAAACTGACAGAACACCTTTGGGATGAATTAGAACAGAGACTGAAAGCCAGGCTGTCCAACATCAGTATGTGACCTCACGAATGTGCTTCTGGAAGAATGGTCAAAAATCCCCATAAACACACTCCTAAACCTTGTGGACAGCCTTCCCAGAAGAGTTGAAGCTGTTCTAAAGGGTGGACCAAGGTCATATTGAATCCTATGGATTAGGAATGGGATGTCACTTAAGATGATATGTGAGTCAAGGAAGGTGAGCGAATACTTTTGGCAATATATTGTGTGTATATAGTAACATAGAAGTAACATAACTGCTTGCCTCACACTGATGTGAGGACGTGTATGTGGCCTTATCAACACCAGCAACATCTAGGGGGCAGTTTCCCGTGTTCTTTTGGTAAAGCCCAGAGCTGTTCTTACCGGTATCGTGGTCTTCATGATTTAAGTCTCCCACAGCTATCTGAACTATCTCCACCAGATCCTGCTCTGACATCATTCAAGTCTAAGAGGCAAATGACACGTTAATTGGGAGTTTTCTTTTCATCCTTATGTATTAATGCAAAACGAATTAATTCAGCTCTGCAACATAGTGTAGTAATTGCCATTATACTGAAATATTGTGACACCTTGTAACTGCCTACATTTTAGCAGTTACAAGCGCTTAATTACTTCACTACTCACATTTTAATAAACTATTCTGAATCCTAACAAGATGTGACAAAAAAAAACAGTAATTAAAATTGATACATACATATACATGTCAGAGATGTTTAATTATGTTTAATATGTCAAAGATTATGCTTAATGACTATGTTTAAAGTCCATCCAGCTATGCAGATGGTAATATAACAAATATAACGCTGCATTATGGCCCAGACGGGTGCAGAACGGTCCACTGTGGGCACCGTTACTTAAAACAGCAGCTGGCAAGCTGCTATTAATAGTTGCTCTTCGTGATAGATTCGCAACGGAAATGGCATACGCATCTTTACAATTATGGGCCAAAAAAAGTTTATCATTTAAATTCGTTGTATTAATCTTCTTTAATATTATAAAATTGTAATAAAATATTAAATATAAATAAAACATTATTGAAATAATTAAATAATGATCAGGACTACACTGTATGTGCAGTGTATACTTTTTTTTCTTTTACACCAAAGATAAATATCCTAGCTGGCTCTCTGCATAGATGATTCAAGTGTGTGCAGGTACATAAGCATCGCCCACAAACCTGGCGGGACACAGAAACATTTAACCTACGCTGTTTTATTATAGTCAAGTTATTCTGCATCCCCCCCGACGTTTACAGCTTGCAATAACTGCCCACAGCGTCATATGCAAGAAGCGTAAATGCAAGATACTCTCGGTAGGAAGGATAATAGCTAGCTACACAAGAGCATATATAGGTAAGTTATATGACCTGCTAGCCAGCGAGCGCCAGAACAACCTGCGGCACATAACTAGCCTGCATTATTATTTATCTCTACATTTATCGCTACACGCACCCGGCGGTTAAGTAAGAACATACGTTTTGTTGCAACTTGTGCGGACAACTGCCACGGGCGACCTGGCTAGCTGACCTAGCTATCTTATCTCGCTTCTCCTGAGGTAATCTCGCTAGCTGGAACTTAGATGCGTTAGCTCCAACTAGCAACCTAGCTGAAACCGTCCGAGCAGGCTAACCGGCTACGCCAGCTAGCTTTCCGTTAAGGAGTTTCAAGACTAAACGTTGCTGGCCATCGAGCAACTTTGTGAACAGGAAATATCCAGTGAGACAGTTTTCATAACCATTTTGCTGTCGGTGATAAAAAAAAATATTATAATTGAGTAATAATAAAGTTAAATCATATGCCACCTACATAGTGCTAACCGTGCTAGCTAGCTAAAATACAACTAGCCGGACGGCTGGCGCGTGCTAACTTGCATCAATATGCAACAATAACGAAAGGCAAGGAAATGGGTCTAGGCCTCGTAGCATTAGTGGCCATTGGCATGCCACGTATGAAGGGGAATGCAGCGATAACATATATTTCCTTTAATGAACGTCGTTAAATTCGTGATCAACACGAACACATCCATTCCACTAGTTCTGTACCGTGCCAGAATGGGTTATATTACCGTGTGAATGATGAATTCTCGTGTTGTTTGTAGGGATTCCGATAATGGCGTCCTTCCTCGCGAGAGAAGAGCCTTGACTTGAATTCGGCTTTTCCTCCACTCTGAACTGCGCTCCCTTTAGCGTTCAGGAGGACTTCGGCATTGCAGCATTCCTGTCCTCTTTCAAAATTTACAACGCAGTATAGCCTGCATCTTGTTTATTCACTTATTCAGTCGTGTCCAAAAAATATCCCACTATGTCAACTTTTACATTAACGTTTATGAAACATTAACTATGTGGTGGCGCAGCGCATACAATGGAAAAGCTCTGCTTCACACGAGCCTACCACACGAATATAAAAACCATGCTCATGGTTTGACTGGCTTCTTCCTTTATCATTAGTCACTATAGATTCATTTAGCTGTTAGTAACATCGTATTGTAACCGTTATTTGCTTGATTTGACCCCAGTACATGAAAGTGAAAGATATTCAATATACAACTGCTGTCTAAAGATAAAAAAGCAAAGGAAATGTTATTTATAAAGTTTCTCCTGAACTCATTTAATTTGATACAACTGCAGGTGACCAACTTGCTACTACTACTAATAATAATAAAGATTGTTCCAGTTTTGGTGCAGCTCCAAAAACATGGTCACCCACCAGCTTTGCATTTGCAAATTAAAATTAATTAAACAAGTACTAATAACAGCACTTGTACCTTTATCCTAAACTATAAAATATGTGAAAATCATTACCAGCTACATGTTTACAAGTAGTTTTACAACAAATGTACAAATATATGTGCATATATGTAAATAAATCATTGAATAAAATGCACTGTACATAAGTAAACAAAAAATATAATAATATAAGGTAGGCTCTGTATATGTTGTCATGTGTCATTCTGTGTGTAGCCAGAAGCCACACCCACAATCACCCACTTCACTCCAATTCACAACCACTCCCAATACCAGCGAGGATCCTATTAATCTTTACTACACACCTTTCCCTCATTTATCAGCACTAACCCCCTATTTCATCCTACAGGAAGGTATGGTTAAATAACCCTAACCCTAGCTGCTGGAAGAAAATGTTGACAGTCGTGTACCTATTTTAACAATCCCTGCAGTGCCTGGCATCAAAATGAAGACAACAGGGTTGGCGACAATCCTGCCTTTTAAGTACAGGAATCTTTGTGCAGTATGGTTGGACTCCTCCATGACCGAGGCAAGACTGTAGTCTATCAGAGTGACTAAATACTGGGACAACTCATAGACAGCAATTATGCAATTATTTTCTTGAATTATTAAATCTGAAGACTACACTAAAACCTTTAAAAGAGCCAAATTAAGACAAGCAGGATGCAAATTGAGCGTAAACGATGCAGCCGAAAGATAAGGCAAACTTATGTACATTTTAAATATCAAACATAATGTTTGGAATTTTTATGAAACGCATGCAGCTCTGCATGACTGGCACACGCACCATCAGTTCTCTTAAGTCTTTCAGATGTTGCCCCATGGAAAAAGCCTTAGTCATACATTAGCACACTGAATAGCTATAAAAAAAGCTACCTATGTAGGCTAACATGTACTATACAGCACTGATTAAAAAAATATTTCAACATAAATTTGGAGAAATGCATGGAAGCGAAACATTAGTCTAAATATCAGGCTAGATTACAATTCACCTTTAGGGCTGAAGATGTTTTAACCTTCCTCTTGTGTTAGCTTTCTGTTACTATCTCACTGGTTTTTACCAGTGACTCAAATCAGCCATGTCTGGAAATGTCTGCCTTTCCTTGTTTTGTGAAAAAGGTAAAATATAGAAGCCCTTAACAGAAGATCAAATGGGTGGAGGAAGAGCTGGCTGTGGGTATATAGTGTTTATGATTTCAGTTTTGGCAATTATGGTTTTCTAATTATACTTGGGTCAAAACTGACCATAACAGAAAAGTCATAATTTTAACAGCGTTTTATAATTTAGTAACAAATTTTTTTATTTTGTTTAAATGGAAGTTCCTGACAAAGTCAAAAAGTCTTGATGCAATAAACAAATTTATGTATGTAGCATTTAAAACCTACAAACGGGTCAGTCACGACCCTAACACTAGAGGAAGGTTAAAGACAAATAGCAGGCAAAACATATCTAACTTCAATTCTGTTTAATCACTAACAGTAACAATTTATCCTTGCAGCAATGTTCATTTGAAATTTAATTAAAATGTGTAAAATAAGGGTAAATGTAAGGAACAGTTCTGTACCTCATATACAAGTTTGTGTTCCATGTGAAGTGTGGTGCAATAAGGACAGAGAAGAGTTTGAATAAACAAATACTGACTCAACAAACACTACCATACCATAACACTGGCATACAACTCCTGATTGGCAGTATTGTTTAATTCATTTTTTTGTTAAGAAAATGACATGCCTACAGTATGAACACAGTGTCTGTTATGGTGACATTAAAAACGAGTGAAGGACAAACATGTTATGCTCATGTACTCTTTATTGTTGTTTAAAATATTATTTAAACAGCTTTTGATCAGGGTCAGCTTGTACAAAGAGAAATTCCTCAACAGGAACATCTGATCCAGACATCCAGCAACTTTCTCTGCAGGTATATACCAAAACTGTCCCGAATTCCAAAACCAGCTCTGGGGAGGGGGGGGGGGGGTGTATGTCGGGGGGTAAATACAGTAAATATCAGTCAAGTCTCCAACAACTGCATGCTAACATTAATCTACTAGGTTATGTATTTTAAATGTCTAACTTCTGAAAAGGAGATACAGAAATATAAGTAAACACTCATCATTTCTGATATGAAATACCTACTGCAATTGCCTGTCTAACTATCTTTAATTTAAAAAGAATGAAAACAAATACTATAAAGTAAATCAGACACACCTGAGCTTGGGTCTGTATTATGGAGTAAGCTGACCAGTGCTGGCATGAGCTGAACTTCAAAAACTCTAGGAGTGCCACAGTGTGCACATGCTGGCACTATCTGCTTTAGGTTTGAAGGGGGCTTCATTAGTAATAATGGTGACCCACTCCAACTGTATCTGCAGTATACAAAAATACACACACACACAGATAAATGCATGCACATGTGCACACACAAAAATACACACACACACACACAGATAAATGCATGCACATGTGCACACACAAAAATAACACATAAAGCCAAAAAGACAACACATGCTGGTCTGGACCTGAATTTAGATGTGATGTACATTACAAAAGCCTTTTTAACTTGTCAGTAACACAAATGCTTAATATGTTTAAATTCCACTACAAGTTAAATTCTTTAAATATGATATGTGAGGTAAAGTCCTTGTCATGTATATCCCCGTATAACCAACTTACCGAAGCACTTGTTCTGGACAGAGGGAGATTCTTTTCATGAAACTGGAGAAGACTGCATCTCCATGTTTGGCTTCTGTTTTTTCATACTTCTCAACTCCTTCAGCTTCATTACTAAACAATGAAAGCAAAATCTCACAAGGTCTTATCCAAGAAAATGAACTACCTTTCCTTTTTTAGGTATTAATAATTTTTACTTGTACTTCATGACATTGTAAAATAGATTTCGTTTGTTTTTTCATTTCAATATTATGCATCAAGGCCAGAGCTGATATTTATTTTCTACTGTTCCAGCAGTATTTAATACCAATATAGTCTGCACAATTGATATAATCACACTAATTCCTAAACTGCATAGTTTTCTTACAAAAATAATAAGTAAATATATGATGATCATTAAATACAAGATTGTTCTCACCTTCTATTCTCTCCAACGCTCACTCCCTCTCTTTCTTCATACTCCTTCAGCAGTCTGTAAGCATGCTGCATGTCATTATGAGTAACAAGGTCCTTCTCCTCCACCACACTGATGTAGAAGGGCTTAAAAGCAGGTGCAGTTGAGGGTAGCGTAGTAGCTTCCTTGCTCCCCAGGACATCTAAACAAAGTCCTTGTAGTCTACTGGTGACATCAAGTTCAGCTGGAGCGTTGTCTGACACTTTCTGGGCTGTGTCTGCAGGAGTCTGTGCACAGCTCTCAGGTTCATGGTTTTCGGCCTCCATCCCCCAGTCATCAGCTTCTGCACACCACTCTGTAGTGGACATCTGAACTTGCTTAACCTGCAGATGACTGGCATCCTGACACTCTGATAGACGTTTCACGTCAGACTCCAAACACTGTGAACGCAGGGCCTTCCAGCTAGGTACAGAAGGAAATAACAAATGAAATGAAATAGTGCAAATATTTATTGATGTTTCAGTCAATTTGCAGTTATTTGTTTACCTCTCTGGTTTGCCATAACATTGTGGATTAACGCATGCAAACATATTCAAGGTGCGGTGATATGGAGATTCCCCAAGAGGGCAGTAGATTTGGACAACATGACTGAGGATCCCGTCACACAGAATGCATCGATTACATTGATCCGTTATACCAGGAATCAGGTCCTACAAAAAAAAAAAGTATTCATGAAAGAAAACCCCAACAAAACTGTACAATGGTTCTGTTCATAACGTTGTGTCACTGATTGTAAATATTCTTAAGCGAGATACTTAAATACTCTTAAGCGAGAGCCTTGTTTTGTATATTGCTATGTTACGCATATCGTATTATATTTCCTTCACTTTTATCATCAACCTACGTACAAAAACATTCGAGCCAGCCAGGAGTCGAACCTAGAATCTTCTGATCCGTAGTCAGACGCGTTATCCATTGCGCCACTGGCCCCATACACGGGCATTTTTAGCCATAATATTAAGCGGCAATACCATTCATTGAGGGTTTCACCATAAGTAATATTTTAAGCAAAGTAGCTAGCTACCTAGCTAACCGTATATATAATCTGGTCGTAAATGTACTGACTTAAATATCTTTAGTCGAGTTGCGAGCTGTTTGAATGCGAGCCATGTTAGCTGGCTACGTCTCTAGCTAGCTAGCTTGAAGCCTGTAAACTAACTAACCTAGCTAGCTGGCTAAGCTAGGTAGATAAGTTTTGCTAAACTTGTATCAAGCTAACATGAACAAAATGGTCGTTTTCGATACTAAGGTAAACTTAGTGTGACTTCTGTACGACACATATATACGATACGGTTCAGTTAACTAAAGCAACAAATGAAGTGTTGGTACCTAGGAGCTAGCAAATAACTTTAGCTAGCAATGTTTTGACAAGACAACCAACTATCTCCCTGGCTAGTTAACTACATACACCAAATACGTCTCTTACCGGACTGCCTCCAATTTTATTTGTATAATAAAACGTGCCACATTTCTGCATATCAATACCACCATCGCATAATCCTATGAGGGTTGATTCTTGCATTGTTGCTTGCATGTGAGCTAGTTAGATAGCTAGCGTTACCTAATGTTGAACACACGTGTAACCAGTCATTGCGAAGTATTTGGTGGACGCGCTTATCCAGAGGGACTTGCATATCTAGCATAACTGACTAGCTAGCTCCATTATTACAATTAGTTATATGTTTTACGTCGACACTAAGAAGTACGAAAAATATAATCAATACATAGAAAGATTCTCTATCGGGTGTCCTGGAGTGTTACTTTAATATTGATGGCATGCTATTGGTTAATTATGCATATCCCCTGAATTTGACGATAATGTTGCTAGATATGAAAAGCTACAAGAAATATAACGTGTGTGTCATGGTTTTCGTTTTACATATTAAGCATTTTGCAGATGATGAACCCCTTTCTCCCACAGGTGCTTATTCAATTTCTTGTCATCTCAAGGCTGGAGTACTTCAGCTCGTTACATGCTGGTCTTCCTCTGCTGGCCGGTGGTTACTTCACTGGCTTCCAGAAGCTTCTAATCAGATAATCAGAAGCTGCTAAACCTCAATGCTCACCTACAAAACAAAGAATGGACCAGCCCATACCTATAATGGTCAAAGCCCAATCTATACCATGAGCACTTAGAACTCCATGTCACGGAATCCAAGCATTAAAACTATTCTGGACAAACGTCCACTGGCTGTGTGCAGTCCATTGAGGTCTTTAAACAGAGAAAAGACTCACCTATTTGTGGCGCATTTAAATGACCACTAATTCTGCACTTATGGAAATACTACTATTGATTCATTATACCCTTCTAGTACTTATTGTTCAGTACTGTACTCATAATGGAATTCTTTCTAGGTATCAATCAGCACTGACTTCTGTATCTAGCATTGTGCTTTCACTGTATCTTGGACTCTAATCTATCATACTAGATCAGATGCATTCTATGAGTATACACAATAAATTCCATAAATGTAAATGCAAAACAAATTTTGAAGATCAATTTTGAGAATTTGAATTTTGAATTTGTATTTTATTGAACACTGCAATCCGTGTTCTTCAAAGTTTTGCTTACTATTTCCATTCTTAAAACTTTGATGGTCTGAGTAAGGCCAAGGCCCATAAAGATAAGGATTATATGGCGTCATTCCTAATGAACAATATTTACATAGAACTGGTTTCCGTTATTAATTCCTCCTTAAATGTAAATACATATATATGTGGTTTCTTTGTTGACAACACAGTGATGTGCTGTTAAAGTGACGTTCTTCTGAAGCTACTATTCGGAACTATCCATCTGTATTAGCTGCACTATTAAGTCTGGATGTTTCCAGCTGTATTACATGTCATTTTATAATTTTTTCTTCCCTGAAAGACTCCATATCACATACCTTGGCATACATCTGTTCTTTTGCGCAAACACTGTGTGCAGATGAGGTGTGGCAGGTAGTTCCATGTCAGGTGCGTTTGGAGAAGCGCCTCCATGGCTTGCTTGGTAATTCTGTTAAGGACAGAGTGGCACAGCGATTGAAACTTACAAATGAACCGCCTCATCCGCAATGAAATCAAAGAAATGAAAAGGGAAATATAGGTCTAATTAAAAGGTATGTTTTGCATCTTTATTTTTTTGCTTTGACTTGTTTTAAAAACATGTTTTGCACTTTAGCACATCAGTTCTAAAATTCATGGAAATGCTAAAAACTAAGATGGCATTAAAGTTATTTACTGTATTACGAGTAGCATATATTATTAAAATATTATTTATACATTAGATTTTTCTGAGTGTAAAGAAAATGAGATCTATTTTGCAAATTCTACAGTTACACTGGAATATATTATTTCAATACACTTAAATATCCATTAATATTAATGTTTGATGAGACCAAAATAAGGTGCTACAAGCTCTGAGCAACATCAACAAAAAAAAGGTTTTTCTTCCTTTGAGTTGATTGGCCTTTACCATGGGAAGTAACTTCCTTCCCTTCTCCATTAGCTGTTGTGGAAGTGTAAATTCCATGGAACACAATAATAAATATCAGTCTTTTAACGTGGGGCCAACACCACAACCAAAGAACTACAGTTACTAAGAGTCTGCAACAGTGAGTGCTGTAATTTTTAGTACTGAAGTTGCTTTATTATGTTTTCAATTTCCATGGTTGCTATGTAGGCTTAACTGTTATTTGTCTTGTAGTTTTACTGTGGTAGAACACCAATGTTTCAAGGAGCTGTTAAAACTAGATTTGTTAAAACTAAGTTTGTCAGTCAACTTCACTGTATAAATCTCAGATTTTGTCCTTAAATACCATAGCTATTCTGATTTGCAATGGCAGGACAAACACAGATCTACCTTCTGCCTAACAGAATGTGACAGTTTTGATGTTTCTTTCCTGCCAATGTGTAAATGTGGCATATTTACAGTAAGTGATCTTACCCTGTTACCCTAACATTGCTCAGTTTAGTAAGGATATGTTTCATACAAAAAGAATGTTATCTCTGCACTCTGAAGCACACCCTGTTTAATGGATCGTTGTTACAGTTGTCAACATTCCTTAAGGCTGTTTAACTATGGCGGTGGCTAAATGTCTGCTCTTTGTCAACGCAAGCAAGTTATTGTAAAAAATTTATTTTGTTCATTTAGGGAGGGTCAAAAAGTGAGTTTCTTCTTTCCTCCCAGTGAAGTACATTAAAACATATCTAATTCAATATTCCTTTTACAAATTTGTTTCCCTTCAGATCTGAATCCAAGGAAGATTGTACTTATTCAAAGACATGCAGTTACCATTCTAATCAACAGAGCGCGATATTGAGCAACATTTCTTCCAACAGCTGAAGACCCCCCCTGCATGCTTCCTATACAGGCGTATTCACAGTGAGCTTTCGAACACCATGACCATCAACAGAACCATGGCTTCCAGTTCTACATTGAATGGCACAAGATTTAATTCTTCGATCACTGTAATCCTAACTTCAATTACCGTAACTTCAACCTTTGTAACTCCGACATCAGCTGCTACTGCTCGTAATGTCACCAAAGTAACTACCAAGCCCACCACTACAGCACCTGGGTTTCTGTCCTCTCTACTGGACAAGATCCCATGTGAGTATTCCCAAGCAGACATTGCTCCAGCCCGTCCCCCACCCCTATCCCTTCTTACGCTCTCTCCCAGGATGGAGAATTGCTGAGGCACCTGTTCCATCCAGCATATCTAATTCCACTCCCAGTGCACATTTCTCACATCTCACTTTTCACGTGTTACAAGTATATCTCCCTTTAATCCTGCTGGCCGCGCTCTTGCCTAATGCTTCAGATGTGTGTCATAGTGCTGGCTACAGCTACACCAGCTTTGCTTTTCTGTTTGTACAAGATTGGGGACAAACTTGTCTTTTATAACCCCCCTCTCACAGTGCCAAGATGGGCCATCTATGCCATTATTGCCCTCATCCTCCTGGTGATTTTAATATGTGTGGTGTGCTGCTGTGTAAAGTGCTGCTGCAAAGGGAAGAAGAAGAAGAAAAAGAATACAGAACGGAAGGTTAGCCTGAAAGGAATTAATGGGACTACTACTACTGCACTGGTGAGAGAATTAACATTTTAGCTGTATGCTAATGTTGACTGTCTGGTTTAGAGGGGTGGTCTTTACTGACTAGGTGGCTAATTTGATTGACAGGTGCAGCCTGGAGCTGAGGACGTAGAGTATGGATCAGCTACCCAGAGAAGAGGAAAACTGCTCTACTCTCTGGAGTACAACACAGGATGCTCAGAGGTTCACTTATTTGTGAATGAAGATAAAGATAAAAAAAAAAAAATTATAAAATTTTACTTGCTGCATATTCTTCTTTAATTTATTCATTTTGCTCAGACATACTTGTCTCTCAAGAGGTTCTTGACAGTCAATGAAAATTCAACACTGTATCTAATAATTTCCAATTTATCAGTCACACACCTTTACTGCATCTCATTGCTATGGTTCCATGTTCTTTTAGATGACCGTTGGAGTTAAGGAAGCTTCAGGGTTAAAGGCTACGGACCACGGAGCATCATCAGACCCTTATGTCAAAGTTTACATCCTTCCCAAGAAATCCAAAACCTTTGAGACCAAAGTGTTCAGAAAAACTCTGAATCCAGTGTTCAATGAGCATTTTAAATATCAAGTAAGTTGTTTGTAACATTCAGAGATTTTTATAAATTAAGGTAAGCACCTCTATGATGTCCTGGCAAACAAAATGGCATTATGCTTTACTATATTCTATTATATATAGTATATATAAAAAATAGTAATATATATACTATTATATCCTGTTTGTATTTTAAAGGTGCATTAGCCAACATTCAAGAAACACCACCTCTAGTGGATAAGTATGTGAACATAACTTTTGGAACGATTTTTTAAAGCTTTGGATCCGCCCTTCATTCCCGCCCATGAACAAAAAGCAGTGCATTTACAGTTTTCTTGAATTACCAAGTTATGACTTCAGTTGGGACTGAAGATAAACTGCGCTGCAGCCCCACCTTCAAAGCCTCCCCCAGTCTGCGTGAACGCTGTGAAATGTTAACACTGCTGGCCAACAAACAAGCTGAAATAAATCTTGTAGAAATGAAAACTAATCTACATACATGTATTCGGGTTTAGAACTAGCACACTTATTTATGTGACAAGATATTTACGTCACAACAGAAATTTACCCTAGATGTGAGAGCACAGAAGATATATCAGGACAAACACCAAATTGCTAAGACTACATGAGCAGTTCAAAAATATATTTTCAACAACTTTCAAATAAAAACGCTACATAGAGTTAGCATAGAAAACAAGCTAAGATGTGTTAGCTTGGCCGCAAAATCACAGAAAAAAGGAAAACCACGCTAAATATTGCTTATCTTAACCTGCGGTTTCTGGTTGTTATTTTTTGTTGTAAACTGCGTTGTTAAAATCTAATGAAAATAAATCTAGCAGCGTTAATTACATGTTAATACACAATGTGGCTAATAGGTCAAAAACTTTTCAAAAACCATTCTTGTTTTTGGCTCGGTCTACGTCTTCCTTTTCTCCATTTGTCATCTTATCTTTACTTGCCTTTGTCTTGTAAGATGTTGCCGGCCAATAGATGTATGGTCTTTGGCAAAGAAAGACAAAAGATGAAGCGTCATTTTTATCTGTGATGACAGTTTGTTTATCGCCTTTGCTGCTTTAGCTCGTGCTACTAGAACGCGCGCTAACGAGCAGCTGTTGATGACGTCAGATACTCCTCCAGTATATATATATTTTTAAATAAAAATTCTGCTCCCAACACTTTGCTGATGTGTTCCGCTGACCGATATTTAATTTCACTTGCATTTCGCCATGTTTCCTTGCCAAACACAAAAAGATGCCCATCTTGTGTGGGGTGTTGAGTTACTGGATGTCAGTGTGATAACATAAAACAACATTCCTTTCAGAACGCATTTTCACAGGCACCTGTTGACTCTATTGCTGAAATATTTATTTTCATTATATTCTACAGATTTCGTAGTTTTTATTTGAGTTAGTAAGAAAGGGAGGCACATCTAATAATGTACGTTTATAGCCTTGAATGTTTAAATGCTACCTTGACTTATGATATTCATTTTTATTTGCTGCAATACAATTATGTTGCCAATGTATCTGTGTTTAGATTCCTCAGAAGGAGCTCAGCGAGTCAACCCTCGTGATGCAGGTGTACGACTTCAACAGATTCTCTAAACATGATGTCATTGGTGAGCTGAGGTTGCAACTCTCCTCTGTGGACTGGAATCACGTGATTGAGGAGTGGCGAGATTTGAGCGAACCCTCCAAACAAGAGGTAGTGTCCTCGCCTTAGGACAAACAACATTAACTGCTCTTCTATATACTAGTCTGACCTTTTCTCCCATTAGCATTGTGTTATGAAGAATAAATCTAATATTATTATAGAAGACCCTTAACGCTTCGTTCATGTGTTACATAGCAGTGTTGTTAGCTCAAAAGTCATCAGCGCAATACCGAAAATAGTGAGTAACCACAGCATGGTTACTGGTTGGTTCATTCTATTAATGTTATGTTTATTGTTTGAGATCACCAGCAACATGATCAAGCCAAAGTGAACGTTTTTGAATAAAGCAAATTGCATACGTTCACAGCAAGAACATTTGGGGGATATCTGCTTCTCTCTACGTTATGTACCTACTGCAAGTAAACTCACTGTGGTCATCCTGGAGGCCAAGGACTTAAAGAAAATGGACCTTGGAGGATCTTCTGGTTAGTCATGTCATTTATTCCACTAAGTAGCCACTTCACCAAGAATCTTTTCATTGATAAATTGATTTAATGATTGCTCTATTAAATAAATCCATGTTTGACCCATTTATTTATTTAATGTTATTATTGTTATACGAAACATAGATCCATATGTTAAAGTTCAGTTAATTCTGGACAAGAAGAAGTGGAAGAAGAAGAGGACATCTGTTAAGAAGCAGACGCTGGATCCTTACTTCAATGAATCATTTACTTTTGAAGTGTCCTTTGATCAAATTCAGGTAAATAATAAACAGGATCCGTTTGTTTTGTTTCTCTTTTTGTTAATTTAAGATTCATTTCTCATTTTAAAATTCCCTTAAAATAAAACAAGCTCAGTTTTTGTTTGATGTAAATAGGCTTCCAAGTCTGTATATGTAGTTATAAATGCATTGTACCGTATGCATTGTACCGTATGCATTGTCTGCACAGAAAGTACAGCTGGTGATCTCAGTGTGGGACCACGACAAAGTGAGCAGGAATGACGCCATTGGGAAAATTTTCCTGGGCTGCGATGCCACAGGGAACCAGTTGCGGCACTGGGCAGACATGCTGTCTAACCCCCGCAGGCCTGTAGCCCAGTGGCACACATTACTCTCAGCTGAACAGGTGGACTCCACCCTGGCCTTAAAACACACACTCAGAATCCCCTTCACCAGTATGGCTTTCTGATTTGGGTTCTTCAGACTTCATGTTGGTTTCTAGCACTTTGTTTTCCTATAATGATTGTGCAATTTATTTATTAGATATGTCAGAAACAATAAATATGTTGCCTAGTTTCACTTAGTGTACAATGGCAATTAAATATAACGTTAGGGACCAGAATGGTTTGGCATTTCAGTAGAAGCATGTTTTTCATTTCAAAATTGTTTTATAAATTAGTATAAATGATATCTGATGATGATGATGTAGATGATATGATGATATATAAATGAAATGAAATATTTCAGCTTTATGAATATCCTCACCAACATTAAAAGTAAGCGTTACAATTTAAAAGAAAAAAAACTTTAAACTTTATATTATTCATACTTTCCTATGTATATTCCAAGTATTATGTTACATTGTTTTATCACATATATAAATACAGATGATGACACACTGTAATTTTGGTTAAAAAAAAATCCATAAAATCCAATTTACATGCACAACCTCTGCCACTTTGTTAACATGCGGTAGATACTACTAACACATGCATATTTGTTGGTTCTCTAATACAGTGCATGCGCACACAAATACACACATACACACACACACACACATATCTTTGGTGGTAATAATAGATAAGGCCATGTGTACACAGTGTCAGCACACATCTAGCTTAATTGGGCCGCTTTAATGAAATTTCAGGTGCTGAGAGGTCTTACTAATTATGTAGTCATATCTTTGCTATTTTTCTTATACATAAGAAAATGTAAATACAAGCTTTCTAACTTAAACATATCAGAGTAATATAGTTGCACCTTTTTTACATCTAGAAAATAAAAATAAGTTATTCCCCTGTTGATTGGCAGATTTGTCTGCTAGGAATTAGAACCACCTTTTCATACAATTTAAACGTCAGCAAAGAGATCTAGATTTCTGGACTTAAAAAAAGCCTACTCCTGGATTATAAAGAATTTTAGGTGAAGTAACCATCGTTATGAACCAGAACTAGGATGATTCCATGTAAAATTTCTCTGAAAGAATACACAAACCAAGCAAAACAGTGTCACCTCAGCTGTAAAGGGCAGCTTTGTAGCACCAGAACCATCCAGCAGGTATGACCTTTATGGCTTCTCCGGGTCCTGGTGTGAACACAGCACAGCTGTGATCCTCACAGAGTGACATTAGGTGGTCATGGCTCAGAGGGACAGTAGTAACAGGATGGCTGACTTGAGCCCTACTGGGTTGCTTACAAGCTTGGATGAACTGTGTAGTAACATATCCCATCTGCAGAGTCTAGTCCAAGACTTGAAGATATTTTAATTGAAGCAATCAAGGAAAGGAAATCTTCCTAATGCATCTGTAAGGGTCCATTAACACCATTCAGTTTTATTTAGATATCACATGCACATTTCAATATAACATTAGCTTTTTTCCAAGTTAAAAAGCATAAAATGTTTGCTAAAACCATAGATGAAATATTTTGGTTATCAGATGCATTGATTTGGTTTCACAATAACATCACCACACAGTTTGTGTTATTTTGTTCAACCCATCAAGGCTTATTTTAGGCAACATGACACCACAAGCATACAGAAGTACTATGGTCATTTCATTAATAAATACATTTAGACAGGACTGTGGTCATAATATGCTTTGTACAGATTGTTGTCGCAAAGCCATCACAACCCAGAGCATGACATCACTGTCAGCCAGGGTTTCCTGGAAACCCAGAGAGTACAGAAGCAGTCCAATTAATGCACAGTGATAGGAGATAGAGCATCACACAGGTGATTGCACTGATTGTCCCTACCACTGATAACAAGCTGTGCTCATTCAGCCATCTGAGGATTGCTCTATAACACCAAGAAGCAACATGAGGTAAGTGAAAATTTGTAATATATTTCTTGTACATTTCTTTATGTTTCTTTTTACGTTCTTAATGAAAAAGGTAAAAGGATATGGAAAACATTACATTTAAATTTACATTAAATTTACAGCTGACATCTAATATTTTCAGGAATCAATGCTGTTCTCTTTACATTTTAGTTATCCGCATCATCCGAGTTAAATAGCGTGTTGCATTTGATATGATGCACTGTTTCATTTAAAAGGAATGCAGATAATAAGCTGGCAGAATAGCAGGCTCTCTGTACACATTATGCACCCACGTAAGGACTACATTTACCGTCGGTCATGTTCGTCGCTTGTATGAGGTCAGACGTGCACGTGAGCTTCATTCAGCTGAGCGCTGCAAAGGCTGAGTGAATGGCTGGGGTTTGTTTTCTAAAATCCTTACTTAAATGTCATATCTAGAGACGGATGTGTCGTAGCGTCCTTGGCGCTGTTTTCTTGTGCTGTTCCGCGGTCGTTTCGCTGTGTTTACTGGAATATTTACGTGCAAAATAATGGCAGCGGTACCAGCCAGCCTGCCTGCCAGAAACCGACCACTTGATAAAGGTGCTATCCAGACCCCTCCGTTGCGATCCGCAGTGATAGCTGTTTTCATGAGCTGATATATTACAATTTGCGACACGTACGCAATCGATAATTACCTAGCCATTACTTGTAAATCGAGGAATATCAGGGCCGTCTAAATAATGTTTCTGCTTACGCTCTCGTGTTTCTCTATAGCTAAGTCATGGAATGCAATATTGCGGGGGTGTATTCCCCTTTCTTGCCGTCAAGTTATTGTGAATGCAGGGTGGGGGGGGCGGGCGCTCTTACGATGCTTTCAGTTGCATGCAGTGCATGTGTAAGAACATGAAAACATGTAACTCGTGTGGTGTCATCAACAGAAAGCAGAAGATGGAAAACGTGAAAAAATGGACCGAAGATTTTATTGCACTTAACCTGCTGGATGAGAAGATCCTCTCCAAACAAAATGGTGATATACTTGTGAATAATTAAATCGTGACCAGGTTGTCCAGAAAGATAATCTTGTTTTACTTATGTGTGTTTGCATGTGTGTGTCTGTATGTGTGTATATATATAGTATATACACAACAATATGGGGCAGGGGCTTCGAAAGCTGTATGGGGATGCTGCTGAACATGGCCTCCTTATAGCTCAGTTCTGAGGAACATTAGGGCTTAATTCTCCTGTTTGCTTTCTAGGCGTGATTGCAAAGAATCTCCTCAATGCTCTCAAGATTCTAAACCATTTACAGCTCCGACCCATTTCTCGTTCAGCATGTGCCACTGGTAAGGAGTAGCAACTTTGTTTGAGCACCTACTCCATCCCAGCTGTGTATCAGCTGTGTGGTGTAGCCATCCCTGGCATTCTAAAGCAGAAAGGCAAAACTTGTCTAAGTGTCATTTTGAAAAATGGAAATTCGGTTTTAGTTTGATGACGCCCAGTCTAATGTCCCACATGCTGTGAAGTGAGTTCTGTGCTATCTCGACTCTTGCCTGTCTTATTTAAAAAATCAGTGACCGTTAGTTACCAAACACAGACATAGGCACATTATCTTTTTATGTGTTTCTGTGTTTGTTTGGTAAGCCGATCCATTCCAAATTTGTCATAATGTCTGGAGTGTGTGTGCCAAACTCTGTGTTACAAGTAAATCTATTTTGACTTTTTGATTGTGTTTTAAAGGGCCCATATCCTACATTTTATTTGACTTAATTTTTTTCTGTGAGTTCCAGTTATACTATCTGTGGCTTTATCTTTCAAAACTAGCAATTAATTTCACAAAAGCATTTTTAAACCTCTCTTTATCCCTTAGAATTAAACAGATTGTTTCTGTTACTATGCCTTTAAGTTTCAAGTTTAGCTTTAAACAGTTGTGCTTTAAAAGGCTTCTGTGAGACTCGGACATACTCTACACACATAATGTGTGGCAGGAGAAAGAGAGGAAGATTATACAATTATACATATGCAAGAGAACACAGAAAAGTGTAGACTACATATGACCTAGACGTATAATCTCTGGTTATGTAGGAGTAAGTGAGGATCCTATCTATGGGCGCTCTAGTACGTGTAGTAGGATTAAGTGAAATTGGTAGTTAAACATAAATAGTGTGTCTACAGTGTGTAAATATGGAAGACTTGCAAGGAAATTCAGGTGTACAAAGTTATAACAAATTTTCACAGTAAGACATTATATGGAGTGTGTAATAAATATTATGTATTGCCCAGAGACAGGACTGAGTCCTTAGTAACTGTGATGGTACAGCTTGGGAAGATAAATGAGCTCTGTTCTTATTGCCTTATATTGTGCGTCATTCAGAAGGCACTTAGAGCTGAAATTTAAGTGGGTGGGACTAAGCTGCTGTTGGCTGAATAGGCGGAGACATGTAAATTTGTTTATTCTTGTGACAACAGAGAAACAGTCATTTCAAAATGGGGTGTTTTTGCAGCTTCGATTCTATATATGGTCTTTATGGACAGGGGAGTCAATGGTGTGTTTTGAAACTTTATCAATGTTTACATATTACTTCAAAATTCTTTATTTCAATGATATGAGATAAATGCTGTTTTCTATTATAGGGTCTTTTTAAGCTGTGTTCTGTTTTCCATAAGTAAACAAAATTTTTTCCCCTCCTTGTGTGACCAGTGCTCTTTGAAACTACACTGTTATCAAATGTGTCTGCAATCAGTCAGCTGAACAGTGCTGTTTGAAACTACACTGTTATCAAATGTGTCTGCAATCAGTCAGCTGAACAGTGCTGTTTGAAACTACACTGTTATCAAATGTGTCTGCAATCAGTCAGCTGAACAGTGCTGTTTGAAACTACACTGTTATCAAATGTGTCTGCAATCAGTCAGCTGAACAGTGCTGTTTGAGCAGCATTCTGAAGTGAGATATGTGGGAGTATTAATGACTGTGTCGTGGTGCTGTGGATCAAAGAGGCCCTTCAGCTCCCGTAATGAGTCTCCTCCTAGAACCGGTCATACACATGGGGCTTACGAGGCTGTTCTGAGACAGGTTGTTTTCACACGCACACACGTATAGCAGCTCATTGTTTGCTACATGAGAGGCTAGACAAAAACATGGCAGCGGCTTGATTTAAGTTGTATCATGTTGGACAAATACAGATTTTTTTTTTTAATGGTTGAACATGGGTCTTTTTCATTAAACTGCATAATTTCTGCTGTAATATTTAGAATGGAATTCCTGTAGTTTGTAGCTTGTCTTGGTGGACGACATATGTTACTGGCCTTCTGCTAATTGTCCTTGGTGCTTTCCTGTCTATTTGTCTGACTCAGGCTCCTGTCCCGATTTGATCATGAGTAGGAACGAGCAACCTGACCCACGGCCGGTGCCCTTGGCTCTGACCCCACAGCTGCCCCCCAGAGCCCACCGGCCCCTCTGCCTCTCTGTGTCCTCAGACAGCAATGGCCGCTTCAAAGCCTTGGAGACCCCGGAGTGGAAAAACAACCTCAAAGCTCAGGTATCATGCCAAGGTTCATAGTCGGTAAACTGCATGCAAATTGTTGGTAAAAAATTCCTTCATAAGGAAGTGATTGGGAGTGCTCTGAACTGTGTGTGTGTGTGTGTGTGCACGCATGACCGTGTGTGTGCATACTCTGCAGATGGAGCAGGCCCACAGTGCTGGGGCGGCTAGCAGCACAGGTTCTTTGGAGAGAGCTTCTCTCTTCTGTGCTTCTGGATCCACTACCACCTCCAGCTCAGGCCTATCGAGTCCTGTGGAGCTGCTCGTCAAAAGCAAGTCCTCTAGCCGCTTCTCCCTCTTCTCTCCACCATGGAACAGCAGCTCGGAGTCCGACTCCAACCCTCCATCCCGCTCAGGCTCCAAGAAGCTGCGCAACTGCAGCCGTAGAGCAGGTCATGGCGGGCCCAGGATGGGCCCTGAGACCCCAGAGCCCAAATCCAGCGGGCCGGAGCACTTCCAGTACTCAGAGCCTGTGATCTCCAAAGTGACGGACTACATCTATGTGGGCAACCTCAACGCGGCCTACAGCGGCCGGACGCTGTGTCGCAACAACATCGACAGCATCATTGACATGAGCAGCCTGCCTGGCGAGACCTGCCTCAGCCTGATCCCATGCACCTGCTCCCGGGGCACCAGGCACACCTGGTCGCGCCTCAAAGTGGACATTGGCGAGCTGCCGGAGGCGGCAGCGGTGGTGCGCGATGGCGGCCCCGCGTTCCGCCAGCGGTGCTTCGATGACATCAACGAGTGCATCGACGCATCCACGGAGAAGAGGAAGCGCGTGCTGGTGCACTGCCGTGACGGCTTCTCGCTGGCACCCACCTGCGTCATCCAGTACCTCATGATCAAGCAGAACATGAGGCTGATCGCCGCCTACGAGCTGCTGAGGGCCAAACATCCCGTGAACATCCGCGAGTGCCACCAGAATGTGCTGGTGAGCTTGGAGAGGGCGCTGAGGCCAGGGGGCAACACGGACCCCAAGTGCTTTAAGCAGGCCATCTCCCGCAAAGTGGCCTGGACCTAACCACCCCAGGGACGCCGCCGTTCTGTTCCTCGCGGTTTTTGTGTGATTGGCTCTCTCGTTTCACAGACGGTCAGCTAGAAAGCTGGAGATTGCTACAAGCTTTAACTAAAAGTCCTTGAAATAGTTCTAGAAATCGGTGCGCAGGCCATTTTAAAGGACTGATAACTCTGTTCTCTTCCAGACTAAACCTGAGGGGGGTGGAAAACCAACCAGGAGATTTATGTTCTGTATAGCTGCTAAACGGGGGATCCTTTCTCAGTATCTCCCCTGGTTTTCACACTCTTGAGTTTGGTGCTGCAGTACTACATGTGAGGGGGAGGGGGGTGGGGGGGTTGCAGCAATAGTGGTTTGTTTTTTTTTTTTTTTTTTGGAGAATTTGGAGGGAAATCTCAGGAGACCCAATGATGTCAAACATGGCTACATGGTAGTACTGAGGGACCAGAGACTAGGGACAAGCACACTAAGAAGGCATTTCATTTGTCCACTTGGACTACTGGACTAACCACTCTGTTCATCAAGTTTCAGTCTGATGTTGAGAATTAGGCCTGCTGCCATTATAAAGATAAACACAAAACTTTACCTGCAATTTATAAATTTATATTTATGTTCGGTAAGAGTTGTCCTCCATGAGGAATCCAGTCATTTACTAAGTGTGTTTTCCCAATCACATGAAACTCACCATCTTTGGAAGATAATTAGCTTTGGTGCTTGGGATGTGTGTATGTGTGTGTGAGCACGCGTGCGTAGTAAATTTGGGCCTGACCAGTCCTGTGTTTTTGATGGATTGTCAGCATTAGTATTATGGATTTGTTTGAATTGTGAAGCAGTGTCCTACTGCCAGGAGTTTATATTGCACTACAGGTTGTAAAGAAACTGCACATGGAAAATGTTCATTGGCTGTCATCCCATTCCCGTTCTTCTTTGCTCTGCACAGATAAATCTTCATTCTCTTTGGATTAATATGGTGCATATGGTTCCTGTGTATTGATTATTGATAATATTGCTATTGTATTTTCCTTAGTCATTTAGGAAGATCCAACAACCCTCTCAGAAATTTGTGGTATTGCTTATGCTCGTCAGCAGTAATGATTATATTTTTAGTGTGTTGGGATGAAAAGCCGCTGAGGTTTTGGTGCCTTCGTTTGAACTTGTCCCGTGACATTCACACACTATGTATGCAGGTGTCATGCACTGACAAATGAAGTTTTTTTACACTCTGAAATGTTCTGTTTAAATGCTGATCTTTGTTTTCCTGTGCATTGTGATGTCACAGAGGGCACAGTTCTTTTTGATTCAGTTATGTGAAGGTTTCATTGCAGTGGTCGTACTGTGAGCAGTGGCACTATTTTCAATCAGTGTGGTGGTGACTAGTGTGTCTCAGTCTGGGTTCTTTAGCCCCTACTGGTCTGCTGTTCACTAACAAGGTTATCACAATTCTAAACTATATTTAGCTGAGCTAGAATGCTTTCCGTTGCTGTATATTTCTATTGGTTGCTACTTTTAAGGTCTAACTTGATCTCAGGTGAACTTTACTGGCCTAGACTATAGTGATCTGTTTGGTGGAAACCAGAATAATGTGACAATTCATTTTCTGTATCATGTTTTTAAAGTCTTATGAATTTGTATATGTAGGTATTAAAGAAAAATCATAAATTTTTGACTCAACGTTCCTAATTTCTTGAAGTATTTGCAATGCTATTTCAAATCCACACTGAATTTCAGTGGCCTACACCTAAACTATTTGTACTAGCTGTGGTATGGAAACTTGTTGTTTTATTGTTTCCACTTACTAACATGGTTGTAAAAGTTATTTTTGATCAACTTGATCTTTATTGGTGAAGCAGCTAATAACTTGTTTATCATGCTTCTTCAGTTACTCTTACTCTAAACACTTAAGATATCAACACTTAATTTATTCTTAACTGCTTGACTCTCTTTAAGGTAACAACTAAAGTGTCTGTAGAGAGTCCTCATTCAGCAGTTCAGACCTCTAGCCAATCAAACCAAAGATTTTTGTATGGCCATGACATGTACACTGTGTGTATAATGGGTGTGGCTGTATATGTACTAGTAATAGTTTCTCATTCCCTCAATGACCTGTAGACGTCCTGCTGAGTTTACCATGTCCACAATTGCCTCTGTTCCTCTTACTAGCGTTACAATAAACTCTACCGGCTCTCTCTCTCTTCCCTGGCCATTTAACACAGTCAGGATGAAGATTTGAAAACCCTGTCTTGTTCAGCCAAGCAGTAAAGGCCCAGGGGCCTCATGTTGCCTGTGTTTGCTGATGTGCACTGTGCTGGTGCCTCTGGGTGGGGCGTCCACCTCTGTTCCTCTGCTGCACACCGCTGGCTTTTGCTTCCCGCTCTGCTGTCGCTGCAGTCATCACGTTGTCTGTTCTCGCTTCTGCAGTCGGGTTCCTTCAGCGTGGTGCCCGAAGTCTCCACGGTGATCCCCCATGTCCGAGACGGCCGTCCACCGTGTGCATTCGCGTACGTTCATGTGCATTCGCTTGCTTGCTCTACCAGTGTTCTGCCTGCACCATGTCCAGCCAGCACAGCTCACATCTAACCTTATCAGAAGTGTCCGGTGCACCATTCCTGCAGTACTGAAACCTCTCCAGCAGCCCCTCGCATGGAGGTCTGCTGCTGCACCCTCCCCCTCTGTAATGGGAGGTGTAGTTTGGTACCGAACAATTAAAATAAGAATTACAATCTTGAAGGAAGGGTTATTTATAATGATGAGGAGAAGGGAGGAGTTGGTTCTTAGATATAATGTTTCAGGTGCTTGCTAGCCCATTGGCCTCAGAGTGAAACTACTTCCATAAAGAGAAAGAAGGGATTTCCTTGGCCATAGGGGAATGCAATATATACTTTGACACAATGCTAGTGTGCTGCAGCGTGTGTCGTCTCTCCACCCAGCTCTCTCAGCTGTGTGCTGCTCACCAGATCTCCTGCTCTGAGGTAAGAGCTTCTATTCTCATTCGTTCTCTCCATTCTCATTCCTGTTCTCTCCTGTCCTCTCTTTCTCCCTCATTCTCTTTCTCTTGCTTTTCTTCCTATTTTTCCTCTGTCCTCCCTTCTGTTTGCTCTGTTGCCAGTGCTCTCAAGTCGTTCTGTTCCATATGACCTTTGGGATTAGCACCTCGGCAGATCGGACTGCACTGTCTAATCTAATTGTGTCTGATCTAATGTGTTAAGGATTTAACATGAGGAGTAAACATCGTGTGGTATTGATCCTTTCCCCCTTATTATAAAAAGGGTTTTGTATAAATACACTTTATTTTTAATAGAGCCTGCTTCAATTTTATTTCACGTTTCCATTTAGAATTTTTTTCAAGATGCTTAGATGATTGTTTATTACGTTTGCCTAATGATGCTGCTTGTTACGCTTCATATCATGGGAAGTGAAATTTCTGAAGTAAATGTTGTTGTTGTTTGGGTAGACACCTGCAGGGTGATGTATAGTGTGCTGATGGAAACTGAATTCCTTGTAGTGAGTGCTCTGTGTGCACTGAAAAGTGATATGGTGGTGGTTATCCTGTTGTCACTTCAAAATTCTGACATATAAATATTGGGCTTCAGATGGCAATCCCCATCTCTATAGAATGTGACTATGACTCCAGTACATAGCTGAAAGCAGATGTGTGTGTGAGGGCTTTGTGTGAGCGACAAGGAGGATTATAAAGATTGTCCCACATTACTGCAATATTAATCAAAGTAAATACTTATAGCATGCATACTGTGCTGACGCATTGAGAGATGATTTTTGTTCTGTACATTATGGATCCAAATTAGATGAAGGATCACAAAATGCTTATCATTTACTCAGATTTTTATGATTGTTTTTGATTTTTTAAATGTCCCCCAGTATTACTTTAGATGTGATTTCGCATCAGATTTCATTGTGTTCATCGGGTGCCAGTTCCTTGGCTAGACTATATTAAACAGGATTAGTAAGTTCCGTCACTAAGATGATGACGGCCTTTGATGGTGCCACTTTTTAAGCTGCTCTAATGCACAAGACATCTTTGGATTGTTCTAGAAGGCTGAGTGGGTACAAACTAAAGTGGTATCAAGTTTTCTGATAATCGTCCAGAGACAAACTTGCCATAACGGAGCCTCCCAAACCTACCAGCTGAAGAACTTCACCTCACCCAAATATAGTCCCTGATTCACTTAAGTTGATTTACACACCCCACATGCCTCAACACTAGCCCTAGACCCACCCCCACCCCTGCTCCTACCCCCCAAAACATTTGCTTTTTAGTCTTTCCCCCTAACATGTTACCTGCATGGTTCCACACTGTTTAAGAGAATATATGAGGTTATTTGAGGTTATTTATATTTTTTTATTTATTTGTTATTTCATCCCTTTTGGTCAGTCTGTGTTTTCCTTGAATGGACTTGCATTTCCAAAGTGGGTGTGTCATCAAAGACTTTGCTGGTTTATTTTGTCTATATATATATATTTTTTGAGTAGTGTTCAGTGGCTTGTATTACTGATTCAAACATAAAATCTAATTATTACATGTTGATTTATCCTATTGACAATTTTTGTACATATTGTTGGTACTCCGTAAATCATTACACCTCCCTTTATATTACAGGGTGTGAAAAAGTGAGCCAAGATGTCGGAGTAAGTACCCTGCAATCTTTATCCTGTTCTAAGTATCCATTTCCACTACTCAAGTCATAAAAATATGTAGTGGTTGCATGCGTATGAAGATCTCATGATGTCACACCATTTCCTTGTGGGTGGGTGTGGTTACTACTGCAAGGTAACTGGGAAACATCCCAGACTCAGACAGTTCTTTTATGATAGAGATCGGTTATCTGCATTGACACTGTACATGTGAAAGTCATGATTTATCGGACATTCTTTCATTGCAAATCTCATCATTCCAATACAAATTCCTAAGGAAAAAGATGTCATCAAGTCGCAAACATAATCTGAAGGTATATTTCATTTTTGCTCCACTTTTTTTTAAATGTATTGATAGTTTGATACATTTTACAGCATTGGCCTTAATAACACCATGTTTGTCCTGCAGAGCTTGATGCTCTCCATTGCTAAAGGATTACTGGAGACAGAAGCAAAGCAGAGAGAGGAGGAGAGGAAGAGGTACATGGAAGAGACATGCTCTTCATTATCCCTGCCAGGAGGCATGCAAGCCCTACAGGTAGTGACCTAAACACAACCAAACATCTCAGGAGATCAAGAAGGCACGTTTGACCTCATTTTTGCTGTTACGAATTATTTGGAAATCTAGGCACTTAGAATTACGTTATTAGCTAAGGGCATTAGTTTAATCATTTCATCACTTGAAGGTCTATGACCTAGAATGTCATAAATGTGCCACTTGAAATTGCATCTTGCTTGGCTGCAGGAAATGTGCAGAGAGCTTCACCATAAGATTGATGTGATTGATGAGGAGAGATATGATTTGGAGAGCAAAGTCAGCAAAAGTTCGAAAGAGGTACCGACTGATCCTCCTACCTGACCACAATTGCCAACTCATCTCAGTAATTCCTAACTCAGTTTGTTATTCATATGACTTGCCTTCTGGGCCACTCTAGATTGAAGATCTGAAGATTAAAGTTCAAGACCTGAAGGGCAAGTTCAAAAAGCCAGCTTTACGTAAGGTCCGTATGTCTGCTGATCAGATGCTTCAGGCTTTGCTGGGCTCCAAACACAAGGTCTCTCTGGATCTGAGAGCCAACCTGAAACAAGTGAAGAAGGAGGTCAAGGAGGAGGTGGGTATGAATGTCAGGTGTAAAAATATTTTGATGTTTATGTTGTATCACTGAGAGAGTTCACTAACGTTTTATAAATGGGTAGTGACTGAAATGCTAAAGCCAAAAAACGTAATATCTCTGTATGTTCAATATTCGTGTTTCTGTGATGCAGGATAAGGAATTGCGTGATGTTGGGGACTGGCGTAAGAACGTTGAAGACAAAGCTGGCATGGATGGCAGGAAGAAGATGTTTGAGTCCGAGGCTTAAATTTCCATGTGCACTCTGCTCATTAATGTTTCGATGGATTCATGATTGTGACCTACTGCTACTTAACTGGAATGAGAAAATCTGGTTTAAGTTGCCAAGGACAAAATCATTCACAAAACAAAAATGTACAAGCTAAGCTTAGCTAAAAGATTAAAAATTCTAAACCTTTATATGTATTTTGTCTAGTTTTAAACCTCAAGACACAAAACATTTGTTGTAGATAAGTCATTTTTTTCCAGTTTATGAATAAATGATTGAAAGTATGTTCATAATCTGTCATAATTTGCGTCTAAATCCTACTAGGATTGGATAAGAATACAGTCGCTGTCACATGACAATTAAAAAAAAATCCTTTTCCTACATTTTCCCCCTTCATACAAGGACTACAATATTTTGTAATACATCAGGTTTCTAACTTTTTTTTTGGTATGAAACATTTATCCACTCAGACACTGAAGGAGTTATTTGTTTGAAACTGAAAGAGTGGATGATTAGTCTGATTATTTGTGGCTGCAATGGCCAGTGTCCCCAAACACACTTTGTTTTACGTCAACTTGCTGAACTAAAAAAACTGCTGAGTAAAAATGTGAGCAAGTTCAAATTGTTTTTGTACCTTTTCATATTCGGTTTGTGTATGTATGTGTGTGTGTGTGAGAGAGAGAAAGATTTTTATTCTTTTGACTTCTAATAAGGGTTAGGCTTTTATAGAAGTGTTAATACACACTTTAATGAAGTATGTCACTATGGTAATGAAACTGTAATTAACCATTTTAACATTTTGCATGCTTATTTGCTGTGATTTAAAGATGATTTGATAATTCTGGCCATGTTGTCCTAGTTCCACTTCTGCTTCCACTACTCATGGTAAAACAAATCAATGACTATCATGTATTCCTTTAATTTTGGGGTACTTCTACTCTTAGGACACTTATGAACTCATTCAAAAAGACCCTTCTCAGCATCTGCTAATCAGTAATAATAAAACTGTCAGAATCTGCAAAACCACAATAATAAAACTTGAATAACCATTTTGAAGGAAGAAGGTTATTTATAAGAGAGGACTAGACAAGGAAGTCATAGTGCTGTATTTCATGACCTTGTCAGCCTATTGGTTTGGTTGGTAATCCAGTTTCCATAATGAGAAAGGCAGGATTTACAGAGTGACCATACAATGCAATATATAACCTTCTTTAGACTTCAGCTGGTGTCCCTGCTTGACAGTTACTCATCTTCACCAGTGAGGTCTGCTTCTCTCATCTGTTGACAAGGTGAGACATATTCTTTCATTTATTATTATTATTGTTATTATTATTATCATAACTTTTTTTTATTTATCTCTTTTTTATTTAATAGTTCATCTCTGTGAAGGCGTTTGAGGTTAAGGTGCGGTTAAAAACAGCATTAAGATCAAAACAAAAAAATGTAACAATTTTGTCAGCACATCACTCATGCGTGTGTATAATTTGATTGGCATTTAAGCGTTTATTTTAAGATGACAAAATTGTGAACCTGATTTGGTTGTAGTGAACAGGATGAGATGATGATCAGACACTTTGAAACGCAACACCTTCAGCAATACGTTATGAAAGTGATACTCCAATGTTTTCCTTCTTGTCATCACCCACATTCAAGAATGTGCAATAACCAGTACCAATAGTGTTTATCCCAAAAGATGCTCTTTACTTTCCATTGAACCTGAATCCCAGAACATTGAGATGAAGTTGGTGTAGAACATGGCGACTGTGAATTAATTATGAAATCTAACAGTAGAAAAATAAAGATTTTTTTAATATGTTCCTAACAGTTGGTTTGAAAAGAAAAGCCATTCTCCATTTTATTTTAAAATTTTACAACAGATCTTCATATCCATCAGGATAACATCTCCTAAAAATAGCAGGTGTTTTTTTCTTCTTCAGGGAAAGGATTAGAAGGTTGTATATAACAACTATATTTGCAGCTTTCTAAGCATGCAGTTAAGGAATAAGGTGACCATTTGAGGCCCGTTAATTAGCAACTCTGCCATCACTTAGCCAGTCGGTGTGCTGCGCTACCCTGAGTGGGATAAATAAAGACTGAGAATGAAGTCAGTTGTAAGGGGAATAAAGGACACAGTTATTTCAGAACTGTGTTCTAATGTCTTGGCAATCCCAGAGATGTTTCCTTTGGCTGAGATGTCTCTTGGGCTTGTCAACCAGTTGTGGTATCATATTGCAGTGACCTCTTTGAGAAAAGTGTATGATAACAGTCAAGGAGGGATATGGGACCACATAAGCTATTCAAATATAGATTTGAGACCACATAACCTATTCAAATATAGATTCCCCTCTGAACATGTACATATGAAAACTCCCAATAACGTCAAGTTTTTGAAAGAATTTGAAAGTGTTATTTGAAAGTGTCCATTTGAAATGTAAAAACAACAATTTCAAATAGATCTTGGGAAACATAATGTTCTGTATATTATGTTTCCCAAGATCCATTTGAAATCGCTGTTTTAACATTTTAAAGATGCGCTATGGAGATTTTGTCATATAGTGTCTGCATGGAATTATCCTGATATTTATCCTCCTTGTGTGCAACAAAAACTTAAGATGCCATTGAATTCAGCATGTAACTGGTGTTCATTTGATAATCAGATTTTGCCATTGTACACTCTTTCTAAAAATAATTTCAGCCTAATGACAGTTGGAGAATATAGCTCAATGCTTGATCTGTTGTGTTTTTGTTATCAGTGGGTAGAGACACAGACAACATGACTGAGTAAGTAGTGTCTTCTGAGTGAGTAGTGTCTTCTGAGTGAGTATTGTCTTCTGAGTGAGTATTGTCTTCTGAGTGAGTAGTGTCTTCTGAGTGAGTAGTGTCTTCTGAGTGAGTAGTGTCTTCTGAGTGAGTATTGTCTTCTGAGTGAGTAGTGTCTTCTGAGTGAGTAGTGTCTTCTGAGTGAGTATTGTCTTCTGAGTGAGTAGTGTCTTCTGAGTGAGTATTGTCTTCTGAGTGAGTATTGTCTTCTGAGTGAGTAGTGGCGACTTGCATATTCATCATTAGTGGTGGTGCAGTTATGATTAAATATGGAATGGAATGAAAAGTAAAAACCATAAACAGCTTGTAATCAGTTGTGGAAAAAAATAACCAGCCCCAGCGGTATCTGCTACCAGTGTTCAGTTTATGCTCTCACTATCGCACAGGCCATCTGCTGATGCATCTGCTGTTGTGAGACCATTAGACAACAAATGGGAAGCAGTTAGAATATTGCTGTCCTGTTGTGTGATGTATTTTTGGGTATCAGCATCTCACAAGTTTGGCAGCAGATTCATTATGATTTTTTATCTTATAAACAAACAAATAAACAAGACATCTTTGTGTCTTTAAGCAAAAGAATGTCCATGAGTCGAAAACACAATCTGAAGGTAAAGAAAATCTATTTATTATATATTCAGCTAAGGCAAATATCAAGTCAATAATAATAACTAATTAATCCAGCAATGATATTAACATATAAGTCATTTATAGTCAGCCATGGAGAAGCATAAATCCACAAACTGATCGTTTATCGATCAACATTTCGCCCCAGAGTTTAATGCTCCAGGTAGCCAAAGACCTGCTGGATGCTGAGGAGATTGAGAAGGTGAACGAGAGGAAGAGGTACATGGAGGAGCACTGTCCTCCACTCTGTTTGCCCCACAGCAAGCAGGAACTACAGGTGAATCCAACCATATCATTCAGGCAGGAAGACTTGCTGCAAGCTTACTCAGAAGTTAATCTGTTGGTTTCATGGTATAAATACATGGAAGGTAAATGGCAAATGTAGATTATTCATATTCCTAACAGGTCTGCACAACAGTCTCTGTGATGTTCATTGTGAGTGTCCAAATCCGATACTTTCAATTATTCTTAAAAGTTAGATTAGAGGAATTTGTGAATAAAAAGTCCTGCACTTTAAATTTTGGACTTGGTTCTCAGATCTACGTATAGCCTTGCCACCTCTTTTGGACCACTGTGATCTCTGCCACATTTTGAACCCTGGTTATAATGGACAACTCTACTCAGTCTAAAGTACCTAATTGAACAGTCCTTCTGGGCATTACTCATGACGAACCCTACCATAGCCAACATGCATATTTTTTTGTATCCTCAGGGGCTATGCAATGACCTATATGAAAAGATTAATGTTATTGATGAGGAGAGATACAATCTTGAATACAAGGTCAAATTAGTTCTTGATGAGGTACCCTCATTTTTCTTAATTGACATTTTTTAATATTCCATTCACATATCTGTCATTCTCTGATTTAGTGATTTTCCTCTATCTCCAGGTCAAGGATATGAATATAAAGATTGTGGACCTCAAGGGCAAGTTCAAGAAACCTCCTCTGAAGAAAGTGCGTATGTCAGCTGATGCAATGCTTCAGGCGCTCTTGGGTTCCAAGCACAAGGTAAACATGGATCTGAGGGCCAACCTGAAACAAGTGAAGAAGGAAGTAAAAGAAGAGGTTGGTGCTTAAACTCTTAATCCATTTTGCAAATTCAGATTTTAATCTCAGATCTATCGATTAAGTGTTCCTGAAACCTGAGGTTCATTCTCAGGAGATTTTATGGTTTTATATACGTATGTGTGCATATGTGTGTGTACACATGCACATGAGTCTGAGTGATATTAATCACTGAGCCACACCACATTTAACTATTATATGGCAAATGGCTTTTTGTCCATGAGTTCACTTAAGACTAAACTTAAGCTAACTTAAGGTACACCTTAACATAAAGTCTAAATGTACCACTGTAGCAGCTAATGGATTTTTGACTTAAGTAAAATGCCACATTTCACTTGAGAGCCCAGCTGGGCTGATTTCAGCATCAATATTTTAAAATGTCCCTTTGGTTATGAATGACCAATTAATTCTCAGTCTTATTTCTTTCTCAGAATAAAGACCTGCGTGATGTTGGTGACTGGCGTAAGACTGTTGAGGACAAGGCTGGCATGGGCGGAAGGAAAAAGATGTTTGAGACAGAGTCGTGAATCAGCTGGTGTGATTAGTGTCAGCAAAAAAGTAGTTCCCACCTGGTCTAGTTTTCTGTCGGTACTGTTCATAGATCATCTGGCTCATGAACTCTGATTTTCTTTTTTGAAAGGAATATCTATTCATACTGGATCTTTTCACAACACTCTTTTTAAAAATTAGGTCAAACATGTTTGCATACTTTCCCAAATAAATACACAAACACACTTCCACTTGGGTGAAACATTTTGAGTCTTTTTACCAACATACTATGTATGCAATGGATTCTCTAATAGTTTGTCAGCATGTCTCAGAAGCCTCCTGCCTGTGGATGGTGAGTTCTTTTAGTGAGGTAAGTTTTTTACCCACTTTCTTTTTGTGTCACAGCCTGTGAGCCACTCAGAGTAAGGAGCTCACATGTACTCTTGTACTTTAAGCAGTGTATAGTAATTGTTTAAAATGCTTTTATCATTATCATGTACAGATAATGTCAGTTCAGACTTGGAGCACCCTTTGCAGTAAAGCAGAGGTGAGTCGTAATACATCAGAAGTTTGATATAGACTCTAGAGTTAAGGTCCAACACCTAATCCGGTTTCTGATGCACAATCTTCAGTGTTGAATGAACACATACAGAGTTGAAGTAACTCCTACAGAGATTGTGTGTGTCACTCGGCGTTTTGCTGTGTACCTAGTGCTAATACTCCAATTCGGCTGAAAGGCTTATGGTGCATAGCATGGATTAGGGTTGGACTGGTCTCTGCAGGAAGACAGGAACTGTAGTGTATTCCACGAGCCGTCACTTGAGTAAGATGTCTTCATTTTTTTAAACTGACCAGTAAACATGTGACTGAAACAGTAAATTACGTTGTATGAGGAACAAACGACTAAATAAATAAGCAATAAAATAAGAAAAACAATCTTGCGGGTGGGTTATTTATACAGAGGTTGTGGGGAGGGGTTGAAGCTAGAGTTTCAGATGCATGCTGATCTGTTGGTCTGAGCGACACACCAATTCCATAAAGAGAAATGCAGTGTTCTGCTGAGCCATCATAGAATGTCATTAAAACCCTCATAGCGTTTCAGTAGCTCATGACAGTCTCAGTGCTGGATCCTGCTTGCCACCTGCTCTACTAGGTGAGAATCTCACAACTAGCTCTCCTGAATCCAGTTTGTCTTGCTCAAAGCAACTGGAGGGATTTTAAGGATTTGAACTTTTTTGTTTTTCTATGATTTTGGAACCGATGGCAAGCACCTTCTCCCAGGATCTTTCAGAAAGAAAAGGCAGATTCTAACTTTATCTGCTATAACAGAAGAAGAGAAATTTTACATTGTTTCAGAAAGGGGATTTTGGCTTCCACTTCTGAAATTTTGCCATATTCCAGACATTTCACCAGTATCTGGTGACGTGGTAACTATGAAGTGATCAGTGCAATAATAAAGAATCAAAGACTTTATTATTGCCTTTTTGTAAAATTAATTTACAAGACTGTTCTTGTAAATTTTTAATTCGTATAAAGATGCTCCAACTTTATACGAATGAGCTTTTGAGATGCTAACAATTTCTGCTTTAATATCTATATAGGCTTGGTTATACTAATCAGTACATTTTAAAATTCTGAGATTTCCAGTGTTTTATAGTCCCAAATTTATAGTCCTATAGATATGCACCATTACTTCTTATGACTGTTGTTAATTTGGGTTTTGTGCAAACAAAATATCTATAAATAACAAATTCATAAAAATAATACATCCTTGATATATAGTTTTAATGAGGTGCTTTGAAGAATGATAGTTTCCATCATATAACAAGCTTGTCTTGATAAGCGGTGCATTTTCTGTGCTGTAGTTAGCTTGTGAGGACACTGCACTCAATGATTTATGAAGAGATGATTTGACATTCTGAAACCTTATTCCTGTCTGAGCAGGTCACTGGCAAATGCTCTAACTTGGTTGGATTGATATCATATGATGTACTTTATAAAGCTTAATTTTCCAGCTAATAATTCATTTCAGTCTCTAATGGATGCTTCACAGGAAGGAAAACTATATCTTGGTGTAGTTTATAGTGAGAGAGGAATATTATGTTTCAAATCATCTGACTTTTATCTGTATATTATACAGGTGCAGAGTCTAAGCACCTGCTAATTTGTCAATGCTAATTTATCAGAAAATTTTCCTCTCCAGCTATGTGAATTCATAAAAATACACTTGAGTCCAAAAGAAAAAACAAAAACCAGTCCATTCCTACAACGTATTTGGGTTTAAGGCGTCTTCTAGTTTGTCTCCTGCAGTAATGAGTATGAAGTTAATGAATCTCGAGTGGCAAGATTGGTATCGCCTACCATGGTGCTGGGTTATAAATGTGCCCTTGAGGACAAGCATACCTCCATAAGAGGCATCTCAAGTGTACTGCTGCCTGCTAACACATACTATCCTACCTTAATTTAGAAGTGATTTTTCTTCTGTCTACTGGAAGACTGTCCTCAAGGACTGTGTATCATGTTGCCTAGAAAACGAGCAGTTGTTCGGCCACTCTTATGGATCTGCCTCGCATATAACTGAGGCAAACAGGCGAAAGCCTTGTGCAGACGTCATTGTTCTGCTCAGATGGAGCTGAAGGATGGGTAATATTATAATCCAGCTGCATAGATAGCTGTGACTGAAAAATAGTAGCATCTGTTAATATATAATTGTGCAGAGTTTCTGCCGCCCTGCTAATCCCTTAAGAGAACAATGCGATTTGGGTGAATAAAAAGAAAAATCTTCACTTCAGAGCACGCTCACACGCTCACAGGGACAGACATGAAACTGTTACCAATTTATCATTTTTGATTAAAAGACACATGTGGTCTATTGCTGTTTGAATAGTCTTTCTCAATACAATGTAATCCCTTATCATACTTACAATTACCCTCACAACTAAAACAGGGATTGTTAACTAACTTACTTGACTTAACACTATGTTCTTGAGTTCTAACAAGTGCAAAACCTTTTTACAGGACCTGAGGTAAACAAGAAGCCAAGATGTCTGAGTAAGTTCTCTTTGTAGTCTGTGCAACTAACAGTTGGAGCATTTTATATATATATATATATATATAGCGTTAGGGTTAGTATAGGGTTAGTTAGGGTAATATAAATATATATTAGACTGCCAGAGCATATGCAGTGTGTGGTCTGTGATCGTCTGTGATGTTTAGGTGACGCATATCATGTCAGTAATGTCTTCCCCTAGTCATAACCGCAGTATGTAACAACAGAACACTAATATTTCTGCTCTGTAAGCGTTTTGATGAATCACAATCTTTCACACATCTGATCTGCACCCTTGGCACCACTGTATTTTCCCCATTGCAGTTCTCTAATGCACTTTCTTTCTTTTATTTTTTTTTACTTTGAAAAGGAAAAAAATGTCATCGAGTCGGAGGCATCAGCTAAAGGTTAAACAACTTTCTTAATTGGCTTTGTTATATAACATTATTATCAGCTAAAGGTTAAACAACTTTCTTAATTGGCTTTGTTATATTACATTATTTTCTCACACTAGTATGTAGTTCAATGCCAATGTGTGTGTTCGTTTAAATTTGGTTTTCTAAACGTGTTTGCCAGAGCTTGATGCTGTCCATCGCAAAGGGTCGGCTGGAAGCAGAAGTAGTGTCAATCGAAGCGGCGAAGAAGACTTACATGGAGGACAACTGTCCATCTCCAGACGTCTCAGGCTCTATGGCTGACCTTCAGGTGCCCTAACAGAAGCCTCCTTTGTATTAGGACATTTGTTATTGTTTGAACCCACCGTCTGGCTCCTCTCCTGGTTTACAGCAAACTCAGACAGTGCTTCATGTGCCACGCATCATTGCTTTGCTCATGGAATAAGTATTTCTTCAGGTATTGTCAAAAGCAGGCTGGTTTGCACACTAATGACCAACATATCATTTTCATTGATGATGGCTTGCAGGAGCTATGCAAGAAGCTTCAAGGAAAGATCGACAAAATAGACGAGGAACGGTATGACATGGAAGCCAAAGTGAGCAAGGCCAATAAAGAGGTAATGATAACACTGCCACATACTCATAGCAGTTTTTAACCCCCATAGCATAGCAGGGTTTTTTTTTAACCCTATACATTATATTAGTGTAACTATAGAATCTCCTGTGATCTGTTTGCATGGAACACAGATTGAGGACCTGAAGATCAAAGTTCAGGACCTGCAGGGCAAGTTCAAGAAGCCAGCTTTGAAGAAAGTCCGTCTGTCTGCCGATCAGATGCTTCAGGCACTGTTGGGCTCCAAGCACAAGGTCAACCTGGACTTAAGAGCCAACCTGAAACAAGTAAAGAAGGAGGTCAAAGAAGAGGTGAGTTCACACCATTGAGGACAATGACTTTACCGAAATGTCATTTTGATGTTCTAGATTAAACCTTTTAATCCCATTTCCCATATCTACCACATATTCAGTTTGGCAATGTCTACTGGGCGAGAGATTGCAATCAATTACGCCCCAAGGTGGAAATGCTATGGTTGTTTATGGATCTTGTTTGCTATTGTTTTTTTTCCCTGTCATTGTTTCTATGCAGGACAAAGAGGCTGTGGGTGACTGGCGTAAGAATATTGATGAAAAGGCAGGCATGGATGGCAGGAAGAAGATGTTTGAGACCTCCTAAATGACCTTACCTCCCTCTTCAATTAAGTGCACAATGCAGCTGTTTTGTTTTCATCTAGAAAGCAGACATTACAGTCCTCATTCTCCTCAACCACTTGATCATAATGCTCTGCTCTCTTTAGAATCTATGACTGTTTTGTATATGACCATCACATCTCTGACTGAAGCCACCATATTTAAAAACAAATTGGCAATTTGTTTCATTTCTGTCTCTGAACAACAAAAATTGTACAAGCATGACTGAAGTTAAGTTACCTAAAATAAATATCAAACGTATCTTAATGATTCTTGTAGTTCTTCTCAATTTGTGCGATTGATCTGAATGTGCTCTGGGCATTAAAAAGACGCCAGAGCTTGTGATGCAGAGTCCAAGGGCAGTGGTCCCTCCGCCCAGTACTAGGGACACACACCAGCTTCTTTTCATATTCTGATACACCTTGGTTCAACTCACCAGCTTACTGACCTGCCCTTAATGAGCTGAGCCAGGTGTGTTCCATTCTGCAGAGTTGAAATGGACTAAAATGGAATTTTTAGATCTGTCCCCCATGTTACCAAAAGGCTCTGAAAACACACAGGTGCTAATTAATTCAGTATTGCGGGATTTGAGAGGATATCTCACTTAATCAAGATTTTAGCAGGTAAGCTTGCCTTGAACTTGTGAGAATATATGTCTCCACTCTGTCTCTTTTTTTTCTCTCTGTCTTTACCCGATCTTCCAAATGTCTCTATTACTGCATGTTAGAAAAACATGCTATCCGTGTAGCTCAGATAGGACATATGTAAATATATGTAAGGAAATGTATAATTGGAGAAGCCTTTTGGTCAAGAAATTCTTAAATGTAAATCTATTTTTTTTTTTACTGCTATACAGAAAGTTTTAACTTCTGGGAAAAAGATGCCACAGTGCTTGAAGGATTGACTATGTTTGGGGAAACTCTGACATCTGTTGGTGTACTCTGCAACTACAGGTATGACACAACTACACTCTTATCCCCAGTTATGGTCATGGCATGGTGTTTTTTTATTATTGTTTCACCTCAGAAAAAACTGAGTTCTGTAAGATGAACATTTTTAATTTGTCATGAAGAGAGTTTTGATAATGAAAAGGTTTTCTACCACATCCAGTTCTGTGCATCATGGATATAAGCATATATAGCCGGGTTGTAGAGAGCTGCTTGTTTAGTTGTATAGAACATTGCTATAAAACCACAAACACACAGCCACATCATACTCCTCACCATACTACACTAGTGTTTTTGAATAAAAGAGTAAAAGTTATTTTTAAAATGCAGTTAACATAGTCCGTATGGTCCAAAGTGCTAGTATCAAAGCTTAGAAAACTTGTATTCTTGCCTAAAGTACTAAAGCTTAGTGGCTTGTTTTGCTTACCTCTCGCAACCTTAATATTTTATCATCTGCACACTAAACTTTATTACTTTTATTAGCTTTTACAACAGGAGAAAAAAAAAAAGAACTCAAAACTGTCAAGCAAAACATTTTCTCTCTCTCACTCCACTTCCTCTTCCTCCCCACAAAGAAATATCAGTACGAGCTTTACCGCAGCAAGGATGATGCCATGTGAATGTCTAGTGGGCTGGAGGTTCTCCCGTTTGTCTTCAGTAGGGTGGAACACTGCAGGGTTCACCTGATGCCTGCTATGGGTGAACAGGGTCTCTGTGGTCAGGGGTCTGCAGGAGGCGTCCCTGCTCCACCCTCTGGACAAGCATCAACCGTCTGCTTCTTTCATTCTACGTCTAATTCGATCAGCAATTTATTTTTTGGAGACTTGTATTTTCCCAGCCAAGCATCACATTTAGATCCGAGTGTTTGGATTAAAGATGCTCGTCATGATTGAGGCTTTAACGAGAGTGCTGGTGCTACCAAACGAACTTAATGCAGAATACTAAACGGTGCAGAGAGGTGTATTGTCAAGGCAGAGAGGCCAAGCGAGTGCTGTACAGTTTACAAACAAACAAAACTAAGCACACAACAAACAAGCTAAAACACATTGTGCTTAGTACGTTTTCTACATGTGAAAATCATCAAAAGGGGCAAAGTGTCCAAATGAACTTGATGCAGAATACTGTTATAGGACTGTGAACCTATAATGGTAGGGCTATCGTTCAAATCTGACTTCTGCCCTATTAAATCTATTAAATCTACAAACAAATGAACATCCTAAAAACACTGTCCTTACAGTGGTAGATTTTCAGTTATTAGAAAATTCAAAACTTGAACTAAAAACAAAAAAAGGATAAAAACTCAATGACTAATGTAGAACTCTAAAGGCTACAGAGATGCCTGACAAATGTCTGCACTATTTACAAAACAAAACAATCACAATGATTATCCTTACAATGTTAGGTTTTCAGAATTCACTGCAAATTTTACAACATTCCGTTTTCCCTGTTCTATTGGGCATTTACTTTCGTTAATGGTCATCTGGAAATGCTCTTCCATGGTCTCAGCTATTTAAAGTTTAGCGATTAGAAGAGATGAGATGCAGTGGGCATGATATTTCAGGGTCCTGGCAGACTAAATGCTTTGGTGCCATTACCATAAACAGTGGGGGGGGGGCTAGGGGTGGTATTCTGTGCTGGTGCTTCATGCCAGCCTTATATACTGTTAGAAGTCCATGTTTCGGTGTCAGTGGCTCCGCTCCCTGAACCATTCCTCCGTCAAGCGCACAGGTCTGCCACAGCTCCTCAGATAGGTGAGAATGAGGATCTCTGTCTGTTTTCCCTCGACTGCTCGATGTACTGCTTGGCTTTGGAAGTCCGAGTGGCCATGGACCTCTGTGCACCGTTTGTCTGGGGATATGTGATGTGATCTGAAGATGAGACACCACGCAGAAACTCTCAGATCATGGCTTCTGTTCAGAGCCAGGCCTATCAACCAACCTTCTTCTGGTTTTCTGACATTTTTTCTCTTTCTGTAATAGCTATATGAATTATACTTTGTGAGAAACAGAAATGTTTAAAATTTTAGAAATCAAAAGTCTGGTTATTTCGGCCACCTGATAAATTACTAGAATACTTAAGAAAACATCACTTTTTTATTCAGTGATTGGGAGCATAATCTAGATTAAAAGTAATAATTAATTTAATAGTAAGAGCCAATAGTAAGAGAACCTAATCTGCCATTTTCATGAATCAGTTTTGCTTGACCTCTTTTTCTCCTCATTATATGAGTATGTTGCAGTACGATATTGGACCTGAATAACTGGTGTTATTTTGTTTCATAGCTGAGCAAATATGTGGTGCTTTAATTATGAAAATAGCTAGGTAGATTATTTAACATGCAAGGACTGGTTACGAATTAACTATTGGTTTGTTACCAGAAATATATCAGGAGAAATATAGAAAATTGCACATGCTAATGTAATTTAGCAAAACTGGCAATGGAAGTATTCTGTACATTTTACACATGCAGTTCAATATGACTTTGGCCCTATGGATCCAAAGTAGACATTTGCTAGTCGTCAAAAACCTAGAGAAATTGTTTGGAATATGCTAATTGGATTCGTATTAGCCCAAGGTGATGAAGGTACAGTTGGTGGTGAGGGGGTTGGGGTGTCACTGTCGCTGTTGTAGCCAACCTCCAGAGATAGTTCCAGAAGCTGATAGTGGATATTAGTTAGAGATCAGATATCAGGGTGAAGCATGTACTTGATTCCCTGGCTTGGAGCGCATTAGCGTTCAGGAAGACAGCATGGTTATGATGCATGCTTAGATATGTTTCTGTAAGCTTAGGTAAAGCACGACCACCTTACATAATTAATGTTCACATTTCTGATCTACTGCCTGTGAAAGACGCTCTGTAAGCACTTAAGTGAGCACGCTCGCAAAGCATGAGCTAAACACTGCATAGATAAAGCTGGAAATGAAGTAGGCCATACTGAAGAAGTCATCGAATTCTGCTCAGCTCACTGTCCCGAAAGACCAGTGAACAGACCAAGATATATTAAATTAGCATGAAGTTTAAAATGACTAAAATTCTGGATTTTCTTTCTTATATTTGTGTATATAGGGAGAGGATAAAAAGAAACCAGCAAGATGTCTGAGTATGTATTTTATTCTTCTTCTCATTTGTTTACAGGCTCACAATTATCCATATATATAAGTCGTTTTATGTGAATCTATATATGAATGCTATCCTTTTTTTCATGTAGGAAGAAGATGACGTCGAGCCGAAGGCATCAGCTCAAGGTAAAGAAAAAAAAATCTATATGATTCTTAAAAAAAAGTTGATTAAAGTGTATTCTCCACAAAAATAAAACTTGCAAAAGCAAATTCACCAGTAATAGAGTATTGTGGGTGTAATTGAGTATTGTGAGTGCAATGAAGCAGAGTGTGCTACTCAGAGCGTGTTTGCTGGCAGAGCTTGATGCTGAGCATAGCTAAGGGTTTGCTGGAGAAGGAGGCCTCCCAGTCTGTGAGCGACAAGGCTGCGTACATGTCTGAGCACTGCCGTGATGTCTCCTTGCCCAGCTCCCTCCAGGAGCTGCAGGTATGTCCACACACACACCCCTCACAGGCTCCCAGCTGTGAATAAGTGCTAGGGAGCCAATCCCTGCTCTCTCTCTCCCTCTCTCTCTCTCTCTCTCTCCCTCTCTCTCTTTCTCCCCCTCTCTCTCTCTCTCCTTCCCTCCTCTCTCTCTCTCTCTCTCTCTAATTAAGCCTGAAAAAATTGTTTTCATGAAAGAAGTAGTGTAAATGTAAGCTTGCAGTGTTTGAATAGGGTTAGAAGAAATGGCATTACCAATTTGGTTTAAAGAGCAATTTTGGGTGGAAATGAACTTTATAAGCAATTTGGTTTAAAGAGCAGTTTAGTCAGTTACAACTATGGCATGGTTTGCTTTAGAGCTCTTACACACGCTCTTCACAACATACAGGGGGAAACAATATGGAAAAATGTTCTAACCCAATAGTTTGTAACATTTTACTCTTTATTTGGTGGTTTTGCATGGTTGCAGTTTATAAACTGTGTAGAATTATTAGTGTGCTGAAATTCTTCATCAGAAATCTGTTGTCAGCGACTACACTAGACTACACTAGAACCATACAGTTTTATATTTGACATTACATTGTTACAGTGCAGTGATTATATCATTCAACATGTGGCTAGGAACTGTGTAAAAAGGTGCATCACGAAATTGACAAGATTGATGAGGAAAGATACGACTTGGAGGCCAAAGTGAAGAAGGGAGAGAAAGAGGTATTTTGATCACTTAACATGTGTAGTAGATACAAGAGCAATGGGGGAACTCAGCAATCTGAAATGGTGCGACTATGGGTGTGTCTGCAGATCGAGGACCTGAAGATCAAAGTTCAGGACCTGAAGGGCAAGTTCAAGAAGCCCGCTCTAAGGAAGGTGCGCTTGTCTGCTGATCAGATGCTTCAGGCTCTGCTGGGCTCCAAACACAAGGTCTCTCTGGATCTGAGAGCCAACCTGAAACAAGTGAAGAAGGAGACCAAGGAGGAGGTGTGTTTAGATTCACCGTGGAAATTATATCCTGTGTTTACTGAATTCATCTTTGCTTTTCGAGTGCACCTGTTACTGAGACAGAGGGACAGAGGGAAACAGAGGGAAACTGAGTTAGTTAATGTTGCTAATTCCTTTTCAGTGTTATGCCATTCAGTTATGTACCATCCACACTGTTGTTCATTTCTTCACAGCCAGAGGTTGGGGACTGGCGTAAGAACGTTGAGGACAAGGCCGGCATGGATGGCAGGAAGAAGATGTTTGAGGGTGGCGAGGCCTAATTTTCAACCTTTTCGATATTTGTTTACTCTAGACCCTATCCGGGCTGTGAAGTGTCTCATATTTTGGAAATGGCTCTATGGTTCATGTTGGTAACAATGCCAATAGTTGCAGTTGCTTCATGTAGTATACATGTTCTGACGGAGAAATGTCTATTATTGTAGAGACACTAAAATTAAATTATTTTAAAGAAAAACTTTACCGTCATGTTTGTTTTGTATGAGCAGTAGTAGTTTTTATTTGGCCACATTTTGGTGCCTTTTAAGTTTATGGGATTTTTTTATATGTTTGGAAGGAGCAGCCTGGACTCTTATTAACCCTCTCCTGACCACTGGAGGTCACTAGAGTGTCCTTGTTCATTATGGATCCACCTCATTCCTCCTAGGCGTTCCTTCTTTCGTCCTACTTCATATTTTTCTCATTTTCATGCTGTTTTCTCACTCATTTCTCACTATACCTAATCCTCATTAACACTATGTTTTGTGCAATCACACCAACATTTCATTGAATCATTTCATCTTTTTAAGTTCATTATGGTGGCAAGACGCTTTGACACATGGAAGGGTAAGCAGCTTATAATCCTATTCATATTTAGCACACTGTGTTACCTAAAATTGAAAAGACCTGACTAATATTTATACACCAAGAGTAATTTTTTACGGACTCCGGCTTTATTAATGGTTTTTATACATCCACGTCCATTGAACTTTGACTCGCTCTGACTGTGAAGGTTAAGGAGGAGCCAGCCCACATCTGAGAGCTCTTCAAGGGAAGGAAATTTATGAGGTTGGGCTGCAAGTATTTCAGGCTCACTGGCCTATTGGTCTGGGGTGGAATCCACTTCCATAAACAGGACTTCTGGGATGTGCTGAACCATCAGCACTTCCCATATATATCCTATTTGATTTTTCCTCTCACTGGAGCTTGCCAGTCTTTCCTGTCCTTTCGCCAAGTGTGTTCTGCCTTCGTCCCTGCGCATAGGTGAGCATCTCTCTGGTCAATTCTGAGACAGACCAGGACACTTAGCAAACACTCATCACACTATCGGTGCAAGTATTTGAGTTGAAGGAGCAATGCAAAGTTATGTAAAAATGAATTCTATAAATAGACATTAATGCACCGATGGTAAGTGTCTTTCCTGCTGCACAGAGTATGCAATGCCATATTCTGTTAGAGTTGAGGGGAAATTTGAATTGACAGACAGTATGGGGCCACAGTCGTTAATTGGATGTGTTTTATTAGTGAGCCTTCTAGTTGCAGTTTTGGGCGCTGGCCCACAGGCAGACGCAGCTGTTTCTGATTCACTCTCCTGACTTGCTGACTGGGTGCACTGGTAACTGTCCTACATTTGATTGATTTATCCAGGCAGATCAGAGATGATTGTTCATCACTTTTGGGGCCATGTTTGGCATCTGAGTGTGCCATTTAATATGCCTTGAATTAAAGTGGTATATGATCTTTCTATTGGCTTTTTCTAGTAATTGTGGGTTTATTGGCATTTCATAGTCTCTAAAGTAGCAGTACAGTGAATTACCTAACACTGTTTTTCAACTGTTCTTGCTAGAGTTTTGACAGCAGGTTTAAGAAATGATTTGTGACTATAGAACTGTTGCTGAAATTTTCCTTTTGAGTTAGGACACTTTTTCAAAGAAACATGCTGATCAAATATGGGATGTTATTCAGTATCAACTAGGAGTGTATTCTTATGACCAATTAATTTTTTTAACCCTATCTATTTTGTATACTCTGACCAAGAAATATTTAATATATACTGATGAATAGTTTCAGAAGTTGTAGACCTTTGCAAAGAGCAAGCTACATGTTACAGCAGAGGATACACGACACTGCCTGGCTAAATTTAACTTTCTCGGATATGTGTTAAGGCTTGTACAGTTCAAGCTTATGGACTGACCCTGCAAGACTCCTGAAAACAGCAAGTGTTTGAGAAAGTGAACCACCGTAATGCACGTTACAGACAGCACAGAGCAAAGCAACACTGATTCTTTTTCTAATTCTTTTTCAGGGTGTGAACATATAAAAGTGCCAATATGTCAGAGTAAGTGATCTACACTCAGTTTGTAATGACTCTGTTGTTATTATTATTATTGTTATTATACGACAATAATGATAATTATGGAACAACACTCAAAACAACAATAATTATAATCATTACAATAATCATAATAATAAATAAAAAGCTATTATAATGTTTTGAACTGTGTGTGTGTGGAAGATGGTAGAAAAGATGAAGTAGGGAAAATTTATAGAAGTTAATCAACCTAGACTGAATATTTCTCAGCTTTGTATCTTATTCCACAGTGCTTGTTGTCATTACTAAATTACACAGTGCTTATTTTCATAACTAAATTACACAGTGCTTACTGTCATAACTAAATTGACAGTGCAAGTGATGTTATTTATTTTTTTTACTGACAGAAAAAAGTTGACCTCCAGCCGCAGGTATCACCTGAAGGTACAAACAAAACCAGCATAGCCCGCAAGTTCTGTTCAGCTCTGTAGTTCCAGCAGGAAGTACACCCCACCCACACACAGTTACATTAAGTCTCACCCAAACAACTTTCTTTTTCTCTTTCTCTGTCTTATTTCTGTCTCTTCCTATTTCTTTCTCTCACTTTCTCCCTCTCTCTCTTTCTCTTCTTCTCTCACATTCCTTCTCTCTTCCTCCCTCCCCCTCTTCCTTCCTCCCTCCCTCCCTCCCTCCCTCAGAGTCTTTTACTCTCCATAGCTGCTGGCCTGCTGGAGTCTGAAGCCAAGCAGCTTGTAGAGGAGAAGGATGGCTACATGAGCGAACACTGCCCTTCCCTGTCTCTGCCTGGATCCATGCAGGAACTGCAAGTAAATGATACTAAAAACAAAGGAAGCTTGGAGCGTACAGACATGCACTGAGTAGTAAATACCGTAGACAGAGCATTGTCATTAATACAGAAATGGGGGTAAAGAGCATAACTACAACCACATAGATACTATTGCCTCCACCTTCTCATCTCATCCCTCTTCTTCAGGGTAACGATCCACTTTTGGGTCCTCACTAGCCCCCAAGTAACCCCCCACTAGACCTTACCTGCTAGACTTTTACATGTTGGACTATGTTCATTATATTTCATTGACGTGATGTGCTCCCTCATCTTAGAACCCTGTTCTTATGGATCTAAAAAACGTTACACATGTTCTTACTCTAGGATCTGTGCAAGAAGCTCGGTCAGACCATCGACAAGGTCGATGAGGAAAGGTATGACATGGAGGTCAAAGTTGCCAAGACGGACAAGGAGGTGAAGATCATAACACATATGTCATCAACTTTCATCTGATACGGGTTTAAAGCCATGTACTCAAACTCAGCGTTGCCCTACAGATTGAAGACCTGAAAATCAAGGTGGTTGACCTGAAAGGAAAGTTTAAGAAACCTGTGCTAAGGAAAGTCCGCATGTCTGCTGATCAGATGCTTCAGGCTCTGCTGGGCTCCAAACACAAGGTCTCCCTGGATCTGAGAGCCAACCTGAAACAAGTGAAGAAGGAGACCAAGGAGGAGGTGGGTATAAAGACATGTTTTGTCTACATGTGAACATTGTGTCTTTTTGACACTGATTTTTTTTATTTCTAATACCTTGTTGAATTATTATTGATGTGCATCAAATGTTTTGTTTTCCAGTCTGCAGAACAGGTTGGGGACTGGCGTAAGAACATTGAGGACAAGGCAGGCATGGATGGCAGGAAGAAGATGTTTGAGTCCGAGGCTTAAGATGGATAGCTGCTGTTTTCTGATAGGTCTTCATTTTTCTCTGGCAGTTTTTCTGTAACCCCTCACCCATGCTCCAATAAAGGTGTTTTTCCCCTCAACATTTTTCATATTTTACTATGTCATGATATATGGTATTAAATTATTAGTGTGAACAAATGTATGTGCCTTTCGTTTTTGATCATGCCAAATAATGGTTCATAGTAAATACATTTTATACAGAAAATCATGAAAACAGCTACACCTTTGCTGTAGGATTATGAGCTAAAGTGCTGATATGTGTTGATAAATTATAAAGTTCAGCTTGCTTCAATATTACTACAACTACTTTAGGACATTAACTGATGATCAAATGACTGAAATGACTGAAAAGCTGTAAATGACTGAAAAGCTGTATAATGATCAAATGACTGAAAAGCTGTATAGGATACACCAATACAATTGCAACACCAGGCATATGGACATTTTATTAAGTTGAAGGGCTTTACCTTCAGTTCTGGCACAATGCTTTTAAACACAGTTTCAGGCTCTTCGGAGACTGGACATGTCTGGATGAACAGATTCCTGACGGTGAGATTCAGGTGGCATCCTTTGCCTGGTGCACGTTGTGATGCAACACGTTTGCATTCTTGGATTCTTCTTCTTCTGTTTATTTCCTAGACTGTCCTTAAACATACAGACGTCTGTTAGCTTAGGACAAACTGCAGCTGATCAGTTGCATAGCCCTGATTACCGTGCAGTCCTCTCGCCCTGTCTGTGTATGGGTTCCTCAGATGATTCCTGTATAGAAGCTTTTTAATGACTCCTAGAGCTACTGCGATGAAATCCGTCCTCCTAGCTGGGGAAGAGGTGCAGTTCAAATACAAGCCAGTCACTGGATTCTGGTAAAGCAAATAACCAACAGTATCCAAACAATGTGGATTTACTGTCTTCTTCCTTCACGCATGAAGGCATTGAATCAGTATTTTCCTTGCCTTAATTTCACAGTTCAGGGAAGAGGTAGAGTTAGTTTTTTTATATTCTGAAAAGTCCCATTGAACCCATTGGTTCTGCCTGAAGGTAAAATTGGTTCCATTGGTTCTGCCTGAAGGTAAAATTGGTTCCATTGGTTCTGCCTGAAGGTAAAATTGGTTCCATTGGTTCTGCCTGAAGGTAAAATTGGTTCCATTGGTTCTGCCTGAAGGTAAAAGGTGAAACGTAAATGAGACTTTAACTGGTCCTTTAACTAGTCGGTTCATCTGCTGAATGTGATAATTAAGCCAAATAGGAAGTGGTAGTTGTAACCTGTAGGTTTATGTGTAATTGCATTAGCTGGTATAACATGCATGTATAGATCTATGAAGTTACTGTATGTGACTTGTGACTCCTTATTCATGTCAAGTGAGTGAGGTGTAGTGCCTAATTACTAGCGCTAAGCTAAAATTGTTCACAGCCTCACACAATGACAAAGATTAAAAGCTATTTTGGCTTCGTCTTTTATACAGCATTTAACTATTGCTCCCACTTTGTAATATGAGCAATTTAAATTCTTTTACACAGATCTTACTTATAACCATTTCCTCCATCCTATTAAAAATCTGTTTCATTGAATCACTCTCCTTTGCTAAGAAGCTGTTTGAACCTGGTGCCAGAAACGCCCAACCCTTCCAAGGCAAGAAGTGTAACCCATTCCAGACACACTCCTTCAGGCCACATAATGCCAAGACTCCCTTGATTGGGCTCAGACACCTGGTGCCTCCATTTATGGTGAGGGTTGCCTAGAGTTAATGGCCTACTTGGTCCGTATCTGCCACTCTTAGGTTACCTCCAGGAGCTCAAATGTGAGATCAGGATGAGCTGACCTGCTAAGTATATCTCCTGACCCCGAAGCACTGAATGCAAAAAGATACCAAGCTATGTTAGGAGCACAGGAGTTACACTGAGATGTGCTTAAAACGTGGCTATAGACAAGCTGCCATTTTTAAATATAGTCATTTCCAGTGTATCTTGTCCATATAGTTGAAAATTTAAATGTGAATTGAATATTTCTGGAATTCTTTAGAACATGGTTGTCTTAGGATAGCATAATTATAATAACACTGATTATTATTGCTTTCATGTCTACTTTTAACACTTCTATGAACAGGACAATGCTGTTTCTTGACTTTTTGGTGAATTTTCTCCAAGTGTAACTTTTGGGTATAATGCAGTGCATTCTACTGATGCATTGTTTTCCATTAATAACAGAGTCACTAATAGAAAACCTGGTTTGGCTGTGCCTGACAGGCCTGTTAATAGCTAACATATTACATTAGTGAATGTGAGGACCGACTGCCGTCACTGGCTTTATTCAGACGGAAGAATGTGTGAGAAAATCTCAGAAAACCAAACAGCTGCTCTGACTCATTAGGGACATGCACACACACATGTATATGTAGGCATGCACACACACCAACCGTGTGCAGCTTATACACTTCAGAAAGTAGAAACTTTACAAGCATTTATGAGGTGCTGTAATATCTATTTAATATATTGGGTAGTGTTGTTCAAGACATTTAAGTATACAGAGGGTATAGACCAGACCTGTATCACATGTAGATATTACATTAGATCTAATATCTATTGTAATGAAAGTATGCCAAAAAGACAGTTCAGTTTTGTTTGCTTGTAGCTCTGTGCAAAGGCACTGCTGGCTCTGGTGTTTAATGGTTGGCCTCTGTGGACTAATACATTCCTCACTGATGCACTGTGTAGGTCAATTCTACCACCATCTGGTGACCTGCAGAACAGAGAAGAAGCTTTATGTAATAAGGTCATTCATCTTTACACCAACACAATATCATAATATGACTGTTGTGCAGTTTTAAAAAAATGACAACCCACCTGGAACTATCAGAAACAAATATTCATGAATATGAATATTCATGAATGTGCTTGAAATTGAAATAAAATGGAAAAAACACAACTGTTTTGTTCCTAAAAGGTTTTATAAGTGTATCTTTGCTACAACCTTATTGTACTATTTTTAATGACAAAAAAGCAATAAATGTTCCATCAAAACATTTATGGTTTTATGTAAAACATTACATAACTTGAAAATGTATCCAAAATAACGTGGTTACTGAGGGGTTACTGGGGTCCTGTGTGTCTAATGTCTGTTTAACATGGAGTTTGATCCTATCATCACTAAGGAAGCAGACTACACAGAACATGTGAAAATGACCCCCATTAACCCATACTCAACACACCCCAATTAACCCATACTCAACACCCCCCATTAACCCATACTCAACACACCCCCATTAACCCATTCTCAACACACCCCCATTAACCCATACTCAACACACCCCCATTAACCCATTCTCAACACACACCCTTTAACCCATACTCAACACACCCCCATTAACCCATACTCAACACACCCCCATTAACCCATTCTCAACACACCCCCATTAACCCATTCTCAACACACCCCCATTTCCCAGACTGCATGAGATCATAGCATTTGTCAGCCACGGACTTGAGTATACCCAGATTATACTTTTTTGTTTGTGTGTGTGTAATCTGGAGCCTGAGAAGGTCGCTTGGGTTCAACTTTTCCTTGTGGATATAATCATTACCAGGCTCAAGGAATTATTTTCCCCCAGACTGTGAAACGTTTTTAGCAGGTATTACAGAATGTTCCATTAACTGATATAGGTTATTGACACTGACCCTCCTCGTTCTTAATTTGGCCACTAGAGGGTGTATTGACCCAGGTTATTTGATCTGGTTTCTTAGACATGCTCTCAGTTGATTTATTTTACTTTCAAGATGGCACTGATATCGATATAATGACTTTTGTGAAAAAAAACATATTACTGCCATCAGTTTTAAAAGCATGCACTGTTTTGAAATGGGGAAACCTATGTTTTAAACCTCCAAATTCTTCAATGTTTCTGTCTTTCTTTCATTAGGATTGTGTATCACTCCGCAACAGCACCTGGAAAGTTCATATCTTATCTGGCATATCACTGGCACGGCCTATGTAAAGTTAGACGTCCTGTCTACATTTCTGATAGGCTCCCACAAAAATGTGACATTGGAGGAAAGGAAACAGTACTCTGGTGCTACATATCTAAGCCTATAAATACGTGCTGAGGTTTATGCAGGGGCATTCAAGAAAAATAAATGCTGGAGAACATTTTGAGATGGTTTTGAGATAGCACCGACATTGAGACTGCAGTTAAATTCTTGTTCTCTCAAGGGTCTGGTCTTCATGTGCTTAGTCCTGTCTTTATGGAGGGCTTCGACCTAGTGTCTTCGACCTAGTGTCATTCTGCCATTTGATCTTTTGGTTTGAGGTGTTTAAATTCTTATTTTGGCTTGAGTACTGAGCGTCTGTCTGGAGACAAAATCAAGTTGCCCGATGCTGTGTGATAGGTTTGTTGATTCTCTCGTACTCTTCTAAAGAGTAAGAAAGCAGATGAGAATGATTTAATTTTTTCAGCAATATGACTGAAAATCACATGTTGTTCAGACTGAACTGAATACAATGCGCTGCAGTGCCAAGCACAAGCAAAGGAGCAGATGAGGGTTCTGTTGCTGTTGAAATTCACTGGACTGTTTCACCTCTTCAAACAATAGGCCTGGTTTATGTAATGTTTTGCCTTAGAAAAGACATTTGTGATTACAAACCATTGGAAAAGAGACTAAACATATTCTCCGTATTTTCCTCAGATTTGGATATAAAGTCGACTGTTTCTCGTTCGATTTATCTTGTAGTCAACACGAAAACATTTATGCTTCTCATCATCGCTCAATGATGTCACAGTAAATATGTCTAGCTATTAAACCTGGCGTTGTCACTTATTTATATGTCTGAAACCAAATGTGGTTCCGAAAAGCTAAATATGTGATTTAGGCTTTTCGGTAAATTGAACATTTTGTACACATGGAATTTGTCCGTGGTCTGGAGCAGCAAACAAACGAAAACTCGTACACTTCGAATGACGTCAGCTCTATTTGCACGCGCTCGCCAAAACGCGGGAGGTCAGTCACGCGGCGAGCGACTCTCCTACTAGAGATCGGCGTCACCTCCACGTTGTTATCTCAGCCGCTCGGAATTCGTCTGCACGTTGTGTCTTTCCCCCCAAACCGCAGCGGTGTTAAGGGCCTCTGGGGTTAGGCGATCACAGTGCTCAGGGCTCCTCGCCAACGCTCTGGCAGCGAGCGAAGCGTGGCTTACCTGCTGTAAAGCTTTAGGTGGGGCAGTAAAAACCAGCTCTGGAAAAAAAAACCCGCAACCGAACGGGCAGCTGCAGCACATGCCGAGGAGCGGTGAGAGAAGGAGAATCGTTCCACCTAGTCATACTCTGTAGCCACATATTGTGCGTTATTTCAATCAAAGTAGAATGTGACAGACATATAAAAAAATTGTTAATACCACACGGTCCAGTCCGACGGTAAATGTCCCGGTTATATGGATTGGAAGAAATTTTCTGTAAAATGCTTAACAGTGTTAGTCACATCAGTTTACCACTGGTCTCACCACTCGGGTTATTCAATCGTAAGTTGCTTGGCATCGGTCATCAATGTTCACGGTTTCATTTAGATTTTGATTGGCTTTCACCAATTTCACGAAGGCAAAGGTGAATCCAGCACAGAGGTAAACAGACACCGGTGCGCTAATTATCTTCACGGTAACAGTATGATTAGGAATGAAATACCGTGTCGCGCGTTTTGCATGGTGTACCACGATTACTGTCAGGCTTTATGAGCCTGTCTTATTTTCATCGGTCAAAACATATGCTCCTGTTGGAAATGCTCCCAGACAGTGTGAATTGATCATTTGACCTTACTTTTACCCTGTTTAGTCCAAGGTCACTTGTTAACTACTGAGCCAAAATAGAGCAGCAATGAGCTGCTATGATATGGGGATCCTCTAGCGGGACCAAAACTGATGACATGGCTTATGTTTTTCTCTCTAGTTTCTGGTCCATAAAGGCATGGAGAGACGTGGAAAGAGTGAGAGTGTGTGGAATGTGCCACTGAAGTGGCTTCTGAGGTCTCTCAGTGAAATGCCCATTGCTCTGGGATCTAAGGCTGGTTTATCCCGAAAACATTGCAAAACTGGAAGTTAGAAAACAAACTTTCAACATTTCCAACTCTTATACCACATTTTATTTCATTGGTGTTCATAAATTTCAGAATTATAATGAACCTCTCATGCTTTATGATAAGCATATATATAATATAATAATATAATATAGTAATATTATAATATATATAATAAGCATATATATAATATAATAATAATAATATTATTATTATTATTATTATTATTATTTAGTCTAGCATTATATTTGTGTCAGAAATGTTGACCATATTTCCTAATGGATATAAATACAGTTGATTATGAATTATATAGTTCATTCAATTATAGATTCATTTTGTATGCAGTATATTTTAAAAGTGTTTATGTAATTGTTACCTAACAAGTTAAAATAAGTATTCGTTCTTTTCCCTAAAGTTCCAAGTGTCCTACAAAGTACTGACTGCTCTGTGAAATATGCTGCACTCAGCTGTGGTTCATTGAACTTTCTAGAAATAGATGCTTTGAGTATTTCTGATACATTGTTTGATGATGATGCAGTCTTATTTTATAGTTCCTTTCCAATTTTCCCTCCCATGCCACTCCCCTGCTTCAAGCAACAGCCTTGAACTTTCAGTAGGGACTGTTATTGAAGCTTTTTTTCCCCAAGGACTTGTTTGCAGTTCCCCCAGAGCAGAAGATACAACATTAGCTCACTCTTCTATGTAGCAATGGCTCACTCTTCTGTGCAGCAATGGCTCACTCTTCTGTGCAACACTGGTTTACTGTTCTATGCAACACTGGTTTACTGTTCTATGCAACACTGGTTCACTCTTCTGTGCAACACTGGTTCACTCTTCTGTGCAACACTGGTTCACTCTTCTATGCAACACTGGTTCACTCTTCTATGCAACACTTGTTCACTCTTCTGTGCAACACTTGTTCACTCTTCTATGCAACACTGGTTCACTCTTCTGTGCAACACTGGCTTCTCTATTGCATGCTCAGGTGTGAACTGAACCTGTCTTATTTATCTTTGTCACTGACTGTATGTGAGGGATCAGTTTCAAAGAAACAACATTTTTGCCAAGTTCATGTCTCCATGAAGCTATGAAGAAATATGGAGATGGGAAGTGATGAATATGCATGTGTATGTGTGTGTCAGTCAGTGAGTGAGTGTATTTTTGTGAGAGATGGTGTGTTTGTGAGAGAAGTATTTTGTATGATAGTTGGGAATGGGCTGGTTGTGTGTGTGTGTGTGAGAAAGACAAGACCGCGTGTGTTTGTGAGGGAAGAACGGTGCATTCCTCATGTTGAGTCATGGGTCAACCTTTAGCCTTGTGAGATTGGATTTATTTTCTATGACTAGCAGAAATTTCTCTTTCATGTCTGAACTGAGACAGAGTGGCGGGTGGGATGACAGGGTCAGGAGCTGCATTCATGTCCAGAGGAACCAGCACTCAACCATGGCAACACAAGTCTTCTACAAAGAACCTTTATTATAAAGCATACATTTAATCTGTTTGAAAGTTATTTATGGATACTCATTGATTGAGATCATGAGGGTGCTTGTCTTACAATGGAATTCTTATGATTTATGAAGTGTGTATAGGACCCTTGACTCTTCTGGGTCATACTCGGGGGTTATAAACGGAGTTGCTTGCAGGTAATAGCTTACTTGGTTTAATGAACACAGTCATTAAGCAGGCAGGGTTCACATACCAGTTAAACCACAGAAGCCAGGCAAACAATCCAAAAGGGGTAAAGACGAGAGGTATAACCAGGAACAATAAGCAAGGGAAAAGGATATCAACCAATAACACAGCTTAGCAACCAATAACACAGCTTAGAAATGTTTTCAGAATAGAAACAAGCCTTTGTGAATAAGGTTAGATGAGAGGCAGTTTATATATATACACGTATTAGAGTGATGTTCACAAGGCATGAATGAACACCAACAAAACATTTGTATCAGCAAAATTGGTATCCATAACTAATTGTGCACTGATTAATTGTCAGACCCAAATTATTGTGAAAAGACCAATTTGAGTGGAGATTGTTAACACAAAAGATCAATTTGAGTGGAGATTGTTAACACAAAAGACCAATTTGAGTGGAGATTTGTAAACACAAAAGCTGGCTTTGTCTAGCATTGTGCTTCATGTTGTTAATGAAAGGCCGTAATATTCAGCTGTGGTGAGTGGAGAGATCTCTCCCAGTGTGAGGTTCTTTACTCTAGACAGGACCTTCCTGATTCTCCCTGTCTGTAGAAAAGGATCAGAGAAGGTGATGACATTCCCAGCAGGCGCAGCGAGAGCGAGAGGGGGGTGGAAATGCATGAGATGGCTGCATGTGGGGGGGTTTATTTATGTCAGAGAGCCCGTCGTGGCTGTGGTGTATCTAAACCACAAATCAGCGAGCAGAACCATGGGTCAGGATGGGAAAAGAATGTGGGGAGAATGTGGAGAGGACTCAGCAAGTTATGCAGCTGTGATTGTCTCATCTTTATCTAAACATCATCCAAGCATGCAGAAGTGAATCACAAATTTTGCAAGTATTTACGTCTCAGAATTCAAACATTGCCTGGTTGAATGGGATTCATGACCCGATGATATAGGCCTTTTGTTTGTGAGTGTGTTTGTGTTTTGAATAACATGGTTCATTACTTAGTCCATTAGTTTTATTTTTGCTTGAATTTCCCAAATTCCAGGCATCACAATGGCATTCATTGCCATCAAGGTCTGCACCGCACCTACAATGTACACCAACCTAGGGGCTTTATCTTTCAATCCAAGCACTTTACTCTGCCAATGGTGTGGCGATGATAACAAAGAGCACTTTCAGAAATATCTTCTTAAAATATATGTCTGTTATGTTGCACTACAACCTTCTCTGAGTTGTACCAGTGCATAAAACGCACATGCATAAAAATGGCCAAAGCAGTGTTCATCATCTGCTGATGGAAAACTGTAAGAAATGTTCTCAAGTTTGGCAGTGTGGCAACTGGACTGTGTTCACACATGCTCATTGCAGCTGAGAAAACCTAAATGAAGTGTGTCCAGTATTACGGGATGCTACAGCCGTAAATTGCAAGACAAACACTGAACATGTGCATTGTGTTGTACTGACGTAGCTTCACATAAGCTATTTTTCTCATAAATCACTATCATTGTTTAAACTGTTTGCACAAGGTACAGTACTGTAAAATGTTTTGTGTACTGTTCATTAAATCATTCTTCTTTTTTTTAAGAGTACTTTACATTTCAGGAGCCATTCATGTAGAAATCCATATCGTTCACAACCTTTTTCTCACTACTGTAGTAAGACAGGGACACACAGACTGACTGAAGTTTGGTTACGCAGTAAGACGAGAAGCAGAGGTGCCGTGAAGTAACCGTACCATTGTCTGTAATGGAAACAGGAATGAGGTGGTGTGTCACAGTCCACTGAGTGAATGAGCACACATGGAGGTCAGTGTGCAGGAACCATTCATGAGGCAAGCATTACAGACCCAGGAGTCATGGTGCCACTGACCAAATGGCACGAGAACGAGCAGGTAGTCTCTGACGTGCGCCGGGAATGTGATGACCACATACTTTTCGACCGTTGTACCGAATCTTCCTTCAGTTTGCCGTCGGTGTCCTGATTTGCCCTCCTGCCTGCAGACAGCTACAGTTGGAGCGTAATTACATGTGTGCATATAATTGAGTTTCTTGGCTAAGGATGCCTGTGTGCCGCAATAGTGGTAGTGAGAGCCCAGATGGAGAGATTTCATCAATAATAGCTTTCTGTCATAAGGCCAGTTCTCAGTGAAGACGTCTGTTGGTAAAAATGTGTTGTGCACATTGGGTACAGTATTCTGACTTGTAATAAATCTCCCCCCGACCACCCCCAGCATCTTTGACTGTGTACATGGTGTGATGTCATTTCCCCTAAAATGTGCTGTCTCCTGAGTTCTATAGGAAGGGTGAGGTAACTTTTCCTGTTCACGCAAGTTTGCCAGGACTGGACAAGATTAATTGATGTTTGTGCAAGACATGTGTGGTTTGCATGAGGGGACTTACCACTTGTTCTACCACGCTTGTCATTTCTTGTGACTCTTTCTTTATAACTCCACGTCTTTCTCTTTCTCTTTTTCTTGTACACACACACACACACACACACCGCTGACCTGAAACTGAGTGTCAGAAGAGTTCTCGCTTACTGAATTTTGTGTAAGCAACTCTGTAGCTTTCGGCGTTGATTGTGTGTGTTCAGTTGCTCTCACCAAAAGTGACACCATACCTTCTGTTTTACTATTGTTTCCTGAGAAAATATTTTTACTCCCAGTCTCCTCCTCAGATGCACATTAAAATATTCTACCCTCCTATGCTCCTCAGATAAATGTACTGTGTATAATGGTATTCATTATACCTTTTGGAATTAGATTTAGAATGGCACTCTCCCCACAGGATTAATGCTAAAGGCAGAGGGTAGGGAGATCTTTGTGTCTGAAGGTCTACAAGTGCTCCTCCTCTCTCTCTCTGTGTGGCTGAGTTGAATTAAAAGGACGGATGGACTTGTTTATCTAGGCTGGACATTGAAGGCTGCGTGATTCAATTGTGCAGCATGTCATTGTCAAGAGCCTAACAGCACCTCAGACTTGAATGGTGTGTTGTTTGCTATGGTAACAGTAATAATAGTGTTGTTTGTGTATGGGTGCATTTGGCTGCAAGAACCAGTGAGTTGTAGATTTTGTGCAATCTTGTGGTCTATGGTTGGAATATGTAAACACATAAGACAATGTACTTACTGAACTAGTGGCTCCTGGAGTTGATATCAGCAAAACAACTTTCCAACAAAATGTATAAAAACAGTGGAACTAATTAATAATGAAGAAGCTACTTGGACATGAAGTATCACAGGAACTTGTGTGCACACTGGACACAGTACATCTATTATGTCGCAGAGGTGAAAACATAATCTTGTGCTTTCTTGGACCTAGGGTCCTGCCCAGGACCTGCTGAATCAGTGCTCCGGCCAGCTCAGATCTAGCACTGGGTTAACTTACAGCCTGTGTACTTATGAGGTACACACACACAATGAACAGTTTAGTGAAATCACTCATGTTTGAAATTTCTGACACAGTACTAAAAACTGACCTGTCAGCTGCAAATTTTGGCTTCAACAAGTATGAGATACTGGAGCTTATAGGGTAAGCTTGGAGGGTTGCTTTAATAAAGTACTACATCTTTTGAAAGTTCCAGAACTATAATGGAACTGCAGTCCAGAACATTCAGAAGACTCCCAAACCTAGCACCGTTCGTACTATGTGTTATGACACAATGAGTTTTGGTATTTTAGGGTATAATAAAAATGCAGAAACTTATTTTTTGTTTTTTATTGAAAATGTTTAACTATAGAGCTTGTGTACCACTATCATATTTATCATTTTAATTCTTGTAGTGTAACTTATAATTTGTTAAACACCAAAGTGACCTTGTGTTCGTTAAAAGCAAAATAAAACCCATAATTCATTGCTCTACATTTTGCTTTGGAGTTGTTTTCAGTAGTTTCTGTTGGTCCCCTGCCCCTGTAACATGAGAACGAGAGAAAGATTGAGTGAGATTGAGTTCTGCCGAGGGGGCTCAGGGTGGTGGTGGTGGTGTGTGTGTGTGTGTGTGGGGGGGTGTGGGGTTGGGGGGGTAGTGGCATGGGGTGGAGGGTATCATCTTACATTTCTCCCCCGGGCCAGCCACATGACCTCACAGAGCTGAGAAAGGGAGGGGTAAAAGATGTTGAACTACGGCCTGAGCTCCCTCAATGAGAACCACATGCAGGAACGAAGGAGAGAGGGAGGAGAGGAAAAAGAAGAGGAGGAGGGCCGTGACTAAATCCCGTCTGCGAGAGAAGAGCGCGAGCTGAGAGCGTCGCGCTTGATACTTTCACCAGGCAGCGCAGAGAAAAGGACCTGAAAGGAAGCACCTCGCTGCTAGCAGGACAAGCGCCCGGCGTGTGTGGAGTTCTGCAACCCTGAGCAAGACACAAAGGAACCCCAAAACACCGCCAAACACAAAGAGCTACTGTTTCAACCGCACGAGTCCAGTGACGAGACGCCGCTGCTGTACGGACGGTGAACGGTCAGGAAGGAGAGGCAGAGGAACGAGACATGTCAAGTGCAATCCTGAGACGAAACTCCAGCAAGCAGGGCTTGCAGAACCTCCTACGGTGAGCTGCGGAGTCTTCGGGCGCCGTATCGTTTAAGCCTTCAGTGAGACTCCGTGTTTACAGAGGAGCTCGGCAGAGTTGTAGAGACCACAGCGTGCTGCCTATGTAGTGTGTCTTGACCTGGGGATCATGAGCTGTGTGTAATATATGCTGATCGCAACTACATCATATTTCATGTAGTACTTGTTTTATGACATGGTATCTTTTTTTGTTTTAAGAAAATGGTCAACTGACACAAAATACATACACAAAAATCAATGATATCTTCCACAGTAGTTTGTTGACTTTGTCCCAACAGCACTCTTACAATGTACTCTTCAGATTGACTTCTGCTTCATCGTTGTATTTTGCTCATCTCGGAGTATCTGTGGTGGTTTGTTGAGAGAGTGTATTGTTTCGTCAGGAGATGCTGCAATGTTTTTTTGTTTTTTTGGGTGGGTGGTGGGGGTGCAAAGAATTCTTGACTATAGCTTGGGAGAGCTGACCCTAAGACCCACCTCTGGGGTGCTGGGACATATCCAAATTCAAAATTGACTCGCAAGAACTGCCAGAAGGTTTGCTTTAGGTTGTCTCCAAAATCATGCTGAGTACAGCAAGACCATTTTATTTCATTAGTAAAATAGCATGATTTTTGTACTTTGGATACTTAGATTCTTAAATCTAACAAATCTTATCTAACATCTCAGCTTATTAAAGACGTTTGAACACAATAATTCAATGGATCAGGCGTGGTAGACTACAGGTGTTATTCAACTATGGGATGGCATAACTCTACCAGAGTTGACGACCGATGGTTTAGTCACATGCATTAAGTAATAGGATGTACTCTAAGCACCATACATTTAGTCCAACATAAATTTAAGCGACAAACAATATAATTTATAGAGAACAAATCAATAACTCTGTGAATCAAGGCTGCAGCACATTAAATAAATGAAGTGTTTTGCTGTAGTATTCTGTATTCTTATGGGTGGAGACAGGACTTCATGTAGCTGTGCTGTGCTTTGTCAAATGCATTTGGACATCTACACACAGGTTACATTGTAGAGGATGTATTCATTATTCAGTGCTATTCAGAGCTGCAAAAACAGTTCTTTCAGTTCTTGACAAGGTGGCTTTGCACTTAGATGACCAGTATTCATCTAGTTTTATTTCTATAGAAGTTGCTCAGACATGTACCGGATGCATTAGTAATGGTGATCCGTTTGCGCTTGTGGACATTACGTTTCAAAGCTTTTTGAGGATCCTTGCACGCTGTTCTCTCCCTAAGAATGGAAATAGGAAAGCAGGAAGGGCAGCGGTTCACACTGGAGCAGTGTGGAGGAGATCCTCTGTTATACTGGCATGGACGTCCATAATCAGTACATGTTATAAGGCAATTAAGTATATCAACTCTGATGTGTCTTCACTCTCATGCCTTGCAAATAGAAGGCAATAGATATAAGTGTGTTGGGGATAATGTGCTGGTCAAATGCAGGATGGCCGTGGTGTATGCTTATCAGCTGGTACCACTGATAGGGAGATTGATTGTTTCTGCCTCTGGGATACTCATAGGAAGGAATTCCTCTCACTTAAAGGAAAACAGTTGTACCCATTAGTAAAGCTCTTCTAAACGGTTTTAAAATGTGTGGTCTCTGTCACATTTATTACCACCACAGCAGTGGAGCCTATAGGAAGTGAACCATAAAACAAACCAGATAAGGAACAAACAGAGTGAAACTGGGGTTGAAAGGCAGATAAAGACCGTCTGTAAACTGAAGGACCATCAAACCATAAGCTGCTTGGGTATTTGCCAGAGGGGGCATGTGATATATCCCAGTGGTCTGGACTGAATCAGTCTGGTTCCAAGGCACTTCTCAGCTTAGATCAACGAGTGATCTCAGACATAAAGCATGCAGGTGAGAATTGTGATCAGCGTGCATCTAATTTGGTGTCTCCACTACTCTCCATTCTTTAATGGAGAGACAAACTTCCCGATTAGTGCACAGACTATGTGGAGCATCTCCTATTGCTTAGAGGCTCATTAAATAAAATCTCTTTGTGTATAAAGCCATGACCTGCCTGCCCTCTCGTCTGTTTACGATACTGTGATAAGACCAGCAGGAATGTGGGGGGTAAGTGGACTCAGCCATCTCACTGAAAAGGCCAATAAACTCTCTGCCATCCTGATGGCATCATGTTTTTCTAAAATGTGCAGAGCACAAGGAGCTGGGAAAGGTAAACACTTCTCAGGACAGGGCTTTATTTACATATTGGTGATTGGAGTTATCTTTCGCAAATTTCTGCACACCAGTTGATATGTTCTCCTGCCCTGAAAAGAGTTTTGTAGAGCCACTGTGAAAGAACACCACAGAATGTACTATATATGCAAATACTAAAATCTTAAGGTGGCTCTGCACAAGGCTTTGGTGAGAAAGCCCCAGCCTACCACCCCACCAGCCTCCAGACTACAGCAAGAAAAATGGGTTATGCATGGGTTATTCTCCTAGTCTGGACACTGAGACATAACATGACGACTGGTGTCTTCTGGTGTCCAAAGAACAGAGCCCTCACTAGTCCTATGACCTTAGCTATTTACATTACCATCAAAGTTGTTGAAGTCATTCATTGTCAGTGGAGGATGTGTAAATAAAGACAGATATGCATGTTTTGGAAGATACAACTATCTTTGGCAAGCAACCATTTGTCCATGTGCAGGGAGACACACTCTGTCTTTTTTTCCACTGGTTGAATTACAAGCTTGTAGACGCAATAATTATCCTGAGTTATTGCAGGGGGATGTTCTGTATGCTTAAAACAGTGTTCTGAATTCCGCAAGCTTCTCTGGCTACGCTGAATGGCGCATATGGGCAGTTTGTTGAGTCTCTGCTACACACAGTCAGCAGGGACGCACTGAGTCAGTGTGGGTCAATAACTCTCTTTCACTCTCTAAATGTGACTCACTGCAGTGACATCATTTACCTCAGCTGCGTAAATGCTCCATGCTGTAAACCTCAAATGGCCTTGCGTGTAGGAACAGAGAGAAAGTCAGAATTCTCCAGTCAACTTTCAGAAAGGGGAGCATTTTTCCTTTCTTTCTTTTTTTTGTCCCAAAAAACAAAAGCCAAAGAAAAAGAAGGCATTAAGACATTTTCAAAACAGGGTGTGTGTCTTTTATGTCCTGGGAATAAAGAGAAAAAAACTACCATAAGAGTGAAGCAGCGCAGCTGTTCTTCTAGATGTCAGGAGTGAACTGGTTTAATTTGCATAAAATATTATATTTTGCTACCTGTTTTTAATGTTTTATCACATCACAAAGCAGCTTGAATAGGAAATGTTTTGTTTTTGTTTTTTAAGAGAAGCCCTCTATGTGTTTCTTGTAGTTGTAAGCTGTTGCTAAGCAACACATGGCTTTTCAGGTAAGCTGAATGCTAATAATAATTGTCTTCTCTGTTCTCTGTGGACAAATATAAAATCTGAACTTTAGACCCTTAGAAATGTTACTGCAGTATACTTTCAATGGGTTTGTCTTCCACATTATGTTAAACAATAAATCAAAGAAATGTGGCCACCACAGTTTTAAACTTGCAGTGCAAGTTTTAGAAAAGTTCAAAATCTCCTGTCTCCTTTTTGGCTGACAGATCTTTCATATTGTTTGTTATATTTCTTATCTGGAAATGGTAGTTTACTGGACTTGGACAAGCTGCTCTGACTATGACAGCTGTATTTAAATACTTTCAGGCACATTCACTACTACTACAGTATAGCTCAGTGGTCCATTGTGGTTTTGTGACTGCACTGGACATCAGTTGTAGGAGACTAACCACGCTCAAAACATCATTCCATACTTTTTACCGCTCAGGCCACTTATGCAATAAATATTTTGCCCATCATTATAGTTCTAGTTGTCAAGCAGGACAGTTTGTAAAAGTATCCCATACAAAGACTTTGTTTCGTTATTTCAGAAATGCATGGTGATGACACACACACACACACACACACACACACACACACACACACATGGGGAAATGGTTGGAAGATTGATCTGCTAGATTTTCTGCAGCCCACTGGCTGACACACATAAGACTGACCAATCTGGCTTTGCAGCCATTGACTAACTGTCTCCCACTACATGTTCGTGCTTGCTCTGCAGTGAGTTAGCAAAGCATAATATCCCAAAGCACCGCCTCACTGAGAGTGAATGCTCAGCCCCCCATCCGGTATGCCTCTGGCCTTAGAAGCATTATGGTAAGGAAGCAGAGTCACAAGTGTCGGGAAAGGTGATACATGTCAAACGCAAGCCAGATTCCTCGTCTCCCCCATCAGGTATTAAAACTACGTGATGAAAACTAAGTAGTAATCAGTGTTGTGACTGCACAGGCTGAGCGTGTGATCTGTACTGTAATGGCTGTGAGGACAAAAGATTGCTTCGGTTTGTTGAAATTGTGACAGACTCTGTTCAGGCATGAATGAAAGAAAAGATCTATTTGTGAGACTGTGGCTCACAAATATCACAGCCAAATCAGTGACCTCATCCCTGTCGTTGACGTCAGAGTTGGCTTGTGAATGATATAATTCCACCATACTGATTTAAGAGGTTTAAATAATGAGTCCACAAAACTCGTTAGTTGAAACAGTTGATCTCGCTCCATGCCGTTTCTGTTTCAATGAACCTTTGAAGCAAATGTCCTTTAAAGGGCAGCAAACTCTTTCAGTCCTGGAATGAATTGCTGAATTAATGCACTAACCTAAATGTGATCAGACGTTTCTCAGTTGTGACCCAAATGAGACTGCAGTTAAAAAAAAAAAAAAAACTAAGAAAGAGCGACAGATAAAGGACAAACAGTTATAAGTAAGGAAGCAGTTGAAGTAGGAAACAGTTGGAAGAGTCGGAGGTACTGACTCACTCCTCCAGCTGGCCCGTGACCTTTCACCCCTGCCCCTCACTTCCCCTGCTACGTTCTCTTCCTGTGAGAACGCCCGAGGACGAGGTCTGGCTTGGTCAGACAAGGCGCAGAATTGAGAGAGCGTGAAACAAAGAAGGAAAGTGGGCAGGAATGCACATCCCTTTACTTCAAACTAGCAAGTACAGGAATGCGGTGGGTTTCCCCAGTTGTGATCATCGGGAAAACCGTGTGGGTCTCTCCCATAATACGTGTTCTTAAGGCATATCATAAATTCACTGGAGCAAGCCATAACTCTAGGGGTGAGCAGGTCTGGTATGTGTTAGGGACCATTAGTGACCTGGGTGTGCCCTTAATTGATCCAGAAGCCAGATTAGTATTTATTGTAATATGACACTCAGGCACCCAGATGGAAGCTATTGACAAGCCTCTCAGTAATGATCCAACACTGAATGGAATAACCCTTACTTAAGTCAGGTTGGAATAACCCTTACTTAAGTCAGGTTTGGCAAGTAACTGGCGACTTTTAAATGTAGCAAATGTGGCTTCTCTCTCAAAATGTGGAGAAGTGTTCATAGAATCAACATTATGGTGAGATACACAAGGCCTTCTGGATTAGTGTAAATACATTTCACTCCAATGCAACCACAATGTATGTACACACACATGCTTGCACATGCCCAAGCATGAGGTGCTGAGCATGGATGTGTTTGTGTGTGTCTGTGTGTGTGTGTGTGTTTACTAGCTAAGAAACACAGGGTTGCATCAATGTCTCTAGCATGCATATGTGTGGATATCATCTCTCAGTCACTGCTGTTGTTGGACCTTGAGGCAGATGTTCTTTTGGCTTGCTGTCTGGTCCTGCGGGCTTAACGAACCTTTGTTTATAGAACACTGCAGAGAGGCCGTGGACGAGTGAATCACGGGGAGCCGCGCTGCTGTGGATTTGAGAGTTGTTTCTCATTCCGACTGTGTGAGAACAATGGCTCCTCCGTGGTTACGAGCAGGAAGGTTGTCATCGAGTGTAACACTGACTGTTTGTTCTGTGGCCTCCCCTGCAGAGTGACAGCCCAGCGCAGCATAGAGGATGCGGAGGAGATCGAGAGGGAGCGGCGGCGGCGGGCTAGGGAGGAGCTCCGGAAGGAACACAGCCTCAGCGGCTCTGCCGGGTCACCGCAAGACAGCGCAGGGCCGGCCGAGGAGGGACTGTAAGCTTCACTGCCGCCTCTCGATGATACACGAATGTGGAGAGTTCAATTTATTGTGACTTTCTTTCTCACGAGGGAGCAATCTACACTCTCTCTTTTGCTCTCCCTCCCTCTCTCTCTCTCTCTGTCACTCTTCTTCTCTTACTGTGTGGAGGCACAGCTGCCCTTTTGTTATTACCTAAGCAGTAAGGAATTAGGCCTTAAACACAGCTTCCCCTGCTCCGTGACAGAGAGGCTTAATCATAGGCTGTCTAGTCCACACCTCATGTGGAGAGAGATGGATCTTTCTCAGACCAGTGAGTCAAACTGTTTAGAGTGGAGGACAAGTTGTTTAAGAGCACTCTGTAATTATGTTTTAAGCGTAGAAGAGTTTGGGCAATGAGCATTTGAGTCATTTCTGAGTCGGTGGGACATCCTACCTCTGTCCAGGGCACTTTTAACCGACTCTAATACGGTTATATTGGCGTATTGTGTTTCATTAGTAATTAACCAACAGTCAAATATTTAGCCAAATATATTATATGGTCTGGTATTGCCTATATTTTCTTATCCTTGTCTTGATGTGGATACGCTGGACCTTGCCCTGGAATTTGCTCTGCATTCCCTTCACGCAGCAGCTCCTGGACTGATGATGTTCATTTTCATTTCAGGACTTTCCCCCCCCCCATCATTTAGTCAGAGGACCCATTATAAATACCATCTGTCATGGTCTCTCTTCCATTAATGACATCTTGCTGAGTCCTGGCCTCATGCAGGTGTGTGTGAAGCATAAGAAGACACACACAAGAAAAGGCCTTTAGTTGGCCTAATAGTGTCTAGACTAAAATGGTAGATGTCTAGTAAAGCCTTTTTCTCTTGACATTAGCGTTTACAAGGGTGTATATCATGTCTTTTTAACCCTTGATGGTGCTTGTCTGGATTATTAGGTCACCACATGCTGGCATACAATCGTCTTCAAATGCTTTCATTATGAACCTAAGGTTCCTCATGCTGTGTGACTCTTTGCAGTCTGTTGCTCTGAAGGATCCTAAGGTTTTTGATCATGAGAGTGGTCTTTGCTTGCAAGTGTGTGATCTCCATGCTTTATAACATGTACCAACAGCCAATAACCTGTATTTGGAATTGCTTTGATGGAGGCCTCCACTGTTTATATCATATCAGGTGTTGCCTGCTTCACCGTAGGTTCAGCACTAGCATCTGGTTGCCTGTGGCAAAAGAGCAAGAAGAAGAACAACAAGAAAACCTCCCCCAAACCTCCAACATGCCTCAGACATCTGCTTCCTCAGATCACGTTTTTAAGTTGAACGATGGTGTTAATAGATGAACCAAAGCACTTCAGCACATAGTTTTATCCCTGTATATTTGTATGGCCAGGTGTGTGGCCTCCATATGCTGTTTTCTCTGAAGGAGTCTAGTCATGCTTCACTAGATGTTAACTTGCCCACATTTCTTGGGAGGTGATTATATAGGACAGCAGTCCTGGCCATCCTCTTGTTTTGGCTGTAAACACTGCAGCACACTCCCCAATCCACCTCCCCCACTACCCATCGACTCACAACCCACAGAGAACTGTCTGCTTTCCATTACGCTTTTCATTTGCTCTGCTGTGATTTGCTCTTTGATCCATTCTACAGTGTCTGTCGTTCTCATTGTCACCCCTCTGCCTCTCATTCTCACTTTTCTCATCACAGCCTAATAATTGCAAGATGTAGTCATGCCACATTAGTTTAGGTCTTGAGGCCACAGTGGTCTCTGGCACCAACAACGTTGTTGCATAATTTGCGCATTGCTGGCTTTGGATTACAGAACATGATTCTTCTCTGTGAAATTTAATAGTTTTTTCTAACACCTGCAAAATAATACTTTCACCTCTTTCACTTCATCTAAAAATTGCCCACGACCAAAAAATTGCGCAATACATCTGAAACCAATGCATATAAGTGAGGCTTGGCATTTGGTCCATGTGTGCGCAGCTTCGAGAGGGATCTGAAACCCAGCAGCCCCGGTGTGTTGGACGAAGATGAAGGCTTCAGTGACTGGACCCACAGAGCCCCAGAGAAGGGCCCTCGTACCAGGCAGGACGAGAAAAGCCCCAGAGAGGAGGACCAGCAGGGAGAAAGAGCCATGAATGGAGCCGTCAGAAGAGGGGAGAAGATCACCTCCACTGCAACAGCTTGGCAAGATAAGGAATCAGATACAGTAGAGGAGGTGGAGGAGCGCAGACCAGTGAGAAAGAGCAGTGAGAAAAGGATGGAGTTTGGGAAGAGGGCAAACCACCTTAGGGACAGAGAGATGGAGGATTTGAAGGCAGAGGTGATGAGGGTTAACAAGACACAAGAAGAGGAACCTAGACCAAACCTCAATGATAAGGTAAAAGCTGAACATTTTTGGTTTTCTAAGCCACAGCGTTTTAGTTTTGTATGTCTAACAGAGAACTGCCTAACATTTATAGGTGATAGAAAAGAGAAAAGAAGTTAGGGTCTCATATACATCTAAAGTCGTCTTGCAGCAAGATAGAATGCCCAGTGCCAACAACAAGGGAACTGCTGGTGAGGAAGTGACATCACAGCTATTCAAAACCACAGGGACAACAAGGTAAATTGTACTTAAAATGTGTCTAGAATAGCATTCTACTCTCTCTGCACAGAACATAAAAGAAAAAAACAGTCAAAGTTCAGCTTTCATGGGACCTTGTGGGGAGCCCCTTTCTGAATTAAGCCATCTCTGTCCACTCAGCAGTTCATAGTAAATGTACTGTGTCATGTAGTCAGGCATGAATTCTTGCTAATGAACTTCCACCGTAGCCTGGTGCGACTGAAATCGAGACTCCTCCTCCTCTTTCCTTCCTTTCCTTCCAGCAAGAGTGTGGGTCAGGCCCCAGAGCCAAAGGAGCAGGTGGAGGTCAGCCTGGAGACCGAGCAGCGTCTGGAGAAGATCCGTCGCAGCCACCAGGAGAAAGAGAGCCAGGAGCTGGAGCAGCTCCGTCAGCGGCAGGCTGAGGCAGAGGTTGAGCTGGAGGACCTGAAGAGGAGGAGGGAGGAGCGGCGGAGGCTCCGTGAGGAAGAGGAGCGCAGGAGGGAAGAGGAGGAGCAGTACAGGCTGGCTAAGGAGGAGGTGCACACAAACAAAACACAAAGAATACAGACCCAACATCCATGTAAACGCAGCCATATGGCGACATACGTCCACGACACGTAGCTCGCCGTCCGCAGTGAGATAAATCAAATTCCTGAAGGGATCAGACCCTTGTGCGGTTGTTGATGATAAACTGTGCGTGATGAATGGCAGGAGGAGAGGAAGCAGATGAAGGAAGACATCGAGAGGAGAAGGATGGAAGCTGCTGAAAAAAGACTGAAGACCCTGACCATGTCCTGTCCGGATGGGGACGACTCTCTTAACCCTCTCAGTCCAAAGAGTACCTTCAAGGTAAACAATATTGCCCTTTATTCCCTCCCATTTTAAACTATAATAAATCGATGCATTAGTTAGAATGGCCTCCAGAACATCATACTTAACTAGTAATAGTAATGCCATTACAGAAATAACTGTTGCTGTTCTGATTTTACTGTGAGCTTTTGCCATTTAATCGCATTTCAAAATCGCATTATTACCTGGCTTGTTTTTCCAGATGATATGTGCCATGTAAACGTGTAAGTTGCATGTGTGTGCTCCTGTGGCGTGGCGTGTGTGTGTGTGTGTTCATATATAGTTTGCTCTGCTTTTCACGTTTTAGTGGATACACATAACATGTATATATGTAAGGTGATACGGACCTGTGGCACCTGTGTCATGAGAAACTCTTTTATGCCTTTTATGCACAGCTGAACTGATGTCCACAGTTGTTGACTCTCACAGTGTTATTGTTTAATTTCTGTGTTTTCTGTGTTTCAATCTATGTGATATTTTCCTGCAGATTGTTTACATTTACCAGCACAAAATATTCCACTACCTGCTAACAGCTTAATCTTATTCATTTGATATCAGACTTGATTTGTATATGTGTTTGGTTGTGCGTTTCTTTATCAATGCCCCAGTGCATCATATGAATATCACCAACACCACAATTTCAAATTTACTGTCATATCTATATTTCTCTCCAAAAAGCTTTCATATTCAACTGCATTATTCACACTTAAACCCAGATGATACTTAGATATATGAGAAAAATAAATGCTGGTCCTGTGCTCTTTTGAACCTCTCTTGACAATGGTGGTTTGAACCTCTTTTGACTCTGGTGGTGTGAACCGCTCTTGTCTCTGGTGGTGTGAACCTCTCTTGACAATGGTGGTTTGAACCTCTTTTGACTCTGGTGGTGTGAACCGCTCTTGTCTCTGGTGGTTTGAACCTCTCTTGTCTCTGGTGGTTTGCTGGTGTTTCGGAGGCCTTATCTCTGCTCCTGAGCTTCCGTCTGCTTGCATGTGTAATTTCAGATAGAGCAGGAGGAGAGATTGACAGCTGAAAGTACATGCTCGGTGAGTGGGGGATCAAAAACCCCGCCGGCATGGCAGCCGCACAAGAGATCCTTTTGTGGTGTTGAAATCAGAGCCGCTGAGCACGCACTGCACTTGCACGCTTTAATATGTAGGAGCAGGGAAAGAACCGTCTGGGGTCTGGATCGTTCTCCACTCGGCCGCAAAATTCATACACTTACGGGATCAACTTTTCACCTGCTCACAGCTGACATGTTCCTTTAGTCACAGAGAAGATGGCATTATGTGGGATTAGTATTGGAACAGTTCATGAATAGATTAAAGAGGGCTAGCCAAGTGATCTTCCCGTTTAGGATGGCTACCAAGTGTCTTCTGTGTGATTAAGTTACTTCCTATTACAAGAAACCACAGAATTAGAGTCTGATATGGTAATGGAACACTCTCAGCTATGTGTAATGACTGTCCCCAAAACACTACAGTTTAAGTATTTTAACCTCACGTTTCTTGGTTTTCTGTTTCTAGATCACAGAGAGAACAGAGTCCTTGAATCGCTCCTTAAAGAAAAGGTGAGGTTATTTCACCAGTCACCATGAAGCACAGCCAACCTGCATATTCACATGCTGCCGATGGCTCGTGCTGCCTGAGTGTGACTATAAATAGCATGTCTATTTAGCCCTAAACTTAAGGAATTCCAGTCAAATGGCTGGTGTCTTTAAGTAAACACTGACATAGGTGTCTCAGGTCACCTCAGTATAGCTGTTACTTTTCACCTTTGTCAGTCGTGACTTATGAGCAGGCTAACTTGGTCCAGATGTGGAGTGTGTGTGCCTTTCCCCTGGTGGCGTGTGAGCTACTGCCGTAGACCCAGAGCAGAGGGCCTCGAGCAGTGACTTTTCAGCCTGTGCATGCACATCTCTCAACCATGTAAAGGTTTAAGGCCCAGGGTTACTAAGCACTGGGGTGAAAATGTGACCTATGAGAAGACCCAGCGGGGAGGTCAAGACAGAGTTAAGCAGTGAGTGATGAAACGCTACTGGCCTGTGGCTCACCATATGTGTCATCTATGTCAGCTGTTTCTCAGGACGTGATTGGCTAAAGCATTTTATCGATGGCATCAGAACAGGCAACAGGTCTGAGCATGTGGCTGATGTCAGCAGTGATATTTGCTTGTCAGACTGTGACTGGTTGAATCACCATCACAGCAAAAGGTGCCTGAAATAATATACACTTAACAGAACACAACTTCTCAGCTGGAGGAATGACATCACTCACTGTAGCTGTCTCGTCTTTCCTTTCATTAAGACAGCTCTGAGTTAAGGTTTATAGACTGCATTTGTCATAGGAAAGTATTGCATCATCTGCAAAGAAGCTAGTTAATCACCCCCGTATCACTAATGACTAACACATGTTTCCCCTATACTCACTGATTTAATATCTTACACATATGAAGTGACTTACCTATAAATAAGTTCTGGTTTACAACCAGACGTAAATGGCCACTTTTTCTGTGCCAAATGTTAGGATCGTACAAACTCGATGCAGTCTTGCACAACAGAAAATGTTCAGGCTCCAAGATCTTGGAAACACATGGATGCATGTGTGAACACACACACATACAAGATATTTTGTTGTTAAGTTGTTGTCATTTCATAAAATGGACCTCCAGTAGGGGCAACAGTAATATCTCCATATTTCACTAGACAAAAGAATCTCTCTTTCCCCTATCTGGGCCAGATTCCTCTCTTTATATCTCACCTTTTCGGTGTAATCTTTAAATGTTGTGACTGAGTGCCTTTGTCTTGGAAACAGCAACAGTTTCAAGAAGACTCAGCCGCCGGTGCTCCTGGCAAAGATCGATGACAAACTGGAGCAGTACGCTCATGCAGTCGAGGTGAGTCATTAGAGACTGACAAAAGCCAACACAGTCCTGAAGTGATCTGATCTTAGATCAGTAGTGCTCAGAAGGAAGAACCTGTATTGGCAATACAGCCACTGGGGAATGGTTTAATTAATGGTGATTATACAGACACTCTGGCATCGTAGTTCCATTTTGATGCCAGGATCAGTGTAACAGCACACAGCACTTTTTTTTATGATACACTTTGCCATCACCTGTCTTTTCTTGCTTTTATCTTTTAAGTAGGGTTTTTTCAGTATATATTTGAGTATATCTAGGCGTCCATACTGACTGTATCTAATAATATCTTTGCTTAAAGTTTCTTCCTGATTTTAGCCTAAACTAACTAGCTAGAGATTTTGTTCTGAGTAAAACAATGAAGCACTTTTTGTAAGTCGCTCTGGATAAGGGCGTCTGCTAAATGCCGTAAATGTAAATGTAAATGTCTAGTCAAATCCTTTGCGAATGTTTAGTCTGCATTTGCTTGTCAAGTGAGAGGCTTGATTGCGCTACTTGATTGTTTTGTCAGGGTGGGACCTTCTATTTGTACCCATAATGCCACCTAAAGACCTATCCATAATTGAACTATCCATTATATTCTACAGAGCTCCTCAAAAGAACCAAGGGCAGTAAAGTCAGTATCAGTGGACATCCCCAGCGTTCCTGAACCTGTGGCTGCCAAAAAGAGCCTGTTTGAGGCGGGAGAAGCTTGGAGTCAGAGCACAGCCAAATGCACACCAACAAAGGTCTGAGCGCAGACACACCACACGGTCAGAATGCTGCCGAATACAGAAGAAGAGCAGTGATAAAGTAAAAGACAAGCTGACAGGAAGAGAAAAATTAAGAGTCTATCCAAAATTCTGTCATTACACTGGAGATTAGTGACAGGCACTTTCCTCCAACAACAGCAGGGCTTGGTTTTGTGACTCATATACTGACTCATATACTGTAAGGCTCTCACACTCATATACAGTAATGCCCTCACACTCATATACTGTAACACCATCACACTCATATAGTGTAATGCCCTCACACTCATATACTGTAACACCATCACACTCATATAGTGTAATGCCCTCACACTCATATACTGTAACACACTCATATACTGTAACGCCCTCACACTCATATACTGTAACACACTCATATACTGTAACGCCCTCACACTCATGTACTGTAACACACTCATATACTGTAACGCCCTCACACTCATATACTGTAACACACTCATATACTGTAACACACTCATATACAGTAACGCCCTCACACTCATATACTGTAACACCATCACACTCATATAGTGTAATGCCCTCACACTCATATACTGTAACACACTCATATACTGTAACGCCCTCACACTCATATACTGTAACACACTCATATACTGTAACGCCCTCACACTCATGTACTGTAACACACTCATATACTGTAACGCCCTCACACTCATATACTGTAACGCCCTCACACTCATGTACTGTAACACCATCACACTCATATAGTGTAATGCCCTCACACTCATATACTGTAACACCACCACACATATACAGTAACGCCCTCACACTCATGTACTGTAACACCATTACACTAATATACTATAACACACTCATATACTGTAATTCCATCACACTCATATGCTGTAATGCCATCACACTCTAAGTTAAAACTCGCTTTTCACAAATGTGATTGCTGATATGTTTGCCCTTTTACGCTTTCAGTGTGTTACAGTTAGAACTAAACGTTGTGCTATTTCTTAACACTTCTCTGAGCACACAAATATGGCAAGAAGAAGCAAAATCTCTACAAGCTCTACAAATCATTTTTGAATAATTGTTGTAGAAAAAAACAACCCAAGTTATTGAATGAATAGGTTATGTACAGTATGTTATAACTGGCATGGAAATACTACATTTGAATGGTTCACAGTACTTGATACTGAAGGCCAAACATTCAGTTCTGGGGCACAAGTAAAGTTACAGTCTAAAGATCTGAAGACTTGCAAGACTTGGCAGGGTTTTGATTCTTTGCTTTGAAACTGTTCTTCTGCAATAACCCATCAGTGTAATCCCTCAGATTCAATCAGTTTGAAATGTGATTTTCTAGATTTGCTTTCCTTGTGTGGTGTAGATGTTTTTGAATTATTATTCTGTGTTCAAATATAGGAAACCGATGGTCTAAAGGTGGGCGTGGCTGACCTGATCACTCAGTGGGTGAAGGGGAGTCCAGAGGGTGCCAACAGAAACATGTCTGGCAAACAATCTGTAAGTGGACTAGACTTCTAATCACAGTTCATTTATTTCATTGTTCATTGTCTGTGCCATTTCTCAGTAGTGCATCATATGCTTGTGAACAAAGCGTACTTTCAAGGTTATGTGTATCACAGAGACAACTGAAAATACATCTGTGGCAATCTGTGGCATTTATTGGCCCCGCAAGGAAAAAAAACATCTTTTTTTGTCTTTTCTGTGTACTTCCAGTTTCTATTCTATGCTTCTTTCATCTGCCTTCCTATTTCCCCCTCCCAAGGTAAAATAGATGATACTTTAATCTTTCTCCTCCTTCCTCCTTTTGTGCAAATATATAAATGTATTTATGAATGTTACCTGAGTCGAGCAGTCAGTGTAATGTAGGTTTAAGTGTCTTTCAAGGATTTCTAGAAAGGGCGGCAGTGTTTACACTGCCCCCTGGTGTAGGACCCATCTTCTGCTGGAGCTTTGTAGGAACAGTTGAGCTTTTGTTTCAATAGCAGATGCTTGAGGTCTGTTCTTCATGCTCATTCTCAGGACGTTAAAGCAGGAGACGTTCTTCAGAAGAAGAACATGTGGGAGATCATTGGTGAGGCATCTGCAGCGAGCTGCTCCAGCCCAGCAGGGAAGGTGATTATTTTTAATCAATCACTGCAACCAGCAGGGAAGGTGATTAGTTTTAATCAATCACTGCAACCAGCAGGGAAGGTGATTCTTTTTTATTAATTACTGCAACCAGGGAAGGTTATTATTTTAATGAATCACTACACGCAGGGAGGGTGATTATTTTAATGAATCACTACACGCAGGGAGGGTGATTATTTTAATGAATCACTACACGCAGGGAGGGTGATTATTTTAATGAATCACTACACGCAGGGAGGGTGATTATTTTAATGAATCACTACACGCAGGGAGGGTGATTATTTTAATGAATCACTATAACCAGCGGTAACAACAGCAAAGGAAGAACAGAAGAGTTTTTTCTGTTTCTGTCTCTGCTTCATGCTCCTTTTGGCCCTTGTCAGAGGTCCATGAATGGCATGTGTTTGATATTAATTTTATTTTTTAGGGCACCTCTTCTGGCAAACGGTACAAGTTTATTGTGACCGGCCATGGCAAATATGAGAAGATTTCCATTGACAATGATGATTACAGTAACTATTCAAATGGAAAATCAGGTAGGACTGAGTATGATGTCACTTATCCCCATCCTAAAAGTATTTAACAGCTGTTAGGAAATATCACTGTACCGTTACAATGGAAACGACTTGGCCAGTCTTTGACATAAGGTCTACTTGTCTTATAGGTCACTGAGTAGTGCTTATGTAAGGCCTGCATATTATTATACAGTATTAGGTTGGTTTGAGCCAATTTAGACAAAGCTTTGCTAAAACATCTAAGCTCTGGTAGGATTAAATTCTATGGGGTGTTGAAAGGACTCCAAGCCCTGCTAATGCGTGCTTAGTCATCCTGAAATAAAGATTGCCGGAAACGTTCACACCTGCCAAGCTGAGCATCTCTGGGCTTTATGTCATGCACTAAGTGCTGACTTTAACTGAGTTTAGCTGAATAGCTGGGTTGTTACCTCTGCCCTAAGCTTTTTTTTTTTTTTTTACCAATAAGCATCTTATTTGTGAAATAATTACACATCTTTAGAAAAATATAAAATATATTTTCAGATTCAGATTTTAAGAAATGTAAAATATTTCTGACATACCAAACAAATATCAGGTTATACTTCACTATACTTAAGTTGAAAAATGACCCAACTCCAAATCAAATATTTTTATTAAAAAATATATATAAAACAAAATTGAATTGAGTACAACGAGCCTTAAGAGGCAAAGCACACAGCCCACAGTGAAAACATGTACCCTGTATAACTGTTGAAGACCAACGTCTAAGCAAGGCCAAGCATGAAACTTATGATATAAATAATTCATATCATTTGACTTTAACTGTAGCCTGTACCTTAACTGAATCATTTCACTATGCATAATACACTGTCCACTGCTGCATCATTTATTCCCCCAAACTTTTTTTTAATGAAACAATATGGCTTTGTGCCATATTTAGTGTGCAGTCTATGGATATTCCCTGTTAATACCGCAGGCCTAAAGCCTCCTGGTGACAGGCTCTGGTCATAACTAATGCATTACCATTGCTGGGATTCTCAGACCTCGAAGCTGTTCGAACCTTCTATGCCTTTCCATCTTTATATCTCTTCCACACACATTTTTTCTATGGTTTCCAAGTCTTACATGTGTCACAGTCAGTCCATCTAACTATGCACCCACATACAGCTTTCACTCTGCAGAGTCTGTTCCTTCACTCAACACATAACCGGAGCTTTTGTCCTTCACTATGCTTTACTGGCATTATCTTCACAAGCAGACATGATATAAAAACAGCATGAAAAAAGAAAAAGAAAAAGGATATACTTGATAATATGCCCTTCATAAGCACCATGTTGAATACTGAGCATTAAACTAGATGTGAACAATTATATTTTGCCTGTTCCTCTATTCTAAGACCTTCACTTAGAATAAATTATGGCCCAAATCAGCATTATCTCACTTATTTCAAGTTCTGGCCCAATAGTGGTTCATGATCATATTCAAGCATTTGTTTTACTCTGGAGACAGTGTAATATGATTAATAAAAGAAGAAGCATTGAATGCTTAATCAGTGCTTTCTTTAATCACTGAGGGATAACTAAATTATAAGTCTTTGCCTTGTATTTCTTCCTGCCAAAACAGAGAATCAGAGAGACTGGCAATGAAGTCAAACAACATTGCTAAGAACATATAATTATTGTTATTAGTTTGGTTTTTATTTTTAACATTACGATAAATGAATTGCCATAAATACAACTGTACACTATTATTGAAAAAAAATACAACATACTTGGCCATTTAATAGTACTCTTCAATTAGCCATCAGCGGTTGTTTTAGTAGCGAACCCTTTGGCTGTTCTGTTAAAGTCTTTTGGCTCTTCATCTTTACTTTTGCGACCTATGAGACCCATCTCGAATACGGTTGCAATCTTTGTCACTGGTCGCGAAGCTGCCTCTTTCAGTTTTCTGGCATCAAACCGAGGGCTGTAAAGGAGAACTGGAAGGCGATGGGCAAATGTTGGAATTTCTTTTGGTGTATCCTCTTTAGCGTCTTCTTTCTTTTGCTCGTCGGTTTTGTTGGCTTCAATCTGTTGCATGATACTCTCTTTGGTAGCGAACATTTGGAAGAGGATTGCATCCCACATTTTTGCAGCCCTGGGGGCATCTTTACTCTCTTCACTCTGAGATGTTTCACTAATCTTATTGGTTTCTTTGCCTGGGCTTTTCTGCATGCTTTCTTCATGAGCAGTGCCATTAGGGGCATCCTTCTTCAGCTCTGGCTCAACCTCAGGAAACTTGGGCTCCTCTACCTCCACCACCATGTGTTTCTTGAGGCGAGACCAGCCACTGAGTTTTGACTTCATGCCTTTTGGTTTGGGAATGACCTTCAAGAGAGGTTCAGCAGCTGGGAGGTTTTTCACTGCAGACTCAGACTCCTGTAGGGTGTTCTCTTTTGCTTCTACTGAATCTTCCTTCCCATGTTTCTCTTTGTCCTTCTGGTCATCCTGTGGTTTAACCAGAGGTTTATCTTCTGTCTTTTCAGTTGCAGCTATTTCAGAAACCTTTGCTGGAGAGACTGATGAAGACTTTTGCTCTTTAATCCTCTCTAGTAAAGACATATGAGGCACAAATGGCTTCTTTGACACCTTGCTAATTTTTGTAGTAATTGCAGTTTCTGCTTGGATTGGCCTTTCTGCATTTTGGTCAGGTGCTTTCTCAGATGGCGTTGGCTTAGTTTCAGATTTAGTAGTTTCCATCATAGAGTCAGGAGGTAGCGTCTTTGTTTTATTAGGGCTGAACGTAGGAGTTCTAACTCTTTTTGTCTCAGGAATTGTGATCGCTGTCTTTGGTGATTCTGATGGCGGTGTTTCGGCTTTAGATACAACAATGGTTGGAATTTTCATTTCGGGAACTCCAGCAACGCTTTTCTTTGTTTCCTTTACCTCTGGTGTAAGCTCCCTAGATCCTTGCACTGCTTTAAGCTTTGTCTCAGCAAGTGGTGTTGTCAACTTTGAGATCTCGGAAGAAGGTACAAGTACAGGCTTTCCACTTTCAATTGCAGGAGTTGAGTATGATGATACTTCACCAATCGGTGTTACAGGCCTTGCTGTTGACTTAGGCTTTTCCTCATGTCTGTCTAGCTCTTTTAAATGAGGCTTTTCTTTGGTTTTACTCTGAGCATTTTGGGTAGGACCTTCTACTTCTTGGTCTGGAGGCTGAGATTCCACAGTGGCTGGTGAAATGGATCTAGAGATGCCAAAAGCAGGTGTATAAGCCTGTATACCCCCATGAGCAACATACTCAGAAGGTGTTAGTCCATAATATGATGATTTGGTTTTTGATGTTGGTGTCCAAGGTCTTTGGCCAGCAAAAGGAGGTACTTTTGGTCTTTGATGCCCTGAAGAAGATTCTTCAGGCTTAGCAACCTCATGGTTTGGTGTTTTGGGTCTTTGACACCCAGAAGTAGGAGTTATTGGCTTAGGACTTTCATACACAGGGGTCTTTGGGCTCTGGGAGCGTGAAAGCTCAGTTGTCTTTGGAACACTTTGTGTTGGGGTCTTTGGTGTAAACAACTCAGGTTCTTTATGCTCAGGCATTTTAGCTTCTGAAATTTCAGGTGATTTGATGTGAACCTCGCCATTTTGTATGGCTTCTGGAAGATTGCTTTCCTTCAGTTTCTCTGTTTCTTTAGGAATTTCATCACTTGACCCAACTAAACCCGAGGTTGGTGTTTTGGATCTTCTGCCCTCCACATGTACGGGGGAGACAACAAATAAAAGTGGGTTGGCTCTTGAAATTTCCAGGATGGGCATCCTAACAGGTGACACGTGATATGATGGTGTCTTTGGTCGTCCTGAGAGAGTTTTTGATGTTGAAGCCTCCAATGTTGGTGTCCTTGCTCTGTTTGGGGTTCGGCCCCTCGTAGCCTCAGTCAAACCTAAGAAATCACTTTTTATCTCAGATGTTTCAGTAGAAGATGTCTTAACTTCAAAAGCTGGTGTAGCCCCTCTTTTTACTTCTGAGGTTGATGTTGTGTCTTTTTTTATTTCACATATGTGAGTTTCGTCCCTTTTCAGTTCAGAGGTAGGAGTGACACCCCTTTTGATTTCAAATGTAGGTGTTGTGCTCTTTCTGATTTCTCTGGTTGGGGTTTTATCTCTCTTTAGTTCTGATGTTGGTGTCACAATCCTCCTGACCTCAAATGTTGGTGTCGGTCCTCGCATCACCTCAGAAAGAGGTGTTCTACTCCTTGGCATTGTTGGTGATGAGGGGTAAAATACATTTGCGGGCCTAGAAGTGTAATTAGTAATTTGTGGAACATCAAACATAGGTTTTGAGGGTTTGATGCTATCAAAAAAAGTTGGCTGAGGGCTTGATGTTTTAGAGGAAATTACAGTGGGTATAAGACTTGAGTTGGCTTCCATTTTTGTAGCTAGCACATTATTTGTGTGCTGAACTAACAGAGAAACTTGTCCTGCACCTGGTTTTGTGGCGGTAGGTCTGATTATTTGAGTTGTGGTGATAACAGATGTAACCATAACAGATGTGGCACAGGAAGGAACTGGTGATCCACCTGCATGACGAGGAGAAGTTGTGTATGGGAATAATGGGGCCAAGTGGTGTGGTGCAGAGGGGCCTGGTGTAGCATAGGGCTGTGGGGAGAATCTTGCTGACTGGCCATAAGTCATACTTCGCTGATGAGGGTAAGGGGATGGTGAATGGTGATGTAGTGGCCTGACGTTGAAACGTGGGTGCAGTATACCTCCATAGACGAGTGACTCGGGAGTTTTGGGTGGAGTTGAGTGGTCACTGTGCTCCAGGTCAGGACTGGCTTCATTTACTGGGGAGAGGCTTGAACGGAAGGGGACAGCTGTCTGAGAGGCCTGGGAAGCAGCTTTTTTCTTGGCAGTTTTCTTAAGTAGTTTCTGGAGCCGAACATTTTCCTTTCCAGGTTTAGGAAACAGAGGTGGCGGATAGTGATGGGAAAACAGGCCTGCATGGGCAACACCGCCTATATTTACAGCCATGAAAATGTCGGTCCCCTAAAATCAAGACATAGAAAAAACATTATGATATGAACTTAATGTTACATAAAGATGTTGCATTAGTGTGCCATACAGGGCTGAAATTATCAATGTATTAAAATAAAAGATTACAGAAGATTATAAATCTCCTTTGGTCAGATGTTTCTTAGAGAGTATGTGTGTCTGTATATGTCTGTGACTATACACACATATAAATATTAATCCTGAAACACCACACCTATTATGATTTTACTAACATAGAATGCTTCATTAGAAACATTTGTTTCTATGCCATCTAAGCTGTGTGTATACTTACGTTTTGTTCTTTTTTAGGGGACCTGTGCCACGATGACTTGTAGGGCCTGTTACATGCTACTGTGGTATGGTTGTTTGAATAACTCACAACAATGTTTTCTACATTCCACATGTTGAATTTGCATGCATAAATGCCACATGCAATATTGTCTAGTAATAGATGAAAAGCAATGTGTGTTTGGTTAAGGAGGGCCAAAATCCTAACGGTTTTATCCTATTCTTCACGTATGTAATTGCGTTAGCGTGCCATTAACCACATGCCGTTTACTCACTTGTCCTTGTTTTTTTCAGACCACTACGTCATATTCTAAAGTATGTTTGATGATCAATTTGTTTGCCTTGTGTTATTTGTTTAATCTTGTCTTCATTATGCAACATTTGTAATGATATTAATCAAAGCTGAAAATGTTGTTGCAACACCATTGTTACAATGATGTAAATACGGTGCTGGAGATGAAAAGATCATTATAGGATTTTGTAGATGCCACAGGCCCCAAAGGAGCTGTAGCCAGCATATTCCAAAGACACTTATTCCACTTCAGGAGCAAAACTAAACTTTTTGGAGTAAGAACTATATATGGCTGTATTTCTGTTGTTGTTCTTTTTTCATTTTTTAAATAAATGAATCTGTACAAAAAGGCTGACTAATCTCCACTATTTAACTAATCACCACTATTTTACTAATCTCCACTATTTGCTAACATTAGTGTGTTTAGTAGTTCATGCTCTCTTATATTTAAGACTGAACACTGAAGATAGGCCATGTTAACAGTCTGGTTGTTTCAGACGTGTACAATTTGAGCCAGCAGTTTACAGGTTACGGTAGAGAACACATTTTTACACACACACACGCACATAGATGTACACACGTTTGTATATGTATGTGGGTAAGAGATTAAAGATCAACTGTTGTATTGTTTGTTGTTTTGTTGAGTAAACTGAACTTTTTTTTGTAATTATTAGATAATGATTTTTGTTTTATGTCCCTGCCCTGTTTGGCCTGCCGATGCATACTGAGGTCACCCATGGTGTTGGTGGTGATTATGAGAAGCAGCTGTCTTGTGTAATAGTAGTTGGGTTAAACGAAACGGGTCCGGGACGCTTTATGGCACGCATCTCTCTCCACATTCAGCCTCCACCATTCTAACCATTCTAATGCTGAATGACTTGGCCTAATTTTAGTCTGCAAGCAAAGGCGAGACAGAGTCACCTGCTCCTAGTCATGTAGTTTGTGGGGCCCAGTTTCACCCTAGTGTGGAGCAGATACAGATGACCACACAGATTATCTGGAACCTGAGGATTCAGATTACATTATGATTTATTGCACTGCAATGCTTAATGTTCAGAACTGTTGACACAAGGCCTCAACAAGTCAGGAACGTCATTTGGAGTCATACTGTAAAACAAACCTGACATTTGTAGAGAAATATGTCTATTGTATTTTCCTATTACTTATTTATCAGTTGAGTGTATGAATATGTTATGCTTGATGTGTTATTATTGTCTTAATTGGAAAACAATCATTTAATTGTGGAAAAATGGAAGCTTCCATGCTAGTAGACTGTGTAAAAGACATGTCACTCCCCCAGAAAATGAACCTGTTGACTGATGCATGACACCTGAGAAGGGGTCGACCTTTTAAGGCTCTGGACAGTTAGGCATTTTGAAGTAACTCCAACACACATGCTTTAAAGAGACAATCTTAGCTACAGCCAGGTAGTAGGCCCTACACAATGACTTCTATGCAAACACCTTTGCACAAACACATTTACAAACAGCAGCAAAATAGGTCGTATCTTCTTAATACACATATGACAGTGTTCAAAAATAGAAAGGCACTCATGCATGTACACACACACACACACACAATCAACTTACCAGGAGATTATTTTAACAGATGACAGATGGCTAACTTCAGACAGAGTCCCCTTTAAATATAAACAAACAAGTTTAACCAAAGACAAACACAATGTCCATCAATTCCAAACAGTACATGTTCAACTAAGCCAAACAGTACATCTAGAGTAGAAAGCCTAAGTCACTTATAAGAATGCCAGTAATGTCACCTGACTTGTATTAGCTCATCTCGGCTTCACATACATTCAATGATCCAATATCCCATGTTCTCATTTTAATGCTTATGGATTAAAGCTGTAACCCAGTGGAATACCACACCCTTCCAAAGACATGTCAAAGCAGCCTGATACAATACAGCTAAATACACTAACCAGAGGGGCTGGTCACAACACCTGCTTCAAGAATACAGGACCACTTCATGGCAGTGTCCTCAACACACTCACACACACACACACACACACACACACACACGAGCACACACACACGAGCACACACACAAGCTGAAACTGATTTGGGTTCATTTTACCTGTGTTTCTGCTGCTCAGGGGGCAACTGGCTGCTGCCTGCTTCTCCCAGCCCAGAGTGTCAGAACAAGACACTCATGTTGAGCTCAACTATACTCCCATCCTCCAAATGGAAGGCGCGGACTCCATAGCAGTCCAAAAATAAAACCAGAGCCCTTTACTTAGAATGTGCACCTAGCGGTGATGGTGCAGAGAGACAGCAAGGCAGCGGGAGGTGCCCTGAGCACCTTACGCAGCCCCCATGCCGCCTCCCACTTCAGCTCACTAGATCACGGACAACAAGCCTCAGAGACTATAAGAACACTGCCCCCTGAAGGTCAGTATTAGTCATTGCATTTCTAGACCGCTACCATGACAACATTTAATGTGATTCCACAGACAGGCTGTGAAAAGAGTCTAATATCATGGATCATCTTAGCTTACTAAATAAGCTATAAGAGAAACCTCACTACCTTCACCAGCTTCCATTCTTTGTACACTAACAAGCTCATAAGATTACTGTGTGCAGCGATGTCATTAACTTTATTCTTTTTAATAATCGGGAATTTGTTGTGATGAAATTTTTTGTGTTTGTTTCGCCTGATTACAAAAAAAATACATTCTAGCTAATGAATTATTCTGTTAAACAGAGATTTTTCTTTTTGAGGTGACTAAACTTTAAATGAATTGTAATAGTGAAAATTACATTTTTCCTAACATTTTCATGACATAACTGCAAAAAGTAGTGACTGATATGAAAATAAATGAGTTATGTTCAGTTGTTCATAGTATGCCTTTAGATACCTCTGACTCATGGCTCTCATATCCACCTTTAAGCATCTGTACCACCTGTGCATGTACAAAGCCTTTCCATCAGGAAGCACACAGCAGTGCTAAGCCTGACTTGTCCTGCTAAGGCTTCCATGTTTCAAATGCCTCTCCCACTCGCTTTCAGACATAGTCTTCATTTTGCTTGCCTAATGCAATAACAAATATAGCGATGCTGTCTTCACTGCCCCATTCCAAACTTGTGCCTCCCCCACATTCTCTTAGTCCTTCCATCTCCTTATTCAGCGCCTGGGCCAGGACCCGGACATGGCTCCCTTGTCCCTGCCCCCCACGAGGCCTTGGCCAATGAGAAGCCCCCGCAGATCAAGTGTCACTATAACAGAAGGACTTAATCGGCCCTGGATGTTTGCAGAACTTTACAGCCAGTCCCCGCCACAAGGGAGCTCATTTCCTTCAGCTTTTCTGAGGTAAGACAGTGAGAACAGATGAGCGAGCATGGAAACGTGTGTGTGTGTGAGAGAGAGAGGACATGGCAGTCTGTGTGAGGGGTGAATGACAGAGTGCAGTAAGTGAAGAACAGGGCCCCACCTGTATATCAGTGGAATATACATGTGCAACAAGCATTGTCAAGGTCCTGGGACACACATGCAGAGGATAGTTCACAGTGGTGAGAGGATCACCTGAAATCACAGCAGAGGATCACCTGAAATCACAGCAGAGGATCACCTGAAATCACAGCAGAGGCCTGATCTGCAGGGACTGATCTACCACTGACAAGATCTACAGCAGGTTCTGGTCAATATATCCTGGAGTGTTAGCCCATTTGTTAGGTTTTGCAGAGGTCAGTCTTGTGTGTATGCTCGTAAATGGAGACTGTTCAAAGAGTATCCTGTGAGTTAGTAAAAGGTATTTTCTGCTGTCAGTTGCCAGTTGTTCATTTATTAAAGTAAAGAAAGGTATGGGTACCCTGAGGTAACTTGTGCTCTAACATCAATGACCGTAATTGTGTATGAGTACATGTGACTGTATGTAACTATGCATGTGTTACTCTGAAGTGTCAGTACACTTCAGAGGAGCTGCAGTGTAAACACAGCAACTCCCAGTGCTGAATGAGTGAGGAACATACATGACTGTAACACCAGTCGAGCCACTGGGGCCGGCGGCTTTGGCTATTCTTCACAAAGCTTGTTGCACCCCTTCAGATTGCTGTGTGATGCCAACAGCTGTGTGCATGAGCAAGCGTCCAGTGTCAGTGACGATCTAGACTTGATTAACGGTGATTGTCTACTTTACTGCTTAGAGCCCCAAGCTTGTGGGCCTTGTTGGAAGCGGGTCTGAAAATGACACTGCTGACACAGCAGCAGCAGTCATGAGCATACAAAACATTCTTAAAACAGGAAAGATTAAATGTTCTAAGGATTTAAGATTTATTTAGGATGTGTAAGACTTATTTATGCCTTACCAGTTCAGATTCTATATAAATCAACCTGAATCATCCTTATTTTTTAAGAAGCTATTTTTTTTTCTGTAAACGGTTTTTACAGAAATAGTCAGTTAGTATCTTTGTGTAAAGCTAGAAGTGAATCTGTTGACATGAATTTCTGTTCAAAATCTACTTAATCAGAAATGACCAAAAATGTCTCTGCATATTGTATGACCACATAAGGGAGTAGACGGGGTCTTGCTGGATACTATTTCAAGAGAAAGAACTTGAGCTTGAAGCTAGAAACTGGATCAGCAGGAGAACATGTCAGCAGGAGATTTTCAGCTGTCTAAGATGGAATACTTATACCCAAGAAACTCTAATGGAGATCTTGCATCTATATTACTGCTGATTTGATCCTCAAGAATATTTGTAATTTGCTTTAATCAAAATTCACCATATATCAAACTGTATAATTCTCAATTATCTACAGCAAAGCTGACTTTGCTGTAGATAATTGAGAATATGAGAACAAATGTCTCAAATATAGCAAACATTTTTTTTTTCTTTTTTTTTTTAATTAAATGTACAGTACTGATGTGTGTTAAGTGTTTGATCTTTGGCTTTTATATTGGAACTAATATTGTGACAAACTCATTAATCTCTCAGACCCAGTCAAAAAAGACCATCGTCACAAAACCATGTGTGAGACCTTCTCACTTACAGCTCAGCAGAGCTTGAGTTTCAAGAGGTTTTTATAGACATTTGTCTAAGCTAAAATTAGAGCTTAGCAGTAAACCACTTGAAAAAGTGTTGACGTTAAGGAAACTATTGGTTCCTCAGTGGTTTTTCCAATCCCATATAGTTCCTATATGGTGCATGTTCTAGCAGACATCAAGAAGGAAGAGCAGGCTAGGGCCAGTGGTAAAGGGTGGAGTCTGTGAGTTACAGGGAGGACACCTATTCATTGCTCCGAACACTGCTACATGGAATCTATGTTTAGCCTGCGAAAAGTATCTCCAAGGACTAAGTAGAGCTTGCATTTTTGCTAAAAACTTAATCAATTTTTTCTTTATTCCTTTCAGTCTCAAAGTCCACTATCATCATGTCTGACACAGAGGATGTGTGAGTGTTCTTCATATCTTTCATCTTACACCCCCCCCCCTCATTTTTGATTGCACAAACAGACCCAACTGAGAGCACAGTGGATTACATTTACATTTACATTTATGCCATTTAGCAGACGCCCTTATCCAGAGCGATAACATAACATGTTTCTAACATAAAAAACATATACAATATTTTAACCAATCAGTGTAAAACATCTGACATCTTTTCTTTATGTTCTGCTTTTACAGTGAGCAACAGGGTGAGTGTTGATATTTTTCATTTTAATATAATTCTGAATGACTTAAGCTTTTCAGAAAAAATCATATAGTCCCATTGCTATAGATGTTCCACAGTGAAGTGAGTACAAGCTTTAAATCTGTCAATAACAACTTTTACTGGTTTAATTTAGAGGGAGATATTAAAGATAGAGATGAAACTGCATTGTCAGAGGTTAATTTTATGGTAATATTCTGTTGTTGTATGAACTCTCATCTCAGCCAAGTCTGGAATGAACTCTCTTTCATGCATGGTTGCAGGTACCACTGCTGCCATCAGAATCTGACGATTTAGGTCAAGATTTAGAATAATTCAGTATGCACCTTCTATACTGTAAACTACTTCAAGACATTGAATGCAAAATATGAATGAATTTGTTTGCAATAATTTCCTGCAGCTTTGTATTGAAATGACACTCTTCATACTCCACAGCTAGATACGATTGCTCAGAATGATGTTGTTAGGTACCAGTAATTTTCAGAACCAATCTATCAGCTGTGGGGGAATGTACAGTGTTTGCTTTGCATAACTCCAAGCTGTACACGGATCTCTGATCTTGGTACAGTTGGCACTTTGAAAACTCTGCTGACCTAATGCTTTCTTTTTCCAAAACTTAAAATGAAGTCGGCGACGAAGGTAAAATGCCTTATAAATCACACATCAGAAAGAGATCAGTACTAATTTTCTAATGTTGCAGTTTTGTCCATGTGATCACTTAAGTTTCTTCTACCATGTTCTTGCATGTTCTTGCACCTTGTCGCCTACTGTTCAACGTTTTCTGCTTCATCTGCTGCCCTTCATGGACCAATAAGCCATGTGGCACTTTGCTCGTCATCTAGCTCACTCGTACCGTCTTCATCATTATCTCTCTCTGTCTTGAATTCAAACACTTGTGTCTGGCCTCACTTAGCTTGTATTGTGAAGTGAGTGATTATGTTGCTGTCTAGCTTAATTTCATTATTTTAAATTCAGCTGAAGGTGGTGTAACCACATGCTATTCATAGTAATTAATTTTATTGTATTATTAATTTGAACACTAATCTAGCATCTCTTTAGCATTAACCACATTACAACCAGGTACAACTTTCTTAAGTAAGACAATAATAAAAGAAATCCAACTTTATTGACCACACAAAGTAAAATAATTATCTGTAGCTCGTACTGCATAACAAATCTTTTAAGGTTCCTGTTTATCTATTGTACATTATCTAACACATTCTCTGCTGTTCTTCCTGAGTGTGCAACCAGAACAACTTTCATTACTTCTGCACCTTGCTTCCTGGAAGGGCGCCTCCTAGTGGCCTTCATGTTCCTTGCATTCCATTATCACCAGTCAGTCGACCATCAGTCGACTCTTCTTCTACTACCCAATCATCAGCTACCCTTTCCTCACCCATTAACCTCTTGCGCCATGACCCTCTCCTCCCTAACCCCACTCCTTTGCGCGTACATAGTCGTAGAAGAGGTAACAGACGTAGAGGTGGCGCCTGAGGCGGCCCCACAGCCAGAACCAGAACCAGAACCAGAACCCGAGCCTGTGGCTGAGCCTGAGCCAGAACCAGAGCCTGAACCAGTAGCCCCAGAGCCAGAACCACAACCCGAGCCTGAGGTGGTGGAAGGTATGTCGCATGGAATATTCTCTCATCCCTACCCATAAAGTGGCAGTGCGCTCCACCGTAGTACACACCTGTTATCCCCATAACTCCTCAACTCCCACATCCAGGACCCTAATAATCATACATAACCTCCTCTTCTTACCTGTCTGTTAGATCTAGACCTATGCCTCAAAGTGACTTCCATGCTGCTATACTGTATTACTGATGCCCGCTGTCTGGTCACACTGTGAAGTGTGTAACACAGCTGCCAGACACTGCCTACCTCTTTATTGCCATAGTGGCACACTGAGCTTCTAGATGCTTCTATTTGAGTAGATGCAAAGCTTGTACTCAAGCGATGGAAAGGGCTTGTGACAGAGGGAGTGGCCCCTGGGTACTCCCGTCATCTCCCGTCATGTACTGGCTCAGCTGTTAATTGGAAAATGTTTGTGGATGACAACCCCATAAGGTTAAATGGAGCTGGCTTACAAGTTTTATTTAGCCAGCTGGTGGCATGGACAATGGTGCTTTGCATCAGTCCAATGGTGTCACCATGTCAATGGCAAACTTATTTTTCATTTTGTATTTATTTTTTATGAATTGTTAATTGATCATGAAATAGATAATTGCTCACTCTATTCTCTCATTCTCATTTGCGGTGATAGTTAGTGCTGTTGTCTCATATATTTCCTATATTTTCTATGCTGTCGTCACTCCAGTTAAATATTTCTATGTCCATATCAATGTATAACATTATGGGAAAAACACTTTGATGAACAAGAGAAATCATTTAAAGGAGCAATAAGCAAATTTTACCACCAAATTTTACCACCAATAGAAAACAATATTTAAGTGATAACTTATTATTCTATTATTTTTGTAGAGAATGGAGCTCACATAAGGTGAAGAATCAAATAGCTCTGTAGTCCTCAAATGAACCAGTTTCTGCTCCATACAGTGGGTCTCGTACATGCAAGCGGACATGTTTAAAACATATTTCATAGAGAATCTCTGAAGCATCCAGGCCACTACATGTCATTAATTATGATTTCATGATGTGTTTCACCATTGGGAAAATTACTTATTACTCCTTTAAAATCAGGTGGCTTCACCTTAGAGGGAGATTTCCTATCATCAAAGTAGGATCTCTGATTCCATTCTAGTAAATGCTTACACTGTAAAAAGGAACATGCTGTTAAAGAGCCTAATCCTAATATAGGATTATTTTCATTGGATGGCTCAAATTGTGTTTTATACACTGTAAGAGCCAATCCAGCTTTTCCTTTGCAGTGTACTTTTTGTAAGTCGCTCTGGATAAGGGCGTCTGCTAAATGCCGTAAATGTAAAATGTAATGTAAAATGTATGGAATTTCATGTTTCGATATTTTCCCTTGAAGTTTAAATGTAACCTGATGAACATACAGATGTATTGCAGGTAGTCTGTTGAATCTCCATTAGCCTGCGTAAATTGTGTGTTTTTATACAATGAATGCAAGAGCCACTTAACTGGCTAATGCAGCTTTTCCTTTTCAGTGTATGGAATTTCATGCTTTGATATCTTACCTTGACGTTTAAATGTGACCTGATGGACATACAGATGTATTGCAGTTGCTAATACTGTGTATTCTGCTTTTGCTTTCATCACTCGCTGCATGCAGAGGTCTTTGAAGAGGAAGGTATGTTGATTACGGATGTGTCCCACCTTTTTTTTTTGCTGTTGGCAGGACTTCATTATCCCTTGTCTCAGCTGTCATTAGTCTCCCTCTGCTGGAGAATGTATGCACTGCGGTTCCTCCCAGGCAAACATTGATTTCTGGAGCAAGGAGCACTGCTACCATTGGCCAAAACCTAAAAAAAAGTTCAAAAGTATTAAAATGGTGTGTCTTACAATTAAGAAGAAAGGGTGAAAGAATATTCAATGCTGGCGACCACTAACCAAGGTGCAGCAGTATACTGCTATGCCCCTCATATCTGCATGGCACGCACAAACCACTCTCCTTTCAAGAGGGAGGACCAGAAGCTAACTCAGCCACCAGGCAAGGGTATCATTTTGGATTGAACCCAAAATGTACACAAATAGACTGGTGTAGGTTTTTTAACGGAGAGTCTAATCTGGCTTTGTGGTTGTAGAGGCAAACCCCAGCTTGCATATTTGAATAATAACCTTTATTTGGATTTCTAATCTCTATAATAATTTTGCAACCCCTGCCTTTGCCCCCCCCCCAAAAGTAAAATATTGTTACAGGTAGAAAGGACTTTCTAAAAACAAGTTAACTCAAGATAACATTCTTTCTCTGACTGTCAATACATTCTATGCATTTTATGTAATGTTTGTATATTAATTTCTGCTTGGAATATTTTTATTTAATTTCTTTCATTTCAAATAAGGATTTCTCTTTTTTCCTAATATTTTGACTGTCATACTACTCATTTTGTAAAGCATTCACCCCATTCATTAAGCTGTTTACTACCAACATTTGAATTTTGGTTTGAACTACTAGTTTGCTCCATGTGCTCCCATGAGTGGATCTCTAACCCAGTAATGTCTGCTTGTCCCCCTTTACTCTTAATCTGCAGAGGAGAAGCCGAAGTTCAAGTAAGTGGTCATCTTCACACTCAGCTTAACTGAGAACGTTGATGTGAACATATTTTTTAACTTTGCTCTAGAGGCACTCTTTATGTTTATTAACAAATCAGATGACTTAATTTTACAGTCTTGGTTAAGATGATTCTTTTGATCTTTTCACTAAAGGCCAACAGCACCCAGAATCCCCGAGGGTGACAAAGTGGACTTTGATGTAAGGGATCTTATATATTACTGTTGTATGAGTGGAAGATGTCATAATGTGAAGAACATCTCATGTATGTGACGTTTGAGCTCATACAGTGACCACAGTAAAGTTCAGTGTGTTTCTTTTGCTTCGCTGCCTAACAGGACATTCAGAAGAAGCGTCAGAACAAGGACCTCATCGAGCTGCAAGGCCTGATTGATGCCCACTTCGAGCACAGGAAGAAGGAGGAAGAGGAGCTCATTGCTCTCAAGGACAGAATTGTGAGTGAGCGTGGATGAGAAATGAGGCAGTGCAGGCTCCAGTGGCCAGGCGGGCAGGGGGCGGGGCCATGCAGCAGGGGGCGGAGCCAGGCGGGGCAGCACATGGTAACCATGGCTGTGCTACGTGTGTTCATGCGCAGGAGAAGCGCAGGGCTGAGAGAGCTGAGCAGCAGAGGATCATTGCTGAGAAGGAGAAGGAGCGCCAGGCGAGACGTGAGGTTTGTATGTGTGTGTGTGCTCCTCGTTCCTCACACATACTCAGTCAAATTATTTAAAAAAAAAAAAAATCCACTTTTCATAGTACTTCTTATTGTTTCACCTTATACACATACACCACACTTACGCACACACCCCTACCTCACATACACTGATACTGTGTCCCGGTGGCTTGAACAGGAAGAGAGAATGAGAAAGGAAGAGGCTGACGCTAAGAAGAAAGCAGATGAGGACGCCAAGAAGAAATCAGCCTTGTCCAGCATGGGTTCTCAGTACAGCAGCTACCTGCAAAAGGTGAATTCGCTTTTCTTCTCCCATCACGTACAACGCCACTGAGCGCCTATGTCTTCAAAGCACCAGCGCTGGTACTAGAAGAACATGACTTCAGTTTTGGGTATAACCAACGCCATTCCAGGCTGACTCCAAGAGAGGTGGCAAGAAACAGACAGAGAGAGAGAAGAAGAAGAAGATCCTGGCTGAGAGGCGCAAGCCCCTCAACATTGATCACCTCAGTGAGGATAAGCTGAGGTAAGGGCCATGCTGTCTTGTGGGAAGGCAGAGCCAGCACATGACGGCAATGATCTGTTGCTAGGGGCTTTGAGCTAACTCTGACCCATGTGCAGGGATAAGATCAAGGAACTGCACGAATGGATGAAGACCCTGGAGTCTGAGAAATTTGATCATATGGAGAGACTGAAGAAACAGAAGTATGAGGTAGGCAGTTCAAACACACAAAACAAGCGAAAAGTGAACTTGTCATGTCAGAGCGTCCTGAATGTGATGGACATTTTAATTAAGTTAAAAAAAAACAACAGCGACAAACAAACAACAAAAAAAAACAAAAACAAAGTTGTCTTTTACAAGGTTAACCTTCACGATACACGAGAGACAATAAAAACACAACTTCAATCTCGTCTAGGTAACAACAATGCGTAAGAGAGTGGAGGAACTGAGCAAATAGTAAGTCATGACAGGTTTAGCAGGAGGCAGGGCGCCCCCTGCTGTGCATGTTCTGTGCCTGCCTGCCGATGAGTTCTGGGCAGTAGCACCGGAGCAGAACGGGTGACGCGCGCACACACACACCTTTCCTTTTTTTTTTTGCAAAACATGGCAGCACTCGATACAGTACTATTAAGTTTTAGAAGGACTGTGTAGGAAAAATCTGTTGGATTAATAATAAGGTCACTGACCTTCAGGTTCAATCTTCTGTCTAACTAAAGCAAAAACAACAAGTAATCAGGCTCAAACATCTTGCTCAGTGATCACAACATGGACAATTTTTGAAATTCTGTGTATATTCGGTATAATTCTGGACATTTTGAGTATATCTGAATTAATTTCAGTAACAGTCGCTGATTCCAAATCAAGCTTCAAATAATTATTGAAAGACTGTAAGAGTTAATTAGCTTGTAGCATTGGGTCCTCCTAGTCCACCACCACTGTGTCCAGAGGACTACATTTCCCCAGGTGAGGCCGGGTCCTGCTCGGAGAATGCCTCGATGCCTGTTTAAAAGTGTTGATGTGTTGTTTTTAGGTGCTCACTTACAGACATCGCATTGATGAGCTGCAGAAACAGTAAGTTCATTAAAAGTCACATTGTGATTATCTGTTATCTCGTCCCATCTTACCTCGTTCCGTTCTAATCAATGAGCTGCTTGTGAGTCATTTTTGAAGAAAACGATCACCTCTTAAACTCTTAAATCCGTTTCTTCCCGATCATGAATTTCTCATGATGGTGATATATGCGTGCTGTAAGTACTACTTTCTGTCTTCTTGATGAAAATACACTAAACATAATACACTAGTTTTCGTCATACCAAATATCTCAGCACAGATTGTATTCCGACCAGTCACCGAGAAATTGTTTTGTGTATAGTCAGTAGTTAGACTTGCCTCCGTGACTTCTTGACGTAATATAAATGTACAAAGGTAAGTGATGCATGCACTGCATGTAGCATGTAGTTCAGTCTGGGTGCAAATAATGTGTAGACACAGATGTGTCAATCTGTGCTCCAATTTTATGTGGGAAGCTACGTCGCAAGGCTATGGGACTAGATTTTCTCACTTGCTTCTTGCCCGCTTACTGTCACATTACAGCAGCAAGAAGGGCGCCGCCGCTCGCCGCAGAAAGTAGGGCGCCTCCTGCCACAGCGCGAGGTTGAGAACACACGGCTGACGCAGCGACGTAGATTACGGCGTAACCAACAGCGCGGAGAAGAAGCAGCAGTATTGCAGTTATCGCTACTTTTACTTGCAGTAGGCCTACTAAATGCTCAGCAGGATTCTGTAATTGCTGTTTGTCAAAGATCCACATTCACGCTTTCTCGCCTTGGACTGTTTGGTTCTCATTTTTTTCATGTAAATAAAATGTTACTCTCAATCCTTTGTCAGTAGGTCTGTTGTCATTTTGCTTCAACGCCAATAAAGTCCATGTTTATAGCTCTGTCATTCACGATTATTTTTTTAACAATCACAAAAAAAATTATCTATCATGTATTATCTTTTTTTTAAGTATACCCATACAGGAAGCCTGCAAAGACGGAAATACACCCTGCATCTGTCCTGACTGACAACGTCTGTCTGAGGCGTCTACAGCAGAAGACCGAAATCGATTTCAGGCTATTCCAGTGTACTTATTAACATGTCGGGTTCAAAATTAGCCGTATTTATTTACCTATAAATGACATAATTATTGGACCCACCAATTTGTCCACACCTCCATGCAAACCACCCCATATTATAAAATATACTATAAAATGCTTCATTAGATTTCAAATGTACGGTAAATTGAGATGCATTTAGCGCCGGTGCTGTGCTGAAATGTCCATGCGACCCCGTTTCGTAGCAACCGAGGTTTTTGACTATATGGCCTGCTACGCGTAGTCCTATATAACGCATTAACGCATTAGCCTACTGATTTCCTCACCTCGACTTTCAATACGTAATTTTTGTCGATGAATAGTCGCTGTTATTGTCTACAATGCTCTTCTCTGCAGTGTCTAGAGTGTTTTATGTGCACATAAATTCGATTGTCCTTTAGTACCACAAAATGACGTTACACGTCGAAACCTGTATAGTGAGGACAACTGAAATTAGATTTAATAAAATGTATAATGATGTAGGCCTATAAAATCAGCAGATCATCACTGCATTGAGATATTTGTAATAACATAAATTATTTAAAACCCCAGAAATACTACAATTTAAATATATGCACATTACGGTTTAATTGTAAACATTGTAATAAATAACAGACCAAAACGCATTATGCTGGGCATGTAAATCGAGTCTAGTTCAGAATGTTTCACAAAAGGTTTTGCGCGTTATAATGCGTTCACACAAGGTGGCGCTGTTGTCGTTTCTTACTTGCCACAATATGCTTCGTCACTGATTCACGTGAAGCTGAAACGATGATAATAATAATAGTTATTTTAATAGTGGTAGTTGCATAGTTGGTGAAATATTGAAAACTTTAAATTCAAGTGAACACAGAGCTGATATACAACAGCGTTTAAATATATGGAATCTGATTTATGTGATTTAACCATGTTTGTCTATTTGATTTATACATTTATACTACATTAGGACGAGGTAGGTGAAGAACCGTGTTGTGCGGATTGCGGAAACTTGAAGGAATTGCTTATTTAAATTATACTAGTTCTAATAATTCAGCCTTTACATTGAGAAATGGCCATTTCTGGTTAATAAAAACGTAACAATCTTATTGTCATGTTCGATGTCAAATTAAAATGTTTTATACTATTAGAGTGTGATTTTCTTTGGCTTGTGGGTTACGCGTTGTTTTGAGACTAATCGCAAAAATAAATGAGAAATAGGGCTTGAGACTGGATAGGGCGTGATTTACTGGACATGGTTTGTTTTGCTTAAACATTGTTTCGATTCGTTTATTATTAGTTCTTCTTCTTATTGTTGTTGTAAATGGTTAAAAACGAGGCTCTAGTAGGTAGTAAAATATTTAACGACTGAACTGAATGTATGAAAAGTCCCATATTATTCGGAAAACAGAAAAGACTTACATGAGAAAATGTCCTTCCGTGTATAAATAAGTCATATCTTTATTCGACATTCACTCACTGAAGATGTATAAATATAAAGTTTAACGCTGGACACAACAAACTTCTCAAACAGGCAGCATTAAATACACAATTTGCTTTTTTCTCAATTTTTAACAAAACAACTCTTATATACACATATACAAAAATGGTCCTCTAATTTCATATCTGAAATGATTATTCTGTCGCGAATAATTAGGAAATAATAAAAGAAGAAGATGACAGAAATATTTTCAAAACAGGGAAAAATATGGTCATATACTGAACGCTGACACAATTATATAAATAAAGAGTATTTAAGAAACTGACTTCAGAGCCAAAATTATAATGGAATTTGAAACTTTCTACTGAAAGAAAGAAAGAAAGAAAGAAAGAAAGAAAGAGCTAGCGGTTCTGCTCTCCAACTTCTTATGGAACAGTTCGTCTGCCTTTGTTTCTTGTCATGACAGGAATAGTAGTCCTCATGAATGTTGATCGCTTATCCCTCACATCAGCTGAAATATGGATGCTTTCTCCTCTACAAAACTTGGTAGATGGGATCCTGGACCGACTGGGGGCAGTTAGTCGGGGAGGGTGTGGGCGCCACTGTTTCGCTTAGAGTAGATCCCTCCTGCGGAGAACACGGACTGCCATCAGATCCCTCTTGCGCTGATAGCACCGGGCATGCGGGGGTCTCTGTCGAGATTCTTTCCACAATACTGGACAGACAATCCAAGCTCGAGACGACTGTATTCTTGTTATTCCGCACGTCCCCTGTAAAATAATAATAATAATAATAATAAAACGTGTGTTTTGTCAAAAAAACTATTAGAACTGAACTTTGGCATTCATGACATTCATGATTGTCACGCTGACGTACCATTTTGAGTCTCGCTGAAGTAGGAGTTGTCATAGCTGTTTCGTCTTCCAGATGGGCATGTAGGGCCATTAAAATCCATCTGGGAAAAATGCACGTAATAGAGCACAATTTAAAGCCAACGATAGAAGCATACAATCTTTCCATGAATTAACAAATTTTATTTGGAACGATTTAACGCTGACATGCCAAACAAGTCAATCTAAAAATTTTCTCATAAGTCAGTGTCGCCGATAAATGTTTTCTTACCATGCCATCGGAACAGTTTGACCTAGGACTGGATGCGTCCGAGTCCCCGCTGTATTGTTCCAGAACCGGGTAATAGTTGTCTTCTTGGCTTCTGAGCAAAGCCTGCAGAGACTCGATGTAACTGATGGCGTTCCTCAGAATCTCCACCTTGGGAAGCCTCTGATTGGGATTGGTAGACGTGCATCTCTTCAGGGTTTCGAAAGCGTCGTTGACCTTGCTCAAACGCCTCCTTTCTCTCATGGTCGCAGCTTTACGCCGATCTGCGTTAGTGGTTTTCCTCTTACAGGCTTTGCATGCCCACAATAGACACCTGCCTGCCTGATGGTGGCCACTCGGTGCCCTAATGTGCTCGTCCTCGATGTGGCTGTGTTCGTCCGGTTTGAGTAAGCTCACGTGTACGAGTCTGGGGTCCAGGTCCTCGAAAAAGTGCATGTCATTTGTATTGAAGCAGGGGTCGTCGTAGAAATCGTCAGCAGAGGTGATGTTGAACGGAATATCCGACAGCTCCATCTTTTCTGTCAAAATATGATTCAGTTTTGTGCGTTAAAAAGTGTAGCCAAGAGTTTCGCGTTCCTCCTTTAAAAAAAACTTCTGTAGCTGTTAAACTACAGCCGTTAAACTGTTTTCAAGCCCTGATGCTTAGCTAAAGTTCTTGACACAAATCAATACAATACGTTGGGGTCCCTTCAACGCACTTCTCTACGTGCACCCTGGAGGCACTTGTTGCTGAGGAGGCTCGCGGCCAGTTTATATTAAACTTGAGCCAAATCGGGGCGTGTCAGGCGTGTGACTCATTGACCAATAAGACATCTGTGCAGCGGCCGTGGGAGGGGCTTCGGTTTTTCAGGTCAAAAGCTAATGACGGCGAAAACAATAAAGGTTAGGATTAGAAATTCGTTTCTAAGTCAAAATTAAAAATATATCACTTCAAATCAAAAGGTTAGTTAATATCGATAATTACGTAACTTTGGCAGCGAAACAGACGGGAACTGTTTTATATTTTTGAAATGGAAATAGCTACTATTTGTAAAAAAAAAGATAAATATGAGATAAATAAAAATAAAACTCTAATGTTTCTTCTGTATAGTAATCTTTCAAAGACAGTACTGAAAACATACTAATTTTTATGTGGTTCAGACTTTTTTCTTTACTCTGAACCACACAGATAAATAAATGATTGCGAAATGTAATTTACTAACACATTTTATTAGTACCTAATTGTAATATAGAACAATCAAATGACAGTATGCTCGAGATCTGGTGTCGGGTTAGGAAGATATACAGTACGCAGTTAAACCTGCGCCTCTTTGACCTGTACTGCCATCCCAAAATACTGCAAATCCATTTAAACATCTGCAAGTGAGCTTATATCGAAGAACTGATTACATTATATCGAATTACTATGCTTACATTAGACTAGTCATGAAAATAAATGTATATATTTTTTCACTATTTTTAAGTGCAAGTGCATTCATTGTCATCTGTTTCATTGTCAGTTATTTTTCTTTAAGTAACATTTGTTAATCTATCGGTCTGTAAACGATCACAAAACGGACAAAACATTACCAGTAGGGTATCTTATAGATATTGAATACATGATGGAAACTATATAATTAATGACAGTGGGCACTGATTTTAAGAGTTCATTCGGTTCATTTATGCTACTTAAAACCGTTACTCACGAAAATAGTCACCAACGGTTTTTGGGCTGCACCAACAGATGGCGGAAAGGAGTCAATGCGCCAGCAGAGAGCTTGGTTTGCCCATCTCAAGATGCAGTAACTGCAGCATGTATTACGTTTAACCAAAAATGAATAATCTTTTAAAAGTCTTAAAAGCAGTCATACCATACAAGAAACAACGTGTTAAAATAAACAGGGGACTTCAAGACGTTAATTCTAATTTTTATATAAACTTTACTTATATATGGATTAATCAAACACACACGTATGCGCGCACGCACACACACGCGCATACATGCTAACACGAACACACAAAAGTACAAGTGAATACTTAAATCTGATACGATGATTAAATGACTACAATTTATATGGCGTTTGAGTACAAATATTTGGCAAAATACATGAACTAGAAATAAACTCCAACACTTCTTTAAAAATAAGGGTCCTTAAATGTATTATAATGTGTTTTATAGGACACATCCCAACAAACTGTGAAAAGCTGTGCATTCTTTCAGTAATAATGATTAAATTTTCATCCTTAAAAATAGAATGATTTTTTAACAATAGGTCATTACCAGAAACAGGCATGTCTTACAGCTTTTGACACAAAAGTCACACACTAGAATTTTATCAAAAAAAGCCAACTTCTCCAATTATTACTTTTATTTAAAATGCTGAGAAAGTGATACTTAAGCCCTAATATAAGTAATATTAAAACTCATCACACATTCTTTCTGGGTGATATCTTTAATTGCAGGTCTATGTTTTACAAAAGTAACCAAAAGAACGATCCCTAAACCACCACACAATCCATTTTTGTTAAACTGCCCCTCCATGCAGCTTGTGAGATGGCTCACAAGTAAAATACTGCCGTTCAGAAGAAATCATTTTCTCGGAAAGAACTGCATGCTTTGTAATGCACCAGTAAGAGACTAAGAAGGAGGAAGTTCATGCACTGGTCAGCTCCTCCTGCAGCTGCTCAGTCTCCGACTCCTTCAGCACCATCATGGCTCTTACAGCCCAACTGCAGCGCTGGCCAGGATTGGTCAGTCCACGAGCTTGGTTTCCGCGGTGAGGGGCTGGGGGAAGCAACTCTTAAGCACACTGGCCTTGTGAGGTTCCACGTGATTGCTTAGCAACTGACACAGGTCCTGCACAATGTCTACTCCTTCCACTGAACTTGTAGGAACTCTAGCAGAAAACTAGCACACTAATGCACTCTGTGACAGGTCTCTGTGCATCCGTAGAAACACATTCACTCTGTGACAGGTCTCTGTGCATTCATAGAAACACATTCACTCTGTGACAGGTCTCTGTGCATCCACAGAAACACATTCACTCTGTGACAGGTCTCTGTGCATTCATAGAAACACATTCACTCTGTAACAGGTCTGTGTGCATCCGTAGAAACACATTCACTCTGTGACAGGTCTCTGTGCATTCATAGAAACACATTCACTCTGTGACAGGTCTCTGTGCATCCACAGAAACACATTCACTCTGTGACAGGTCTCTGTGCATTCATAGAAACACATTCACTCTGTAACAGGTCTGTGTGCATCCACAGAAACACATTCACTCTGTGACAGGTCTCTGTGCATCCATAGAAACACATTCACTCTGTGACAGGTCTCTGTGCATCCGTAGAAACACATTCACTCTGTGACAGGTCTGTGTGCATCCGTAGAAACACATTCACTCTGTGACAGGTCTCTGTGCATCCATAGAAACACATTCACTCTGTGACAGGTCTCTGTGCATCCGTAGAAACACATTCACTCTGTGACAGGTCTCTGTGCATCCGTAGAAACACATTCACTCTATGACAGGTCTCTGTGCATCCGTAGAAACACATTCACTCTGTGACAGGTCTGTGTGCATCCATAGAAACACATTCACTCTATGACAAATCTCTGTGCACCAAACATACACACAATCACTCTGTGCTAGGTCCCTGTACACGCATGCACACATATACTACACACATATACGTTTAAATATGTGAATAAATATGCATGTTTGCAATAGACATTTGGCTTCCTATTAAGTTCCATGTTAACTACAAAGAACTGCTCATGACATTTAAATGGTCCTTAATGGTCTAGCACCGACATATCTTGCTGATCTCTTGAAGCATCACAGCAAATCCAGAGCACTTTGCTTGGCTGGGCCTGCTTGCTGCTAATCCCTGCTTGCTGCTAATCCCTTGGATCGCATGCGTCTGAGCTGGTGGAAGAATTTTCTTTGAGATTTTTTATAGCTGCTAAATTCTGGAACAGTGGCCCAGACAATATTGGGAATGCAAACTCTACAGCACGTGAACTTTAAATCCTGATAAGACACATATTTCTCTTCATTAAATATTTGATATCTACTAGACTATTATTATAATTTTTTTTTTGTGGAGTTTTTTTACTTTTATTGTGTTAATAAACTTAAGATTCTTGAATTCTGATTTGCATATTTGGTTACAGACCCACACACTTGTACACTAACGTGCTTTTGTATACATATTAGAGATCACATTGCAAATTCATTGCAATATGCTAAGTATCTGATTTGACAATTCAGATTTCATTATTATAATTCATAATTTCATGGCAGAAAAATGGAAAACAAAATTGAAAATAAATAAAAGGTCAGTGTTTCAGTTCATAATTCAGTGAGCAATTTTTGTAATCCAGATTACCATGTTTTACAATTAAATTACTTGAAAATATATCACTGTCAATCTGCTCTGTAAGACAATCCTCTCACAGAATCAATCCTGGATATGTAATGTCTATGCAAACAAGCATGCCTCCGTTATCAACAAATACAGATATTTGCACTCACGCAATAATGAATGTTATTTTCAATTTCAAAAATCAGGAAGGAAAGGAGTTAATGGTGTCCTTACTTAGAGACACCTACCTATCTGCATAATTCACTATGCCTAAGAGTTTACAATGAAGCAATCGTGCAGGCCAATTTGAAACATGCACGCCCTGTTCTCATGCATCAGCGGATAACAAGGTGTTCCAAATTGCTGCTGATGGGCCCTCACCAGCCTCACTCCAGATCAATTTTACATGAGTCGTAAAACTAGGGAAGAGGAGGAGGTTTGAGAAGAAAGAGAGAGAGAAGGAGAGAGAGAAGGAGAGAGAGAAGGAGAGAGAAGGAGAGGACCCTGGTTGAAGTGGCAGCAGGGCCAGTGCCACAGCATACATCTGGAACAACAATTAATGCACTATCCTTCCGCTTTCACATTAATCTCTCCAATTTTCCGGAACTCAGGGGAAACGTATACCCTGACAGGCATTAGAGAAGAGATCCCCGCAAAGCCCACGGGGGTTTAGCCCCCTCTCTCTGTGACCCCACCCCCCCAAAACCCTTGCCCTTGCAGCCAAGAGCCCCCACAAAACAAAGAGAGGGAGATTTTAAAGGTATGGAGAAACGTGGCCGTCTGTGTAATATGATGAGGATCATTTTGGCAAAAACTCTAGGCACTAAAATAGCTCTGCAAACACTGGAAATCTATTCTTCCTGACAATAGGGCAGGAAGGGCAGAGGTAGTGTAGCGGTAGTGAGAATATAACATTTAAAGAACATTAAACATTTATAACATTTATAAAATTTAAGGCTTTGTCCTCACTGCAAAATCATCAAGAAATGTCAATGTCAACACAGTGTGTCCGTGTCCCGAATGTCCTGAAAGGCTCTGGTGGGGCGCTGTCTCGTCCCAGCATTACCTCAGCCTTCTGCCACCCTCGCCACCCAGGCCGCATCAACCTGTTCAAAGGATGTGGTCTGAAATGTTTACGTCACGCGCAAATATCAATCGTCCACTACAATACACCCGGAAGAACCACCCAGAACAGAACTCAGCTTGACTGCACTTGATCGCTTTTATATTCTGAATTCAAATGCGTTCACACAATTTCTCTATCACTCATAGTGTTTTTGTTCTACTATAGTACAGTATTATGTACAGTATGGAAAAGCAGTAATAAGTGAAGTCGGCCTGCAGCGTGTTGGCTGAACACTCCTGCACACTGAAGAGTGATGCTCCTGAGGCAAAATCATACGCTGCATATTTTAAAAGTATATTTGTACATATTTTAAGTGTAATAACCTTATTTATGAATCTGGGGTCTTGGGGTCTTGGGTTCAAGTCCCTATCTGAGTGGAGTTTCCATGTTCTCCCTGTGTCTGCGTGTCCTCTGAGGTTTCTGGTTTCCTCCCAAATTCCAAAAAACATGGAGGTTATGTAAATTGGCAGTCCCTGACAAATTCTCCCTTTTGTGTGTGACTAATCGAAATCGAAATCGTAATCGAAAAACCTTACATGAAAGAAAATAAAAATAACGATTTGAATTCAGCAAAAATAAAATAATTAATTAATTAATTTAATTTAATTTAATTTACCTATTTTAGTTTGTTGAACCAAAAAAAAACTGTTTCATATGAACCAGTTATGTTGATGTGAAATTATTTAAATTCTCCTTAGCCATTCTAATTTTTTTTGCCAATTCTAGTTCAACGGACAGATTTTCTGTGTAAACTTCATCTAAATTTTAATCTTTATTTTTATATCATGTTTTATAAGCAAACTACATTTTATTATATCAGACTATTTGCTGTCTAAATGTAATAATAAACAATCACCAGACAATAATCCACCCTTCACCCTCTGCTCTAATACCTGTTTTGCTGATACAATCCCAGGTTGTTTATCGCTTATTTTCAGTTAGTTTTAGTTTTTACTACGAGTTATCTTGACAGTTATTTCGGCGCCAGAAGCACAATCGTTATAAAGCTAATGAACTTCCTATTGTCTGATTTGATGGCACGGTTTAATATTCTTTAGGCGCTAACAACTCTGTTTAAATGTCTGCTTAGTTATAATCTAATAGACAACTAATAGACGTAAAATGTGGGAACACAGCAATACATCCTTATTCATTTAGAAACCAAAGAAATGGGGAAAATACATTGTTTTTATTATAATCACCTACAACGGAGGTTCAGATATCGACGCATCTGTAATAAAACATGTAACATACCGTGGGTTTGGCTTTAAATGTTCTTTTATCAAATCTTTCGGTCATGATGCTTACTTTTAAATGAAAATGAACGGACGACATAGTGAAACAGCTTTCCCTCCCTACGCCTGATATTTGTACGGGAGATTTTTCCTCACATTAAGATAAAGGCACTGTGCGTTTTAAAATGGGAATATTTGTTTTTCGTTTTTTCACACGTGTGACTGTTGGATTAGAATATGATTAGAATAAACGGTTGAAATTAAAGGCACCTCGCGATTTTCTGATGAGACTTTTTGATGTTATTCTCATGCTTTGCGATTTTGAAAATAAGTCAAATAGCCTGTTGCGAAAAAAATAAAATGTTTTAACGTTATTGTCCACAGCAGTGTGGGATAAATCTGGACGCGATGACAACGTGAAATGATTTCCAGTTCATGTCTAGTTCATCCGGTGCACGTGGGAGGCTGGAACACTGTCACAGAATAGCGAGCGCTATCATTGTGCGTTAGAGTGTGCGGAAACAAAGGACAAGTGTATTCGATGCACCTGCACAAATATAACCACATACGGTCCCCGAAAAAAACAGATATTTAAAACAATTATCTTTATTTAAAATTTTATCTTTGTCCTTCCAACTCAAATCTGTGAATTTGCTATAAATTTAGTTTCGTTTTTAATAGCACTATAGCTTATTATTAGACTGTAATTTATGAGGTCTTCTTCATTTATCCATCACTGTCTCTGTTCAACTCATTAGCACCAATTATCAGTGAGTGACTGGCTATTATGACTCACTGACACTTTATAGCCAGTTGCTGTCAGCACTCAGCCTTCACAGAAAAAAAAAGAGTCTTCCAAGTGTTCCCCATCAGGGCTACATACTAATTTCAGATAAATGATGAAACTGTGCCCCTCTTCACCCATGTTACTTAAGATAATATAGCCCTGTAACACTTGCCCTAAGTCGCTGTCTGTGGGCTGCATCCCCCATCCACTACCCAGACTGCTTCCTCTTCAGTTTCAGCCATGGCCGACGTCGCTGTGCTATCCTTGGGTTAGATGACTGACACGAGGGACTGGCCTGTCCCTGGGGGCCCGTTGGGCCTGAGGGAAAGAAAGGAGAACACCCAGCTTATGGTCAGACTTGGGTCACCATAACCTGCACCCTTGACATGACCTTTGCTCCTTAAGACACATACATAATCACCTTGTCCGGATTTACGTAAGTGTAACAAATTGCAGAGCCCAGGAAACAGCCCTGATAACCTGGAGTCAAAACATAGCAGAAATTTAAATATCTGAGATCAGGTATCTCAGCAATGGATTCTTATTGTAAGCATTGATATGATTATGTTTGGTGTGAGTGTGTGTGTGTGTGTGTGTGTGTGTGTGTGTGCATGTGTGAGTCTGTGTGTTTGTGTTTTGCGCACTGTGGTATGCAGAACTGTGTTTTTCCTGCAGAATGAAGTGACAAGGTTTGTCATACTTTTGGAGAGATGGCCATAGACCTCCCTGTAGAACACCACCTGCCTTTTGTCTGTGTTTTCTCTTTGGCTCAACTGAAGAAGGGCGTCTCTGGTGCAGCTGTCTGAAGACTCCCCAGATTTTTAACCAGTCTCTTCTACAGTAATTATGGTGTCGTACAGGGAAATATTTAATGGTTGAGCTTCTATTATGTCGTATACTGAGAAGTTTGAATCATGCTAAACAGAGTTTATATAGTCCAACATATTATTCCTCTATAATTCCTTATCTTTCTTCTTAGGAAGCATGTACATGCTCCTATTTACATTTTATACCCACCATCCCACCACTTACACTAATGCAAGCACGTGTGTAAAGAGAAATGTTCCTGATCATATAAAACTGGATTTAGATGTTAGGGAGGTAACTGGTTCAAATATGATGAACTCAAATTAATGTACAGTCAGCCCAGCACTACCTTTATGCTGAGCCCAAAGGTTGTCTGCTTATCTTTGAATCAGTGGAATACACTGGTCCATTTTATTGTGACTATACGTGATCAGGAGAGCTTGTCTCCTCACGCCTGCTTGGACTGTTGAGGTGCTGACCCTCCTTGATGTGTCGTTATGACTACAAAACCTGGGGCAGCTCTGGCTCTAGATTACATTACCAGCAGATTACAAGGCCTGGGGCAGCTCTGGCTCTAGATTACATTACCAGCAGATTACAAGGCCTGGGGCAGCTCTGGCTCTAGATTACATTACCAGCAGATTACAAGGCCTGGGGCAGCTCTGGCTCTAGATTACATTACCAGCAGATTACAAGGCCTGGGGCATGTGGCAGGGCTGTGGGGATTTACTGGCTCTGGTCCAGATTCATGTTTATGCCATGTGGGAATCAACCTTAGGGGCTGTTGGTCTAACCTCTAAACCAAAGGCTTGCAATGCCAAAGGCCTCTGCTAGCCATGTCTGCTCATGGCTAAAGGAGTCTCGGGATTATCTTGACTCATCTGTGATCTGGTATGGCTCATAGTGGCTAGACATCGCTCCTCTTAATGTTACCCAAACATGGCTGAGTTAGACAGAGAAGCTCAGCTATTTCTCCCTACGGGATATTGATTTCCATCCAATCACAGGAGCTTTTTAATGAATTCAGCCAGCTTCTTCTAGAGTGTAGTCATTAGACAAAATTTTGTATATGCATACAATTTGTGTTGGATCATGTCTTACTGAGAAATACTTTCCATTTCCAGCAATAGAAAATATGTCTAAGTGTGACTGGAGATACATGGGAGTGAGAATGACACCAACGAGTGATTAATGTGACGGGGTATTAAAAGACAGACATTTTAGGTACATTAAAGCAACTTAGAGGATCACTAGTATCTCAATTACATTCAATGATGGTAAAGGACATTAGAGTAAAGGACATTAAAGTACAGCAAATCCACCCTGAAGAGAACTCCCAGTTCTGATCATGTACTCCCAGTACTGTAAAACGAAAGAATCTCTCTCATCACTTACAGTATAGACAATTAAACAAAGGTGCTCCAAATTAGCCTACAACTTTCTTGCAGAATAACAGAGGCACTTTGTAAGTCTATCAGTCTTTTTCTGCTTCATAATTTCATTTGTAGAACTATTTTGGCACTGGTGATTGAGGGCTTCTGGGAGTGTTTGTGTAGATTGTCAGTATGCTGATGTCAGAGTGTGGCCTCTTGCACTGTGAAGCGCATCTCTCATCACGAGTCCCAGACAACCAGCTAAAGCTCACATACAGCAATGACGTTTGAATTTCTTCATCACGGTGCTGGTGGTAGTTTTCTCTTATAGGCTTGAACCAAACATTATATTAGAATCTTATCTCATGCAGAATTACTGTCTGGGTGCTTATTCTCTGCCTAATAGAATTCAATAGAGTAGAAAACTGCACTGTGAGTTAGAGATTCTTGACTTTAAAAGTGTTGTTTTGCAATCTCACCCTAACTGATGAGCATGGGCAAAGGTTGAGTACGTTTGCCTCTCAGCACTGGGGTCTTGGGTTCAAGTCTCTATCTGAGTGGAGTTTCCATGTTCTCCCTGTGTCTGCGTGTCCTCTGAGGTCTCTGGTTTCCTCCCACAGTCCAAAAAACATGGAGGTTATGTAAATTGGCAGTCCCTGACAAATTCTCCCTGAGTGTGTGACTATGTGTCTCTTCATGTTCAATAAAAACAGTTGTCTATGTGTGTGTGCTTGTATGCCCAGAGGTGGATGCTGCTCTGTCACTAGGGTCTGTCCTCTCTCCCCTTCCTGCACCCGATTCAGTCCCCCAGGGGGCTGTGGATTCCAGGAGAGTACGCTGTGTGCAAATTGCCAGCTGCTTCTCACCAGTGTGTGATTGGTCGTGTAAGACTTGTACCTGTGTTAAAATTGTAAAGTGACCTTGGGTATCTTGAAAGGTGCTATATAAATTGAACATTCATTCATTCATGATTGTGCCAGTAGATTGTATATAATAGACTACATATACCACTTTGATACATTTACACATAAATCAGTCATTAAAATATAAAAACAGAATTAGAGAGAATACGTAATGGTAGACTGTCATAGGACTTTCGGTCCCTTGTAAGACTATGAGTGTCATTTCTCAATTAAATTTCTTTAGAATGAAAATTGTAAGGACATCCCTCACACCTCAAACGTAACATAACACATCGTTTTTTTGATGCACTTTTAATTGAGATTTCCACAGGTTGAGCGCATGCATGCAGAGCCAGGCCTAGTCCACGATGCCGCCTCCGGCTTACAAGCACAGCTGGTAAATGCATCAGTGGGCTTTGCTTTTACCAGGGCCAGCAGCTGTCTGTGCTCGGCGACGTCATGAGAGCGTCTTAAGCCTGCCCACTAGCCTGCTAATTGTCAGCCAAACAGGGCAGTGAGACAGGCAAAGCCAAATACTAAGGGTGACCATAACATAAGAAAGGGGGAAAGCTGATCCCTTAGTCCAGCCTGTCTCATGGCTAAGCTCACGACACCTTCCTAGAATCATTCGCAGTGGAATGGCTGAAGTTATGGACGTCTTTGCTGGTGTAAAAGGGGACTTGGTGTGTGTGCTCTTCAAAGTCTTTATTTGGCTTTTGTAGTTCTGTTAAAGTTGTTGTTAAAAGTGCCCCTGAGTGAGATGCGTGCCACCTTCTTGATGTCCAGTCTGTGCTAAGGAGTATCACGTTCTTGGGCGTGTGTGTGTTTGTGTGTGTTTATGTGTGTGTGTATTCTGGCCTGGATACATTTGTCCTAGGCACTGCAATTAGGCAGAAAGCCCCTGGAGTTCTGCCCACTCATTAAATAGACAAATATAGCATGTGTGGTAGTGTGTATGTGTGTCCGTGTGTCTTTGTATGAGTGTGTTTGTGAGTGTGTGTGTGTGAAATAATACTCTTTTTTAAGCAACATGAATTGAAGAATGATAAAAGCTAATTGTGTTGTTCTTCATAATGATATGGAATCTGATCTCAGAAAAGTTGTTGTTTATTCAGTTTCAGCTGTCTGAACATTTGTAGATTAAATAAAAGTCAGCCAAATCCAATAATACAAGATACAAGATACAATAATCCAATACAAGAGTTTCTGATTACTTCAGCTTGTCAGATCAGGTGTATCCTCGAAATACCACAACAGGCACCTGCAAAAGGCCTTCGGAAAACAGAAGGTCCCAAATCATGAACACATCAGATTACAATGGTGTGCTCAGTCTGCACGAGATCGCTTTCATAAAACGCTCACTTGCTCCTGGAATCTTTGCGTTCACATTCTGTAGTGCTCTTACTACACCTACCAACACGTTAGTGTTGAACATGCAGCATCTTGTCAGCAATCTGGCTGTTAATGTGGTCACGGGGTTCCGCCGGGCGCTCTGACGTCGATGGCAATGCGAGTCTGGCCGCGTGGCCGCAGCTCCGGGGCCAGGAGGGCATGGTGACGAGTGTCCCGGGGACGGCTGTGAGTGCTTGGGATGCAGCGCTCGGTGCGGCTGCCTGGCTCGCCGGCTCAGGTTTCAGCTCGCTCTCCTCTCCCGTGAAGAGTAACGTTGAGCCTGGCACCATGCAAAAAGCCTCACGGTCCCTGTAACACCTTCCGGAGCTTTCCGGAGCTTTCTGCAGTGCTTCATTTGTACCAGTGTGCTAGAATAAGTTGTTTGCTACTAAAGTCCAGTTCAGGTTGTATAGTCAGATTGATTCCAAAGTCACTCATTCATTTCATCATCTTTTTGATCCCAATACTTAGTGTCAACTAAGTATGATCTTGTTATTAATTAAGGTGCTATTTATATCTTAATCCAAGTACAAGTCATGTAGTCGTGTGGGGTGAGGCTAACCTGCATGGCTTTGCTTTTTAAATGAGAAAAAATATTGTCTTCAGTTCTTACAGTGCTCATTAATATCCCATAAACCTAAAGAATTTGAAGCATGTGATAAAGTTGATGTGATGCAAAAGTGACCTTTTGCAGCAAGACTTGTAGATATTAAAAGAAATTTGGCACCTACAATGACAGATGAGTATGTGAAGATTAGCTGGTGTATAAAGTGTCTGTGTTTGGATGTGTGTTTTTCAGATGGCCAGGACATGTCTCTGAGTGGGATGGGGTGAGGTGAAGAGGCATCTAGTAGCAATTTAAAGGGCAATGAAATTCTATGAGATATAGGGCTGAAACTGAACACTGGTTGGGAGGCAGGGTGGGTGGACAGAGACCCAGGGGTGGGGGGCATGGTAGGGGTCTTCTGCCTGCTCATCTTCAGTCTTTCATAGTGGAGGGTCAGCAACTGACTGCGTGTGTGTGTGTAAGAGAGAGAGAGAGAGAGAGAGAGAGAGCATTTGGATGGTGTGGTGTGGCTCCCCTGTAAACATTTCTTTGAAGACGAGCTCTTTAAAACAACAGGAGCTGTTATTAAGACACACCTTTAGCCTGGCCCACCCAGTGTCAGGCCACTCTGCGTGACACTTGCTCTTGGGATTGTAGTATAGAAGTGCTGCCTCAGAATGAGCAAATGCTCATTCATATAAATATGTTATGAGAATATCTAAATTGGGAGCTACCAATGTTATCCTACCACTCTTCAACCAGGAAGGCTTCAGTGAGCATACAGAAAATAAATCTCATAATACTAAAGCATAGAGTTGCATTCAGGAGAGGCCCCCAGTTTCTCTCTGACCCTGAAGAGCACTTTTAAAATAAATGCGAGAAATTCTAATGATACTCATATTACACTGCTGGCTAGGAACAAGGTCAGACAAAAGTGAGTGTGTGTGTGTGTGTGTGTGTGTGTGTGTGTGTGTGCATGCGCATCTGTGTGTGTGTGTGTGTGTGTGTGTGTGTTTGAGGCTGGGGGTGCTCTCTGTGTGGTCTGTTTAACTCTCATCAGTCCCAGAGCCATGGGACCTCCAACACTCTTTGTACCAGCTCAGTCAGTAAAGCCCAAATGGAGCAATATATTACCACACATTTTTACCAATTATACCGACATTATCTACATGCTGGACAGAGATACTGCAGCTGCTGGCGTGAATCTCGTTCAGTCGGAGGCGCATTCTACCACGAGCCAAATTAGCCATTCGGTTTCGCCCATTACTAATTCTGTTTTTACTCACCATTAGATCGTCTTAGGCCCGTGGTCATTGAGAGTAAGTGTATCTTGATACCTAAGTGTCTGTGCTGAGTAGTTTCCTCTGTATATGCTCTCTGGCCCTGGACTGCTCTGGGAGGTAGTCCCTAGCCATGGGGGCCCTTGGCCGGGCAATGCAGAAGCTTCAGCACCCGGGGCAGGATCACAGCTTCACGACGTTATGATAGGCTTCTGACTTTGATCTCCTTGTGTTGGCTCATGTCCTGGGGTAGGAGTTCCAGGGGAACACACACAAATGCAGTCGTGTGACAACAGGACATTGAGACATTAGTCCAAGGTTTGGGAACATTATGACGAAGGGGGAGGCAGGTGTGAAAGCCAAGCAGAAGACAAACTGACCTCTTCCAAATTTAGCCGAGATTTAGGAGCACGAGGCCGCGAACAGTGTGTTGTGGGATTTTTTTGGGGAGGGTCATGTGACATACTTTGTTTGCTTGCACTGTTTTCAGTGAAATCTTGCCTGAGCATAAGTAGTAAGGAAGCCCAGGGCCTGAAGTGTGGACGCATGCACCCCAACACACAACAATGTTACATGCAGCAATACACACAATACATACATATATATATGTACACTTAAGTGTATATAAGTAACAGAGAGGACTACGACTTGGCTTGCCTTTATCTCCACTCCTGGATGACCCTCCTTGCCTGTTTGAATGCTTCCGCTTTTGCATGACAGTGTGTGCTCGGCATAGCTGCTGTCACCTGCCTTTGTTGCCTTTGTCTTGGTGGTCCACTTTGCTACATTTTTGTCACATACAAATGGCCGTGGGGGGGGGGGTGTGGCGGTGGGGGTGTTGAAATGGCCCAAATTGTTGCATATCCTCCGTGGATGTAAGGAAGGCGTAAGAAAGGCGTATTGAAGGCCCTCTGCCACTAATGCAGTATAGTTGTAATTACGCACACACAGCTGTGAGAATAAAAAAGAGTTATTGATTCAAAAAGTACGATAAATATGATGTACAACATTGGATAGTTGCCTATGTTTCATAGGGGCTCTGGCCTACAACAGCTTACAGTAACATACACTATTACTTACTGACTAACATGCTATACTAAGATCATATACTATTTTCAGAATGATACAGCCTAAATTTGCTAGGTATCTGCCTCTTTGTCTTCTTGGACTTCACTTCTCCCATAGCGGTTTAGAGCATTAGCACATTAAAGCTAAGGGCTGGCCGCATGTGAGCTTGGCCTGGTGTGAAACAGAAGGCGCTGCTTGCTAATTACACTCATTTGTAGTAATTAGCAAGGATGGCACATGGCCCCCTTTTCTGTGTGTCACCGGGCATAGTATAAGTGCCATGTGGAGGTGTTTACTGGCATGCAGCCTTCAAAGACACAGTCGGGGTTAAGCTTTGTAAATTGGTCTTTCGTTAGCTCTTGTTGTTATATAGGTGTATGACTCTGTCCAAGAAAGGAATGGTTAGCACTTAGCAGCCTTCATTAGAGTGTGCTCCATTTTTACAGATTTTGTTTGTTTTTTTTTTCTCATGGTATATACACTATGTATCCTAATGTTGCTTCATATTCCCGAACCTGAACAAACAGTCAGAAGTTCATGTTCAGCCTGGGACACCTAAATCATGCCCATGTTATCTCTTAATTCCTGGAGTTCCTGCTTTTGCCCTTTCGGTTTTCTAAGTTACTACCCAAATACCGTAATACTAATGTGAAGCATAGCTGTGACCAAAGTGTTGGAATGTGCTCTCCGTGGACAGCCAGGAGCTTACCTTGGTGTTTATAGTCGGAGTGATGCAGTCCTGCTCCTAATGGGAGGTGCCAGGACCCCTGTAACACTGCCGGATAGAGTTACGCCCACGTGCACACCAGGCTTCACAATGGCGAGTGTTCATGAGTCCATCCATGCATCTTGCATTGTGCCACAATGTTTGATTTGAAATACTTATGGACCATGATATCAACATTTTTTTTAGATAGCACATGTCCAGATTTTTTTGGTGTCGTGGTATGTGAAAGTGCATCACAGGTGTGTTATCCTGTGTCCTGCAGTAGATTTGAATGCTACTGTAGGCCTGTTGAAAGACGAAGAGCATATGGAAACCTGACCTCCTTCATGCCTGTGATGTCTGGAGCCTCTGGCTACTTCTGATCTGCAGCATCCTCTCATATTTGCCTCTACGTTAGAGCCGCCATTACAGAAGGCATTATGGAGTATGTCCTATCAGCACCTGCACCATCTGCCAACTCTCTCCAACTGACTTCGGTCAGCCAGGCGTTTTAAAGTAGCGCTGCTCTGAGCTCCACACTGCTGCATAAAAGCAAAACCCTTGAACTCTAGAAGCACTGGTGGGGCTCTGAGAGGCGAAATTGGAACCTTTGTTTTTTCAAAACAAAATTATCTAGAAAGAGAAAAAAGAACGGATTGGAAATGACGTTATTAGCATGTTGTGTCGGAGAGCAGGAGAACATGCAACCGTGGGGCAGGATGGAGGGGGTGTCAGTGTGAGGGGCTCTAGGCTTTTGGGAGTTGGGAGTTGGCCGCAAAGTATGATGGGGACTTTGGCAGTACTACTGTGTTCTCTATGACACCACCATTTGGCTTGTGTCATGCTTTCTCGATTTCTCATAAAATGCCATGCAGAGTAGCTCATCACAGCCTCCCAGCAGTCCTGGTGTTCAAAGTCCCCTCTCTCTAATACAATCCTATTTCTTTTAACAATCAATTCTGAGTATGTTAAAAAAAAAATGTAAACATACGGCAGGGCATTTAATTAGATCAGATGTCTTGTCGCGCCGAGAAACCTTTTAGGTTCCTTTGTTTTTATCGGTTATTTCATGCCCACACCAGGTGCGGGTATAGTTCTCCCTCTGGCTCTGGATCCCCTCCCAAGTCCTGGGCCTCGTAATAAGCCATGTCCTGGTGTACTGGGCTCCAAACCCACACACACAGATCGCTTCCCGTGCTGTGGCCTTTGGAGACCCGGGCCGAGTAATCCCGACTCCCACAGCCTTGTGAAACGCTCAATGTTGGTGGAAGCAGCCGAGGCGCCAGGCTGCCCGTCCCGCACTTAACGCGGGCAGCATGCCAGCCTCCAGGGTGGGGGGTCCGAACCGCTGGCACTCTGCTCAGAAAATAGGAGCAAGTTGCACACACAGGGGAAACAGTGTGAGCATGAGGGGTGATCAGGCCCGAATGATGAGAGATGGTGAACGGCTGTGCAAAGTCCTACGTCGACCCTCAACCCCCCGATCCTCACCCCACCCTCCCCACGGCCCCTCCCCCCGGCCCCTCCCACATCCTAATGCTAGGATCAGTGATTTGTGCTAGAATCCCAAAATAAATGAGATATAGGGATAAAGAGATGGCTGATCATGTAACAATATTAGCATTCACACCAGTACAGAGACCTCATTTAAATAAATTAATTATTTGCATAAAATAATTTCATTCATTTGCTTGATACTTCGGCAATAACCTCTTGCTGCTGTCATAAAACTTTCTATTTTGTTGCCATGGCGAGGAGAAGAGCTGTGAAGTGTGGACAGTGGGCATTTCACCATGCTGCATTCACACAGCCCATTAGCATGTGTGACCATCACTGTCCTCTCCTGCCTCCTGTCCCCCAAACACAGACACCTCTGACAGGCACTACAGGCTACTGTGGACAGCCCTCGACAGAATGCCTGTCCCAGTGATACTGCGTTTTCAAAATACAAACGTTTTTGGCTAGACAGTTCTTGCTCAAACTGGTAATAACTGCTCATACTAGCAATACATTTGTTATGACTGAGGCATAGGAGAGGAAATCTCAGGGGAATGTAACTTGAAAATCACGCTGAACTTAGAGCAAAGTCAAAGACTGAAAATGGTATAGCACATAAGCCTAGTGGTTCAATATTTCAACCCAGTAAGGATTGATGAGACTGCACTCACCCAGAAGAGATGGTCTGAAATATTACCGCTGCTCTAAAACAATATTTAACACAGTGCATTTGACCATTCTCACAGACCCTGTGTAGTTTAACCTCAGTGGATTTTACAGTATAGAATTGGCCTGTCTGGCTGAGTGAACTCCAGTGCGTATCAGATTTAACATCAACCTGTATCTCTGTCACTGTCCTGTGTTTCTAAAATCTGTAGTAATGCAGGTTTTCCTCTTACACAAGAGGAATTGGAGTGAGTGTGAATAATTACACCGTATCCAGGTGTATTTAGTCAGGGTGGCAGACTGGGTTGTAAACTGGTTGGTCTAGGCAGCATGAGATATGCTACGCTATGCTGGGATCCATATAAAATTTTGGACCGTATATCCAGATGTTGAACCCTAAGTCTGGGAAAATGCTTGTGCCATGTTCAAGATACTATTAAACTATGTTCAGCATGTCATGGTTTTAATTGTATTTTTTAAGCTTTTCAATACGATTTTCAATAATTAGTAGATGTGAATATGTGTTTCTAACTATTATAAAATGTTCTTTTATAATAAAGAGTTTTAGGACTAGAAACTGCTGCTTCACTTCATTTCTCTGAGCTGTCTTTATTGCTCCAAAAGCCCCTTTCTTTTAGTATTTAAATTCCCCATAGCATTTACATTGCTCTGCAGCAAAAGTACTTACAATACCAATTGTTAACATTTTTATCAAATAGCATTTTAAAAATGCAGTAGTCAAAACACCCACACTGTGTGTCCAGACATACTTAAATCATACTTGAATGAATCATCCTGTTCATTCATGTCATCAGTTTGGATATTCAGGAACCACATTAACCTCTGCATTGTTTGCCTGTTGTATAAATCTGCTCAATCTGTGTGATTCTTTGCTAATATGCAGGCAAAAACATACATTACACCGCAAAAAATTCAATAGATAATTCTGGAAGTTGTCTTATTTGTGTGCAAAAAATAATTGAGTGGAATGTACAGTTTATTTGCTGCAGTGTTGAGCATCAGTATATTACTTTGTGTTACTTTCTACTATTGGCATGGACAGCAGAAACGTATAACTGTACTTCAAACATACAATTATATTGTCAAGACATTGGTGTTTTATGTTACACTGACATGTATATATGCATCTACTGAAGGTTTCTCCGTGAAGACAGTGAAGACCTGTACTTGTAGTTATCATAATTCACTTCAGTTCTAGTTAATGTATTATAAATACTAAGGATGTAATAACTACAATGCAAATTCTATTTTTTACATATACCCAATTACTTTTAAAATCTTGTTTGCTCTAATGATGACTTGACCTCCTGTTTGGAGATCCCACACTCATCTCTGCTGCCCAGTCCGCCGCTGTCCCATGAAGCTCTGCTGAAGTGGTCTACCACATTGAGCTCTCTCCAAACAAACCTGTAGGACACCCTCAGTATAGTCCCCCGTGGGAGTTTGTGTCCCAAGCCCTTCCCAATCCCAGCACTTCTGCACGAACAGGGCTCTGGCAGCTCTGCCTCTAAAGCCTGATCTGAGATCAGCTTAAATGTTTCCCTTATTAAGGTTACAGTTGGGATATGTGAGGGTGGGCTGATCCTGGTTTAGCATTTAAGGGATGCGAAAGGTTGCTTCAGGAAGGACAAGTACTGACATGCTGTTCCCGCCTGGGTGTTAATCACACTGTACTGTCCCCACCCTGCCCAACCTCCACAGGGGGTAACAGAAGAGGGGGGTCAATGAGGTAGACTTAGATGTGCTTTCCAGATGAGCCAGGGGATTTTCCCCGGTGTCATTCTTGTTGTAATTCATGTCAACCATAATCATGACAGCAAGACAAACAGATTATTACTGGGGAAAGTATTGCCTATCCAACCAATCATCTTCCCTGCTGAGTGCTGAACCCCTATTGGAGCTGGGAGTATATTGCACCTTCGTGATGACCTGCATGTTTAGTGATTGGCCCCTGCCCTTTGACCTGAGGAGTATTGTACTGGGTTGGCCACTTGAAGGCACACTGACCTTCTTAGACAGGTTATCCTGAAACAGGAAAACAGAGCAGGTGGTCTGACCACTGAATGACCATCTGCAAAACATATATGAGCTGGGCATAATCCATGGCCTGGCAGATGTAAATATGTGACCCATTATAGATTAGTCATATTGCTTCATATCATTCTACATTTTATACACTGTGTATGATGGTGCATTTTGAAGCATGATGAGATTTTTTTTTTACCTTTTCTTTTTTGCATAGAAATGTTAATGTATTCCCTTTTCATAGTAGCAATGCTTAATCATTAATCTTAATTAGGATTACATTATTTTATTTCTAAAACGTTTATAATATTACTTATATTTGACTTTAAATAATTATTATATTCACAAAAGGATTGTAGACTGCAGTCCTCAGACATTTGATGCAATACTGTTTAGCTGAATCACAGCTAGACTACATATCTGATTGTTTTTAAAGAATAAGTAAAGCTTCTCACAAGAATGTTGACATCAATTGAAGAACCATAATTGAGTTCTCCAGTTATAGTTCATTCTCTCATTATGAACGCCCATTAAGAAACTACAAAAATGTTGATGGCTATGGTCTAACAGAAAGATGTAAGCCATAGTGTAAGACACATCATTTTGAGGAAACTGAACAAAGCTTGTATCAGACTGCACAGTTACACCAGTCCTTACTCTCATTCATCTCAATATAAATGGTGAGAGATGCCATGTGTCATGAGTGGAGAAAATTAATCTTTATCAATTATGTATTGATTGTGTTTAGTCTTTGCCTAATGCAGGTCCACTCAACAGGTGGACGGTTAGGGAGTGGGGGAGCTGAAGTTGGCACTCTTTGCCTCTAAATTACGCTTTTGCTTCCTGTGTCTCGACCCCCAGGTCCCTGACCCACAACTGCAATGTATTTTGTGTGACTAACAGCTGTAATTCCCCAATTATCACGCTGTGTTGTCCAACTGCGCCACAGGTTCAGTTACCAAGAGGCTGCAGCACCAAAGCAGGACCTCAGGCCTCACTCTCCTGCTTGCAAGAGCGGGACTTCTCCCTGGAGCAGGACTTCTCCCTGGAGCAGGACTTCTCCCTGGAGCAGGACTTCTCTCTGGAGCAGGACGTCTCCCTGGAGCTACACGTCTCCCTGGAGCTGGACTTCTTTCCTGCCTGGGCTCTTCAACCAGAAAATGTCCAGGCAGCACATAGGATTAACTGGATCTCACTAGCATTCATTTTGTACTGACTATACTGCTATAAGTAGTATTCCTTTAAGCAAAAGCTACTAGATTATAATAGTAGGGTTTCTATATTCACATATAGAAACCAAGCCATTTAGTTAGTGAAATGTAGGGCACTGCCCATGGATTCAACTTGCACAGCACAGTTCTCTGTTCATGATTCTGCAGAAGACTTAATCTGCCCCTTTGACTGATCACTGCTGTATAACATGTCACTGCCTGGAATTAGATCTTTATGTACAACCTTTAACCAGCATACCTGATATATACCTCTGACACCGTTAAAGGTTATGAATGTGAACACTCGAGATAGTTAACATTCTTAAAATGAAATGGTTAGCGCATGTGGGAACAATATGATCATCTGCACTGCAATGAGGTACTGAAAGGATGCTTAGGGCCACACTTGTCGACCCACACATAACGACACATTATCTATGAAATATGACATAATCTAATACATCCAATTTACAGATCGTATTGAAAATGTGGAAATGAACTGAAATTGTTACATTTTGAGCTAATAGTAAAAGGTACAAAATGTAACATCTAGTTATCTTGTTGGCTTTATACTGTAAGTGTCTTGCTACCAAGACTTTCAAAAGAACAAAACCCCCAAAACAAACCCCTCACCCTTCTGGACCCATCATACTCAGTCCTCCCCTGGGCGAGCCATAACACCGAGACATTATACAGCCTTCTCTCTAATTAACCAGCGACTTTCTCCAGGACATCAATCTGAGCCAGTCTGGCTCAAAACAAAGAAGCTAAAGATCCTATTAACTGTCAACAGCAAGGCTGCCCTTGGCCCCCAGTGGCTAGAAGCAGGAGGACAGAACACAGTAGAACCTGCTGAAAACACCATTTACACTGCCAGCCTGCTACACATGGCTACTCCATTTTTAAGCTGAACTCTTTTAACACTTGGCAGGAAGGTGCGAAAGAAAAGTTACCTTCGGAGGTGCAGGACACATTATAAATCAGTCCCAGGGGTCTATTTGGGTGCGATGAGTTCCAAACCCATATTGCTTTGGGGTGGGATTTAGAACAGCTCTGTACTTTGGATAGTGGTGGGATGCAGGCTGGCTGGAATGGATGGGCACGGCTCAATCTCAAGCATCACTGACCCACGTAACGTATCGAAGTCCATGTGCACAACAGCTTGCAAAACATAAATACTCAAAAACAAAATAACTTAATAGTCAAGCTACCAACCAGTTAAAATATAAATAAATATATTTTATGGCCAAAATGTTTAATGACAGAACCAAACAAAATGTCAAAGAAGAAATGATGACAGCTACTGCACTGGCCAATTGCTTAATATGGCCTGATCAACATTTGGAAGTACAAATGTTACTTTTCTGTTTTGCAGTTTGTGGTTTATTTCCAGGTCTGTGTATTTGAAGTTCCAAAGGTGGTGCGGAGTGGCAGGGTTTAACGAACCGAGCTTCATGTTACCTAGACAGGCCATTAAGATCAAGTCAACCCTTGATATCTAAGAGCGTGATGAATAGGGACTCACTAAAATAACAGCAGAGTGCACCAGTACTCACATAACACAGATATGAGAGTCTGAGGAAGCCTGCTCAGGGTGGTGGCATGGATGGAGTGAGGGGTCAGTCGTCCCATTGGGCCTCAGACTGGCGGGACGATCCCCGTAATCTCCCTGGCAAATAGCGCAGCATCCACAGAGCCCAAGTCCAAGTCCAAGGTGGAACAGGTTTGACTGGAGCTCCAGTGAGATGTTTCACTCTTTTGTTCACTTATTTTACATCGTCCTGCTTTCTGAGTTGTTACCATGCATGTTGTGAAGTGCATGTGTGCTGTTAATGAGTGCTACCCAAAACACACGAGTGTAAGTGACAGAAGGGGCTGTGATACCTGAGTGTCTGGCTGCTGCTACGCTCCTTTCTCTCCCTCTCTCTTCTGAATGTTTATCTTTAGGTAAGCGTAGTCGCTCCATGTCTAAGGGAATGAAAATGGATACGCCCGGATGGCCGCGGTGACTATTTACTCAACTGCTGTGCCATAACCCTGATGCCTGTTGCCAGGTCTTGACATGATCCATGTTAATGCTGACAAATGAACCTCTGACCAGGAAGTTTGAGAAACATTGAGGCTGGGAAGGTTTTGACACCGTGATGGTAAAACCGGACCGTAAATGTCCTGCACCAACTGTAACTGCTGAAAGCTTACTGGTTACATGTTCAAAGACCAAAATGTATACTGCATGTTTCAGGTTACCAATGTGATAGCGTTTGCTGTGTTTGAACTTTCTCATAAATGTACGTATATATATTAACGACGTCTTTAGCAGTATGTGTGAATCCTGGCATACCTTTGCACTGAACATTTTAGTCATTCCATCCTTTCAACACGCTTGATTCATCCCATCGTGTAATTAAGAAGGCTTTCATGACCTAAAATGTCAGTGTAAGAGCAGGGACAGCACAAAGACTTGAAGCAGTGCTTCAGGATCGGGGTTGTGAAACACTGCACCAGACTTAGACCACACCCACATGCTTAATGATTGTGCAGTTTGCATTACTACAAAAAAAAAAACAAATTGAAACAAAAAAAAAACACCAAAAAAAAGTGCTGGGAAGCTTTCTGTGATCAATCATGATGAAAGTCTCTCATAATCCAGTGTAATGGCATTTCAGTAGGAGGCCTGAGAGGCCTGAAAACAACTTGCTGAAAGTCACATGATATTATTAACACTGGTGGTGCTGTTTCTGTCATACACTGAACTATATTTGTTTGTCCTGCCCAAATAAAATTTCCAAACCATTTCCCTATTAAATAGAAGATAAATAGGTGCATCATGTATCTATCACATAAGAAACAAAGTCCTCACCGCAAACCTCTGTCCATGGCTTTTGGCATATCAGCGGAGATTTTCAAAGTACTTTGAAGACAACCAAGGAAAGAAACGTCTTACACGAAAAACAAATGAGTCTTATAGGCTGTATACATGTTTGCTCTATATGTGCTTGGTAGTTGAAACTATGTCCTTTTTGGAAAAATTATTTAAATTTTTCATTTTTTGGCATAACTGTGCGTGTTCAACTCAGTCCCTCCATAGGCGCTCTCTTCCTGAATCATTAGTGTCGAGTTTCCCCGTTCCCAGTCCTTAATGGAGACCCAGTTTTGTCCAGCATGCTGTCTGCTGTTGGAGAAGGACCAGATGGAATGTCTAAACCGCACTTGGACATGTCCCTGTACCCTAAAACCTCCATATTCAACTCATAGTGACAGACTCTGTCATAGGCTGTCATCACTGACAGTGGTTTAATTGCACACATCATCAGACGCACATACAGAAAGCAGGGGGCTGCTATGACCTCCCGCAAATGGAACCAGGATATGGCCTCAAAAATGGATCAACAAAATTGCTGCGTTGTAGACTGAAACGTTTGTAGCATTTTCAAGGCAGTTTCCAGTTTCCCTAGATCTCAAGCAATTGATATTCTAGTAATTAGAAATACTTTGCAATATGGTTGCATATGGTTGAATATTAGCAGAATATGGTCAAAAGTTGTCGGTGTTTTGCTCACCAACAGCAATTTTAACCTTGCTGTAAATAAATTCAGTCCTAACGTAACTCGTCTGGTTACTTTATAAGATGCAGGAACTTGTCCAATATTTTCCTGTAGACGTTTACACAAAGTGACAGTGCCGTGAAGAGATCAAAAGACTTTGCATCCACACCCATCACTATCGCCAGTTTCTCTGTCAAACACGACCCACACTCAAATGGGCTTGTTGTGTTGCTGTGTAAGAGGTGGCAGGTCACTTCCTGCTAAGGTGAATGAGGACAAATGTCGTGCTCTCTGGTTCCTGTGCCATGGCCAGTCGTTTGTTTTCACTCCTCTGTCGTAGTGTGCCCCTGCTCTCTGCTGCGAACTGCTGCTCGTGCTGGTGTCATTAAGGAGACTCCACCTGATTCTGACATTAGCAGGAGTTTCCCACACCTCCCCCTGTCCCTGCCTGGAAATAACCCCAATTAGCCATTTAGGGTCTGTGAAAAAGGCTTTCGACAATTAGATCATCACTGAGGGATGAATTTGGCTTGGTGGCTTCATTAGGGAAAATCTCAACCTCAGGGGAAAAGATAGGTTCATCTACTATATATGTAGTGTTTATATATGACCTACTAGAAATGCTTTTGTCTTTAGTCACATTTACACCTGCAGAACATTTGATGCAGCCTTATTTTTACGTTTGCTTCTCTGTGATGTTTGGGGGCCTGTTAGAAGACTCGAGAATGATATGAAAGTAGGACCGAAGATCTTCCCTGGATCTGGCTGGACGTTTCTTCCTTATACTGTTCACATTCAGGGTAGGGCCCAAAGCAGCCTGGGCCATGGCTCAGTAGTGGTAAGATTTATAGAGCTTTTAGCAGCACAGGGCTACGTCCAGCTGCTGCTATAGTCACGGGAATCAGACGGAGCAGCGCAGTCCTCTGCTTTAAACAATGGACCAGTGAGTGCCAGGGAGAGAACGAGAGAGCGAGAGAGAGAGAGAGAGAGAGAGAGAGAGAGAAAGGGGGTAGCTGGGATCGTGGGGGTGCAGTAAGAGGAAGAGTCACAGGTTCGGCAGCGTCTGTGGAGTAGATTAGGACAGCTCAGGGCGGGAGATCCCTGCCCTTATAGTTTAGGCAGGTGCAGGTTGTGTTTGTAATGGCTGGGGTTTCGGAGTGTGTCTTTGGTGTTTACAGGATGTGACTCTTTTATGTTTGGTTGCTTCATTAGGGTGATGCAGGTTCTTGAGTGAGGGCATTCTGTCTTATTCATTTAAAGGATCTTCACAGGTGCATTGATCCTGCACCTATGAAATTCACATTCTACTGTTGAGCAAATGAGTAACATTGTCTGGTAGTAATATTGTCTGAGAGTTTATGCATATTTTGCACATCTAGGTATCAACATTGATTCCATTCAGCAGTATTCTAGTTCAACAGAAGCCTGAACCCTCGACTACTGTACTGGCTATCACAATTTCTATAAGTATATGACAAAGCACTTTTGAACGTCACTCTGGATAAAGGTTCATCATCTGCTAAATGATGAACACTTAAATGTAAATGTAAATGTGTATTTTCTTCTGTGTATATTCAGAAATAGTAGTTATGCTCTAGTAATGAAAAAACTGGAGACCTGTAATGAGAAAGTAGCCTAAAGTAGCCCACACTACGTTGGGACACTCTAAATAAGTTTGATTTTGACTTTGCTCCACAACCCTACTTTTTATAGAGCTGTGGTTTTATTTAACATGTTGTTTGCTTGTTTTGATTAAGACAGTATGTGGAAACCTTGTGCAAACCGTGTAGCACTGTTTCCTGTTGCAGCTTGTCATCTGCATGGCTTCACACAGTGATGAGGCTGAGGCTTGTACAGCAGGTCTGTACGGCGAGACGTGCAGCAGAGGGACCCCCCCCCACTGCCTGCCCAGCCGTCTACGCTGCGATAGGCCTTGCGCATCCACGTTGATGCATTATTTTACCTGTGCAAAGCCAGAGCAGGTTTCCCCCAGATGCTGCTGGTGATGCGTACGTTTTTAGCCGCGAAGAATCCGTTCTGTCCAAAAGTGCGACGTCCTCGTCCTTTTTTGCTTTTCCGTAGCTCCGTTATTACGTTCATAATGTGTGATCCATTTTTTTTCGGGCTGCTTAAGTGGTTGTAAGAACGCTCTGTGTTCTCGTGGCAACCGTCAGTGAGGTTAAAGACAGGAAGGTGCGCTACTGCCGGCAAGGTGAGGATGGGCGGCCCCCACAGTGCGCGCAGGAAGAAGGAAGTGGAGGCGTCTGCATGAGCAGCATGGGGGCCGTGCTCCATCCTGTCCTGCTGCGGATCCTGGAATGGTGTTTACTGTTCAAAGCCAACTGGCCCTTCCAGCACTGGGCCACTTGATCATGCTCAGGCCCCAACAAGCTCCCCCTCTTCCAGTGCAGCGTTGCTCCTCATTGGCCGCTTGTGTCGTCACGGAGACAACAGCTGTCTCCGGGATGAAGAAGCTACTTTTGGGGTGCCAGCCAGTCTGACTGCCTGCAATTGGAGAGTCCCAAAGTCCCTCATGGCCTTCAAAACACACATTCACATGAGACCAGCAGGCATGTAGAAAGAACAGTGCCCTCTAGAGGCCTGTTGAATACCTCCTCCGTGCACAACAGTGTGTGCACTGTCAAACCAATAACTGAACACTTCATGCATTTAGGGTATTATTAAATATGAGAAGTAAATATACACATGTAACATTATTAACGTAACCTTCCCTATTCAGACTGAAGAACACCATTTTGGTTTCACGATGGTCTGGATGCATTTGTGCATGCCGACATACTGTATGTAAGTCATAAGTGTGTTTGTCTCTCTGTGTGGGTCTGTCTCTAAGGGGATTTCATCTGTCAGTTTGCACTGTGTGTGTACATGTGTGTGTGTGTGTGTGTGTGTCCATTCAGCGAGACAGTTGAGCTGCCCTTCATACCCAGCTCAGAAGACCCTTCCCTAAGCTGCACCTGCTGTGTGCATGGCTCACTGGCCCGGCCGACCGGCCCGGCGGCACGCTATAAGAACCGGAGCAGGCACGGCCAGGCCACTGGCCCCGCGGCACCCTGGGGAACACTAGCCCCGGCCCTACGGTGCGGAGGAGACGCCTGCTTCCACAAGACCTTCGCCGACATACGCCGACATTCGCCGACATGCGGCAACAGAAACCAGGACCGGGCGTGGATGGCTATGCTTGCACTAGGAGGATGGGGAGGCGAAAGGGCCTGAGAACCTGTTCGTGACCTGGGAGCCAGGAGACCCTGGACCAGCGGTCTAGCTTGGACCGTAGGGTACCGGAGGGTATTATGAGCAAGGGGGCTTCCCACTGGAGGATGTGACTGGCGCTGTGTGAGCTATATGCAAGTGGTTCATTTCTGAAATGACACTGGCACTTAGTTTGAATGGTGTGATTAGTTTGGTGATGCGGTTAGCAGTGTGGTCATGACATGTTTTCAGCTCGTCCACTGTTGGTTGTTATCAGGTGCGGCTAAGGGCCTCTGGTTGCTGGTTTTCTCAACACTAAGGCTAGTCACAGTCATGAATGATATATGTACTGAGTAATAATCTACTAGTGAGCTTATTTTTCATTTCAGTCTCCATCTCCACAGAGGACCAAAGATGATACCGCTATAAAATCAACTGGTTATGTGTAAATATGAATGTAATAGTGTAATTCATGTTATAACATATGCTTTCTGCGTTCTGCTAATATATCAGCAACAAGATCGGGCAGCACAAGCTGTAAAAATAGATGAAGGGTTTAGTTTTCAGTTCAGTAAATCAAGAGACAGGTCATTAGTCAGGCTCTCCAGTAGAGATACCCATTGCAACGGAGATATAGGCCATGCTGAAACCTCCCTGCAAGCCCGAGGTGCACTATCACAGTGTGCTTTAGTCTCATCTCTTAAGAAATACCCTGACAGGAACTCTCTCTCTGCTGATTGACAGAAGGGGCAGGTGTGGGCAGTCTTCGGCTGTTCCAGAAGTCCCTGAATGGCCCACCTGTTCTCTGCACGCTCCCTTCGGTTCTTGACCTGATGACCAACTTTTTACCCCCCCCCCCTACAACTGCCCCAAGCCATTCTAGGGGCAAACCCCCCATTGCCTACAGCAACTGTGGCCCAGGGGCCGCCTGGCCTTCATAAATAATGGATGGTCCCTGCAGATCCTACCTGACACAGACACTGCTTATGAGCTGCCCATTGTTGTTTGCTCATGTAGACCCTACTCGTGACCCTTGACCCCTGCCCTGACAGAACATTTTTGCGGATAAGCATAGCCATGTAAACACTAGTATAAATTTTCTTAGATATACTTAATACATTGCTGCTTTTGTATATTCACTGTTACATTTATTTTCCATTTTATTATACAAGCCACATACAATATTGATGACCAAAAAATTGGACAAATTTTCATAAATATTTGCATGTCCTGATTATGGACATGTCAATTTGTTTAACAATTTGCCAATTTAGCAGACATTTGAGATCTTTCAGAAAGATGCCAACCAGGGAGCCTGCTAGTAGCAGCTAGCCATTCTCTGTACTCACATTTGAAACAGATACAGATACCATTTTAGCTATAAATAGCTATAAATTAAACATTATGACTACATTATGACCATTCATATTTTTATTGACAACAAGAGATACATATTTAATAAATAACACATAACACTAAGCCTAAATATATAGGCCCAATTCCTAAAAGTATATGTCATCAGATGAATGTTTGGAATGCACTAGTTCACTATATAGTGACTAATAAGCCAAGGTTATTTCAGTTGTTGTATTAGACCTTAAATTTGACTTCGTATTCACGCACAGCGAATGTACCCAGTTATGGCTAAGGGATCAAAATGTTTTCCCTGAATGAATGACAGAAAACTATAAAAGAAGACTTTTGTCTGGGAATGGTTCCACGAGGAGACATATCCAGTGCTCATTTCTGAGGGTGGGCTCACTAAAACTGGAAAGACTAAACTGGAAAGAATTTCTCTGTTGAACAAGCCAGTTTCCTCACCGTGCAAAATCAAGTGAGGTAATCCGTGCTTTAACAAGCAATGATACTATGGACAAAGTATGAGAACACTCATGTTCATTGTGGATGACAGGCAAGTAGGACGTTTCAATGTAGTTTACAGACAGCACAGTTCACGCATTTTATTTAATGGACGTGATGATGCTACCAAGTCATTCAAGAGCCTTTATTTCCACATCTTTATTTATTTCAGCTGAATCAGAGTTATGGGACTGGGCCGTAACTTTAGGAGGTGACTCGCTCATGGGCTCTTCTGGAAGGTGCCAGCAGTGCTTCCCTCCCTCCCTCCCTCCCTCCCTCACTCACTCACTCACTCACTCACTCCCTGGGTTCAGCTTCTGAGTCAAGGGTCAGTCATGCCGGCACACTGTATGCCTCCCCTGCATGACACTCACATTCTCTCAGAACGAAACTCAGGACAGTAGAATACTTGGTATAACTGAACAGATTGGTACATTATTGCGTCATTAGATTATGGACTCTCATGGATACATTTTAGGGATGATGCCTAACACATGGTAGATTTTTAGCGTCTTCCAGCTCTAAATAAGATATTGCCACCTGGTTGTTGATTAGCGATTAGATCCTTTTTACTGAGCAGAGAATGAGCATCTTAGAATTTGTTGCACATGTCTCATGGACAACTTGATTAAACTGCCTTACACTTTCAACTTGCTACCTGTAGATTTGCCTGATTCTGGTCTTTTATTTATAGTGTGGAGACGTGCATTCCTGTGTTTTAGTGGAACGCGAGCTGAGAGTGGGACCTGAGTCAGCCATGCTGGCATTCCAGTGTTCCTCCATCTCACAAGCACTCGCCACTCAGGGATTATCCGGCCACTCCGAAAAAGATGTGTGAAATTGTGATGAGCACGGAAATAACACGGGAAAGCGTGTGTGTGGAGGCGAGGGCCCGTGGGTGTGTGTGCGCACACATGTGTAATGTACGCCTGGTGTGACACGCTAGTGTGTAAGCCGATACCGGAGTGTGTGAGCATGTGTGAGCGTCAGTGTCGTAGGTGCTGTGGCAATACTTCTGCATCCTTGCCCTATGATTCACTATGTTTTACTGAAAGATAAGTTCATCGGGACATTTGACCAATGAGTCGTAGTTATGTTTTTAGTAAAACTTCATAACACATCAAAAGTAATACGAGATTTCAGCTTATGGTGATTATAGTGTTTATGATTCCTTAGTTCCTTTAATTTAAAAAATAAAATTTTAAATTATTACCTTTCATTAAAAGTAATTAAAGTATATTTGCAAGCAGTTATATGTATATATGGCTCTATTATAGATTTTGTCTTATCATTTATAAATATGAATTACTAAAATGAAACCCTTCATGGCAATAGTAGCAGTACTAGTTGTAGTCAACTTAGTAGTAATAACAACCTCCCTGTATGACCTTCATATTCAGCCAGATGATCATCATTAAAATTTGTTTTTGTTGAATACGAGACATTTCCATGTGCCAAAGCTGTGCTGCTGACAGACGACCCCTTAATTAAAGGAAGGCTTGTGAGATTCCGCACATTACTGCGTGTCTAACACAGGCCTTCCAGTACACACAGACTCACTGGTACATCTTAGCACAGGAAGATCTGAAGGCCTGATGTCACACAGCTGGGTTCTGTGAGTGTGAAGAGAGTACAGGGGGCATGTTGGAGTACTATGTGTAAAATCCTTTGGTGACTTTTATATTTGACATTTTCAGTTCAACTTCTCATTACAAATCAAGCACTAGTAGTGAACAGGCGTAATAATAAATACCGCCCATGGCAAACTACAGTTCTCTTCATGATAGTTTTATGATTGGGTCAGTTTTCCTTCACTGGTTAATAGCAATTTGAACTGTACCATGCTAGAATGTCTGGGGTAATTATATGTATGTTTTGCCTTGGTGAGCCTGTCAACAGTAGTGTTTTGATCAGAGAGTCAGATTAAAGGATTGCACTGGAATGTAAACTCTGATTGGCACAACCCTGGAGCTGAGGAGACCACGGCGGTATAGCAGTGCCGTAGAACTGGCACTATTCTGAATCAGTACTGGTAATGTATTTTTTTAATACTTGGAATTTATGGAATACTGACAAATGCATTTAAAAAATGAAAATGAAAATAATAATATTGTAATTTCTAATTCCTTTATTTACTCTGTATGTGTTGAGTGCATGCAAGTGTGTGCACATGTGTGTGCACACGTGTCCGTGCACACACGTGTGTGCACGCGTGTCCGTGCACACTCATGTGTGTGCACGCGTGTCCGTGCACTCATGTGTGTGCACACGTGTCCGTGCACTCATGTGTGTGCGCGCGTGTCCGTGCACACTCATGTGTGTGCACACGTGTCCGTGCACACTCATGTGTGTGCACGCGTGTCCGTGCACACTCTAACACACACCATGCAGCCCCAAGGAAATCTGGCAAGCTGTCTTATTTCAAAAAACTGTCAGCAGCCACTAGCCAGTGCAGTTAAACATCTGCACCTTCTCAAACATAGCTCTACTTTTTTCTTGGTCTCTCTTTCCCTCTCTCTCTCTAACTCACTCATGTTCTCTCCCTCTCTCTCTCTCTCTCTCTCTCTCTCTTTCCACAGTTCCATTCTGATGGGCCAACACAGCTTTCATTTCAAAAAGCTGGTGAAAATGGTCCCAGGGTCTACAGCTGGTCATAAGGATTTCACTTTGAAATCAGAGCCGGCTTTTCAAGTTGTTTGCATACCGTATTGCAGGCAGTGTGCGGGTACGAGGAACCACATTAATTAACAGAGTGAATCGTGCCTGCCTCTTACTTCACCTTGTCTGTTCCTGTGACCCAGCACACAACACAAGAGCTAAATGAAAGACTAAGAACATTCCCTAAGAGAAAAAAGAAAAAGGGAAGAAGAAATACTGCTGTTTAACACTAACCATCAGAACATTCCCAACATAAAATGTCTGACCCAGCTTCAGAAACATTGGGTATAATGTTACTTGTGTGCTTCGAGTTGCTTCTAAGCTTAACCTTGTCAGAAATGGCATCTACTTTGTGGTCACACTGTTAGGCTGACCGAGCAAGCTGTGGTTATCGCTGTGGTCCTGCCCAGATCCCGATCACATCCCGACACCAAACCAGCTTCAGCTCTGTGAGTCAGAGGTGAGCATGTTCAAGGTGTGGGTCCTGTTTCCACTCCACACTCCGGAGTGCCAGTTCCTTGCTCAAATGGTGCTCTCCCCTTAACCATGTAACACCCAGTCATTAGCATCCAACTGAGAGCCCTTAGCACTCTGACTTCACTGTCTTCTGAATACCAGCAGGCTGTTTACAGTCTATACCGACCGCATTTACACACACAAAAGACCTAATTTGCCAGTGTCAGTAGAATTAGAGGCCTCACTCCAATGTGACGAGTGTCACATCCAGCAGTTTGTCTTCTCACTCATTCTCACAGACAGAAGGTTAGGAAGCCAAAGGGTCAGACCCACTACCCAGGCCTCTCTCATTATCCCATGCAGATGTGAATCAGCCAGTGTCTGGATTAGGTGACCTCAAATCTAATCAATATCAAAACCCCATTAAGATGGGAGGAGATACTAAGCCTGCGTTAGTGCTCAGGTTTCACCCACTTGTAAAAGCCTGCACTTTTTTCTCTGTCTCCTTCTCTCTCAAAATCCATTGGTGCGCGGATCACACGGTCTGCGGACATCAAAGGCGACTGGCATCAGAGGGCTTCCCGTCCGTGGACTTCCAAATGTCTCGGTTCCTCCTCTCCTTCCAGCGCTGGCATCCCGCAGAATCGCCGTGGTGTGTGTCTGAATCGCATAATCACATGAATCACACTTCAGCTTTTATCTCACCACAGGCTCCTTTGTTTTTGGAACCCCCCCCCAAAAAACAAAAGCATTAATATAAACACGCCGGCAAACAATGGATCTAACGTTGAAAAGTGATCCTGGGCTGATATTACAAAGACGACGCGAAAGGGAATTGGAAGATTAAGTGACGGATGTGGCTGTGATGACTTTCAAGTGGTTAATCCTGCCCATCTGGGTCTGACGATGGCTCTTTATTTGTGGCTGATCATGAGACTTAAGCAGTTTGTTATTCTTTATGAATGCAATATGAACAGGAAGGGAGTGTGGATGTTAGTTTTCATGTCGACGCCCCATCACATTAGCCTCTGTCTTCTCACTTGTCCTTCTCTGGCTTTGTTATGTTACACTTACATCTCTCCAGCGTTTGCTTTCCAACTGATGTCTGCAGGAAAGACTTTGCAGTGATGCGCATGCATTGCTCCCATTGTAACACTTCCTGTTATAACGTATTGCTATGGTAAATTAAGCAGCTGAGCATATTTTAAAACTTCCAGACTCAAAATGGCATCATTGTAATGACCTTTCGATCAAATTCATGGCTGTGTTCATCATTCATGCTACCTGCTGGGTCAAAGTAGCCTACATAGCATTCTTAAGACTTTTTCCTGTATGACTCTTGATGCCAGGATATTGGATTGAGTGCGTCACTGCGTGTCTCGTGTGACTAGGAGCTCCACCTTTAGCCCGCTTATGTGATGGATGACTTTATGACTCTATTCTCGTCTTCAGCGTCAGTGGGAACCAAGCCATTCAAAGCAGAGTATGTGACCTTTCCTTCTTTCTCTCTCTCTCTCTCTCTCTCTCACACACACACACTCTCTCTCTCTCTATGTTTTTGATTCTTCTCAATGTGTCTTATATTGTCTAAATTGACAACGGCAAAGATGATGATCTGATATATTCAGTATCTTATATTCAGTAGTTTGACAGTCGTGTGCAATATTGGGCAAATCACCAGTGGCACTTTTGTCTTGGCTTTATACTTACCATTAGCATCAAAAATATCTGTAAAACACTATAGAAAAGTGAAAACTGACCACCAGAGGGCAGTCTGCAGCACCTGCAACCCACACACTTACTGTGATTAAGCATATTCTTGAATATGCTATACCCTGTGTTTTGTTTAAATATTTATATTTAAACAAACATTAAATATTACATAAACAAAATAGTAATAGCATAAGGCTATACAAACTAAAAGTAATGCTGTCTGACAAATCTGTCCTTGCTGCTTGTGTAGCTTTGAAAAATAGCATTAATATTTGTGTATCAAGGCTGTGGAGTACAGAAAGATCAAAGGTGATGTAGATGGGAAGAGTTGCGGAGAGTTGGGAAGAGCTGAGGAGATTTGGGGAGAGCTGAGGAGAGTTGGGGGTGCTGAGGAGAGTTGGGAAGAGCTGAGGAGAGTTTGGGGGTGCTGAGGAGAGTTGGGAAGAGCTGAGGAGAGTTTGGAGAGTTGGGGAGAGCTGAGGAGAGTTGGGGAGAGCTGAGGAGAGTTGGGGAGAGCTGATGAGATTTGGGAAGAGCTGAGGAGAGTTGGGGAGGGCTGAGGAGAGTTGGGAAGAGCTGAGGAGAGTTTGGAGAGTTGGGGAGAGCTGAGGAGAGCTGAGGAGAGTTGGTGAGAGCTGGTGAGATTTGGGAAGAGCTGTGGAGAGTTTGGGGGTGCTGAGGAGAGTTGGGGAGAGCTGAGGAGAGTTGGGGAGGGCTGAGGAGAGTTGGGGAGAGCTGAGGAGATTTGGGGAGAGCTGAGGAGAGTTGGGGGTGCTGAGGAGAGTTGGGAAGAGCTGAGGAGAGTTGGGGAGGGCTGAGGAGAGTTGGGAAGAGCTGAGGAGAGTTTGGAGAGTTGGGGAGAGCTGAGGAGAGTTGGGGAGAGCTGATGAGATTTGGGAAGAGCTGAGGAGAGTTGGGGAGGGCTGAGGAGAGTTGGGAAGAGCTGAGGAGAGTTTGGAGAGTTGGGGAGAGCTGAGGAGAGCTGAGGAGAGTTGGTGAGAGCTGGTGAGATTTGGGAAGAGCTGTGGAGAGTTTGGGGGTGCTGAGGAGAGTTGGGGAGAGCTGAGGAGAGTTGGGGAGGGCTGAGGAGAGTTGGGGAGAGCTGAGGAGATTTGGGGAGAGCTGAGGAGAGTTGGGGGTGCTGAGGAGAGTTGGGAAGAGCTGAGGAGAGTTGGGGAGGGCTGAGGAGAGTTGGGAAGAGCTGAGGAGAGTTTGGAGAGTTGGGGAGAGCTGAGGAGAGTTGGGGAGAGCTGATGAGATTTGGGAAGAGCTGAGGAGAGTTGGGGAGGGCTGAGGAGAGTTGGGAAGAGCTGAGGAGAGTTTGGAGAGTTGGGGAGAGCTGAGGAGAGCTGAGGAGAGTTGGTGAGAGCTGGTGAGATTTGGGAAGAGCTGTGGAGAGTTGGGGAGGGCTGAGGAGAGTTGGGAAGAGCTGAGGAGAGTTTGGAGAGTTGGGGAGAGCTGAGGAGATTTGGGGAAAGCTGAGGAGAGTTGGGGAAAGCTGAGGAGAGTTGGGAAGAGCTGAGGAGATTTGGGGAAAGCTGAGGAGAGTTGGGAAGAGCTGAGGAGAGTTTGGAGAGTTGGGGAGAGCTGAGGAGAGTTGGGGAGAGCTGAGGAGAGTTGGGGAGAGCTGAGGAGAGTTTGGAGAGTTGGGGAGAGCTGAGGAGAGTTGGGGAGAGATGAGGAGAGTTGGTGAGAGCTGAGGAGAGTTGGGGAGAGCTGATGAGATTTGGGAAGAGCTGAGGAGAGTTGGGGAGGGCTGAGGAGAGTTGGAAGAGGAGGCTGAGGAGAGTTGGCTCCTTTTCACATTTGTTAGCATAGCCATGGCATTCTCAGTTCAGCTCAGTCAAGCTTACATCACCATTTTTACTCTGCCATGCTTGATTATTTTGGCTTCAAATGTCATTATTGTAATTGTTGCCTTTTGGCTTTGTATCCCATGGATCTTAGCACTGCTTCAAATCACAATAAATCCATATGCACCTTCTGGTTCATTGTTATTAAATGCACATACAAGTGTGCAGTGCCTGTCTGTTTTTGCCCCTCTTTGATTAAACATATTTCGAAACGTAGAGTCTACATACGTTGACCTGCTGTTGCCCCCTAAGACCACCTGATTCCTTGCAGCAGTGTCTCCACTACCCACCCCCACCCCCCAACCCTCCCCACCAGCCCATATTTACCCCACCAGCCCTCCCCACCAGCCCATATATTCTGAATGGCTGGCAGAGGAAGAGGTCTGGCTGGCGTGTGGTGCGTGCCAGCGCGCATCCGTCACAGTCCTTCCGAGCCCTTTGTCTACCATAAAATCTCCGAGAGCCCAGATCTTCACGCTGAGCTTTCCTGCATCAGCCTGGCCCTCTCTGCCCATGCCAGGCAACTGAAGGCCAGTCAGGGCCTCTCTCTGAAGAGCAGGGGGGGTCTGCCCAGCAACAGGCAGGCACAGCAGGCACGATTGGACGCCTTCCAGGGGACGCGGCCCCGCCCCCTCACTGCACACACACAACTCCCCGCCGCCAAATGGACGAGCAGATATGCAAATTAGTGAAGAGTTAGTGGTAAATGAAGAGGTGCTGGTGAAGCCACACGTGCGTCAACATATGTGTAGTTCATGCAGAGTGAAACTGCACAGTTCATGTCACCGAAATCATAAAATGAATTTAAAACAGTTAGTTCAGTCAAATAAAAAATGAACCAATCAGGAAAACTGAATGAATCAATGAGGAAAATGAATGAATGAATTAGGAATGTTACAGGACTTATTTTCATGGCATGAGGGGAAGTCTGTTATGTGCTGTGAGCATAAGGTAATTCATTCCTTTCAGGCTGAGCTATCAGTAGGGTCTTTCCAGGGAGAATGTTATGATGATGCATAGCCAAGGCTGCCAAGACCCTATAGTCTCCATTAGATCCTCCTCTGGCACCTGTAGCAATGAGCTGTCCTCGACTGGGCAGCCAATTAGAAATGCTGTTTAATCATAGCGTCTCCGGGGACGTCTACGGTCATCGTGGTGCGTGTGGCTCAATGTAGGTCCTCTCATTAAGCCAGCAGCACCCTCCACCCTCCACCCTCCACCCTCCACCCCCAGCATGACGGCTCCCCTTGCCAGTAATCCTTCACAGTTGAAGCGATGTAGGCGATGCACGCGAAACCCTCAGTACACTGTGCCAGCCTCCTTTAACAGCCATGACCTAAAACCATGACAGACACACATGAAAGCATGGTCAAACATGTGCTCATGAATAGACACACACACACACACACACACACACACCACATCACCCCATACACATGCAGGCCCTGTGTGGAGGATTTCTCTTCATCTCTCGTTTTTCTTTTTTCTCTTTTTCATGGGGGCATCTTGTTTTTTCATTTGCGCCCGTGACATTTGCTCTTGCAGCTGAACATGTGCAGCACAATTTCTCGATTCTTCCAGGGGCCGGACAGCTGCGGTGCAAATGACACTAAAGCCGTTTGCTTTGGGAGGATTAGGGCCGTACAGTGTGCGTGGAGTGGAGGCAGGGGGTTCAGGCTACCCCATGGGCCACATTAACCCCATCCAGCCAAAGAGGTTCACGCTCTCCCTGCACCCCCTCTGTAGAGTCGCCCAGGGATCCGGGCTCTGGCACGGGCCTCCTACTGACCCCCCGGGAAGAGGAGACAGCAAAGGGAAGAGGACAGATACACCCAGGCACCTCCAGAGTATGAAATTAAGCACAATAAATACAGCGATCAAACTGATTTATTGTAGCCAACCATCTGGACGGGCACGCTCACATATGTCTTAATCTGTGTGCACAGAACGGCACGCCGAGGTGACGAGTCCCTGTGTCCCTGATCTGAGTGGAGGGCAGTATGTAACCGAGGGGCTTGTGTGGCCCTAGATGAGCGCTTTGAACCGCAGCGTTTCAGCAACAACAGCAGACAGCGCTCACTCTACCCCGGCCTTGAACATGAATCATTTTTGAGCAGCATATATGGATTTCTAAAAAGAAAGAAGGAAAAAAAAATGTTGGTAATGTGACACGTTGCAGCAGAGGGACGGGGATTTAGGCCGTACTGAGGAACTCTTGTGTGCAGGCGTCGACCGCCTCCCGTCTCCTCCAAACATGCAGCGCGCGTCTCTCCGGCGACGCTGGGCCCACGAGCCCGTCGGCATGTGCAAAACGAGCAGGAACATTTGTTCTGTTCGCAGACATTACTGAACACTTCACTAAAGGATGAAACCTTGTACAGTGCAATGGTTCGTTTTTCCATGATACCGCGTTAAAAATGGCATCCTGCACCTTTGTCAGCTCCACCTGTTATTTACATCATTATTTGAGAGCTATCAGGTTTTCTTATCATTTATTAAGTAAAAAAGATTTTATGCAGTTCTTAAAGAGCACCATGTCATTGCATCTTTATGCTTATATGACTTGCCGTTGTGCCTCTTTCTACCTTTATTTGGTTTTGATCTATTCTATAAATCACAAAGACATTTTTAAGAGAAGCAGAGTTAGATTAAATCCATGTGTTCTGGCCTTGGACATTCACTCCCAGGTTTGACCATCAAAGAGCAGATTAACAAAATGGCGGACACTGTCTATGGTCAGTTATTGCAATTTCTAGCAGATGAGGCTCTATAAGGCCTCAGAGATTCTCTCTTATTCTTAAGTATTCTTCATTGTTTCTCCCGGGCACACTGTGAAAACAGTATTAAAATAAATTCAGTCCCATGTGGACTGTCTTAGAGCATCGTAGCCCTCTCCTCTATTAGAGCTGAGCTGATGAATCACCACAAAGCAATGGCGTTAAAGAGACTCCCTGAAGATGCGTATAAAGACAGCACTTGACCCAGCTCAAACAGGGTGAAACTCTATACCACCTCTCTGGGTACTTAAAGAGGAAACCAAACATGTTAGCACTTCACATCTGGGTTATGACAAGTGTACGTGGTATGTACGCTCATCGTGTGTGCTGGGGTCCGTGCGTGTGTGCTGAACCTCTATCATCTCAGTGATTAGAAAGCCACCTGGGAGGGTGCAGGGGTGTGTTGTCTCTTTGTGGGATTATGCAGAAGGTAACAGGCTTTTTTTTTTTTTTTTTTTTTACAGTGCTATACATTTACGTGGCGAGTGGCAGAGCCTGGCCTGACACGCGAGTGTCTTTATGGGTGGCCACACACGCAGGCAGCTCACTCCCGTGCCTGCGCAGTCCTGCACTGGGCTGTCAGGGGAAGGCGTCTCTGTGGTTGGCTCATCCGTGGGTTGGTGTCGGGGTTGATGGAATTGGAGCAACACTGCATTTGGAGTGCTGGGTTGCACCCAGTTTAACAAAGAGCGACGCCACGTCCTGCATCATTGGCTGTGTGTTGACATGAGAGTGAAGTCTAGACTTTAGCAGAAATGAAACACAGATATAAAATTGCTCATTTTTCCTGTGACACTACGGCAAACTCGTGTGGCATAAAGTAACTAAAGTGATCAAGACCACCTTACTTGGTTAGTTGGTGAAGTTCTACATGTTAGTTAAAAACTCCGAATGAATATAATACCTAGTGAATATTGTTCCTCCGCCATCTCGGAGGAGCCCTTCCAGTGTGCCGCCCATCACAATCTCTGACCACGTGCCTGCATGGCCTCCGTGCAGAGATGCCACTCGCACGCCTGTGTTATAAGTGAGATTTTGCTTAGCGAGGCAAGGACATTGCCGTTGACCTCTATTGATGGGTGTAAGATGCGTTTTCAGGAGCAAGACACAGCAACAGAGGGAAGCCAAACATTTCCTAACAAAGCTGCTCCACTGGGGAATTCAGTCTGGGGAGCAGCTGCAGAAACAAGAGCTCTACCTGCAGATGCACTGAACTCAATCGAGCTTGAGTTGGGCCCTAATCCCCAAGCGTCCCTCGGAGAATTGTCAACACACTTCAAACAGCACTGTGAAAACTGAGGCAGGGATTTTATGTGTAGAGACCTCAGACTGTTGCCAAGTTTGTTCAGGGACATGCAGATGTTTATGAACTATATTGTACCAAAGAACGATGTGTTAAAATTTCACCAAACACTCAGAACAACTGCCTAAATGTTTTCCCTGGCATTATGGTTTATAGTGAAATAGCATGTTGTTACTGTGTTACACAGATATATTTTGTGACATCACAGTAGTGACGTGTTATGAGTCTTTAAAAAACAGACAATGCCAGTGTCAGCCTATTTTCTATACCTTATCTTCTAATAAAGAAACACACTAGAGCCCATAGGTGATATTTTTTATGCACTGAGTCTTTCTTAGGCCCTTAGGCTAATGTTAACCTCCATGGGTATGTTTGACCTCCAAGAGCAACGAGTCTTAATGAAGGGTACAGCCTCTTCCGTGAGGCCCTCTGTAGGGGGAGGGTCGCTCGCAGGGACGGTGGTAGTGGTGGTGGTGGTGTGGGGGGGGTGGGGGTGGGGGGGAGTGAAGCGTGCCAGGGACAGAGCCGCAGTAGCCGTAGCGACTGCAGAAATGACAGCTGCAGGTGTCGCCACGGGGCCTGGAAGGGAGCAGGAGGGCCCAGAAGCAACTGCTGGCCTAATGCCGCTGGGATAAATAATCAAACAACTGTTAGATAAGCACTCCTATTCACTCGGAAAGCCGAGGAGGGGCGGGGCTGAGGCGGGCGCTCAGCTCGTGGCAGATCCCAGCACCTGCAGTGTGCCATGACGCATTACAGCCAGAGGTTTAATTAAGCAGATGTTGTGGTGAATATTTCAACTCGGGGGGAAACAGGATAGCGGGGCCGAGGTGATGTCATTTACGGAGGGATCAGTAAATAAGGCCCGGAGCACGCGTGGGTAGGGTGCAGACACTGTGGCAGTGTCATGCTCCTCTATGACCCCTCTGTGTGTGTGTGTGTGTGTGTGTGTGTGCTGTAGCCCAGTTGGTTTAAAAGACTATCTGTGTATACCAGCTGGTTAGGCATTACCAAATTCCTTCAACAGGCAACACAATCTGTTCTGTATAGTTCTACACATGATTTATACACATGACTTTCATACATGACTTATTTTGCATGGACTTCCATTGATGAAAGTATTGAAAGTATAGCCAAGACCAAAATGAGCACATATACCTATTTCATGTGAGGAACCTCTTTCTATACTGTCTAGTCTATCAAACATGATCCAAAATGCCATTGTTGAAATAAACAACTTTTGCACTAAAGCAGTAATTTAATATATACCCACATCAGCAACACAGCCAACGCTGACTCACCCAACACTGTACAAGGCCTTCTTTTTTCCCTCACTATAAATTAGTCCTAAATAATTCAGAATCCAAAAATGAGATGCAATAACTAGATTTTCATTATATTTTCAAATATGTATTATCTTCAGTTACAAATGTGTAATTTTCATGAATTGAGAAAATGATCACTAAAGCCCTATGCATTATCATGCATAATACAGAGCCTAGGTTACATGTGTAACTAAATGTGTAACTTGACTGAACTCAAAAGCATGCTGCACTTTTTCCTGGCCAAGTCCCAATACATTCCCACTATCGCCCTCTCCTGGGCAATGAGTTAAACTACACACGGTTGGCCTCATCTATACCTTTGAAACAGTGAATCTGAAATTGCACATCATAAGACATATAAGACTTACATAACACAATAGCAATATCTCTGTAGATATAATAACAAATGATAATAGGGCGAATGACGATTAGGATGAATATTATCGTTGTTGTCACATATTAAAGACTTAAGTGTTAGGGTCCATCAAGAAATGTACAAATTATTTAAAAAACGTAAAGACACAAGGAGCCAGTGGATTTATTCAGGAGTCAGTGTTATGAGATCCCTCATTCTGGGGTGGCAGAGTTCTGGCAGTAGCATTCTGAACTCGTAAATGTGTAATCGAGCTCTTGGGTGGGCCAGATAAGAAGGCAGTACAGCAGTCCACTCTAGTGTAGTGAGACAGAGTTTGTGCTCATGAACCTGAAAGTATTTAAAAAAAAAAACAACACTGGTGGTAAATTACCTCATCTCACATTACAATTATTTGTGTCGCATGTAATTTATCAACACAGTGTAGGAACTTCACATTGGTGCTAAACCTGCTATCACTGTGGGAAGGCTTATATTTCAGCGTAGTGTTCACATTTACAAAGGTGCCCAGCTAGCAGTGCTGTTCCAGAAACAGACTCACATTTTACCTCAGAGTGAGAGAGGTTCCTGACCTTGCTCTCACGATTGCTCCTAAGTGGGCACTCCCAGTGCTAATGTGGACCTGACCCGCTTACGCTGCTCTTAGAACGCTTTTGAAAAGCAACTCTTGCTTTGTAGCCATGATGGCACTGGATGGCACTACCTCAGTCTTGTGAGAGTGCACTGTGGTCCACAGGTGCCCTATCTCTCTCTGAGTTGGGTGCTTTCTCCAACACCCCTGGGCTCTCATCTCTGCCCCGTTATGCCTGGCATCCAGCACGGTCAGCAGGGAAACTCTATCTGTTTTTTGCCTGTGGACTCTGGCCCCTAGGGTAGCTTTCCCATTAACTAAAACAAATGCAACCATATTTTTAGCCTCTGTAATTACCCTGTCTCAGCATCCTGGCTCTGGGAACAAGAACATATATACTCTGGCCCACAGCCCTCACCCCACCATCTCTCAGCCACCCCTAATTCTCCCCACCATCTGGGATAAGACCCGTAATGTGAGGTGGCGGCTGATGTCCATGGTTGTGTGATGTGAGCTGCAATACAGAGGCGTGATTTTTCCACTTGGATCATGTAAACATACTTCAGTTCTGATGATGACACATGTTTGGGCTTCTTCGGGCTTCTTCGGTCTCCAGGCTTCAGGTTCTGTTTGGATATTGCATTCTCAGGGAGTGTCAAAAATGCAACGCAATAATTTGTAACTACCTTTTAGCGATTTGTGGTCCAAATCACTAACTTGTCAATAAGATACAATAAACACACAACATAATTATGGAAACACAAAACACCACCAGTATTCCAACTGCTGTTGACCTTCACTACCATTTCTAAGCAACGTTCACCATGATGCACATCAGTTACTTTCCTTCATCATCACTCATAATCCAAACAAGAAGGCTCATGGCACTATTTGACATGTGCTTTTCCTGAGCCTTAACAACATGGCTCCTGTGTCAGAGAAGGGAGCCAAAGAAATAGCGCCGCCATTGCACGACAGATCGCTTTTAGCAGCTCCTGCACGGCAGCGGCCGCGTCGCGCTCACACATCTCCGCGTCCCTGAGATTAAAGGCCTCCTCCGTCCCTTAGCAGCCTCTTGGCATTGACACAAGCTGTCATTCCTCTGTAAGGTCGGAGTGTGCCAGCCAACAGCTGCAGTGCTCCGTCCTGTCCAGCAGTGCTGCTGATTGCCCATTAGCCCAATCCCACCGCCCGCTGGGCCACCGGGGGGCTGGCGCGGGGCAAGTGTGGGCCTGTGGGGCCTGAGCCACAAGGGGCCCGTGCTCCTCAACGCCGCCATTGTTTGCTGTCGGTCTGCACCGGCTTCTGCTGGAGGATCATAGACACCACTGAGGTCCAGCACATGGTGTGAGATTCATTTCACAATCTTATCAAAAGCAACAAAACCTCAGGCCAGAGTGCTTAACATAATGCGATATTGCTGTACACCAAATTATTCATTTAGGAACTATATCAAAATAATGCTGTTTTTCTAAGAACATATTTAAGGTACATGTTTTTCACAAACTGTGAAGTACAACTAGCTTTAACTAACACTGTTGACTTGGATGCCATTAAAAGCCACTGAGTTGAAGGTCTGCTGACCTTCGACCTGACACAGGCATGTGTGCAGTACTACATCAGAACTCCTTCGGCCTTGTTATTGTGACTCCTCTGAATAGTGAATTGCGGCAGGAGAAACTACTGTAGCAGCAGCATGAACACTGAATGTGTTAATCAAATCATTTAATTGGTTAGGGACCCTGTTTCTATCATGAAAGCATCACTTTAAGGTGCACAAACACCTCACTAGTTGAAGACCTCTGGTTTACTCTTAAGAACACGTAAACTTGCCTTGTGAAGAGCTGTTCTGATGTAATGAAGGGCTTTCTTTTTCGTCAACCTACACTGGAGCTTATTCGGTTTCTTTGTATACCTATCCTGTGGAGTAGCTGCAGAGACAGCAGAGCTGTAGGCCACAGATGATTTACTTTGTCGTGCAGCGAGTTGGAGAAGCGCTGGGGTTTGGATTGCCACAGAGGGAAACCTGATAACCACACCACCACGAACTGCTCTGGGCATGTCACTGTACCGCGTGGATCTCTGCCAAAGTACCAGGGCACACACCTCCAGCTTCCTCTGGCATACAGAGCTCTGACCTCAGAGAGATATCAGGAAAATGCTTAATCAGTGATCTAAAGATACCATGGTATGGAAAACAGATCTGAGCCTTTTTATTCCAAGTTCCCATTACTTGTTACTCTAAATTAAGAAGAAAATGACTGGATTTGTGAGTTACACAGAAGGTGGTCCAGTGTCCTATTTACATTTTACCATGAAGCTACAGGAGTGTCGTGGAGAATAACCAACAGTAGCCTTTTCCCTTCACAGGTCCAAACAGAAGGTCCATACCAGTTATTATTAAAACTATAGTTTTTATTGTTTTGTTTGTTTACAGGCTTTTAAGAAATTTTAGTAATAGTATATTCATCATCCCCCCCCCCCCATCTGCTTTATTTTGCTGCATTCACAAATGTGGTAATTGCAAACGTAACATAGAAAAAGAACACCACGTCACTGCTGTTTAAAAAAATAAGAGAAAGAAAAAAGGAAGTGGGATTAAGATCTGCACACACTTACTGACACCTAGTGGTCCTGCTGTGCAATCACCTTGAGCGAAGTTTCCCTGCATAGCAACACAGAAAAGTCAAACACGCTGCTATTAAAAAATCAGTCAGTGTATTATTTTGTATAGTGAGTATAGAGAAAATTAATTGCATGCACATGACGAACATTGAAGGAGATGGTGAAAGTGGATTTGAAAAGTCTTTTCACTATCCCTTTATAAGCTCTTACGATCCAATAGGGCAAGCTTAAAGACATGATTTTGATAGCATGTTATATATATATATATATATATATATATATATATATATATATATATATATATATATATATATATATATATATATATATATATATAGAGAGAGAGAGAGAGAGAGAGAGAGAGAGAGAGAGAGAGAGAGTCAGAAAATGTATTAAGAAATTCTAAATTTGAATGGAAATGATCTTTCTCCCACAGTTCATGCGTATTTTGATGAGGAGTTGATGGGATATCATAACAGATACAATCCCTCTCTGTACAGCCTCCCTGGGTCAGCTCAGGGTCCCAGAGCCCGCCCCTATAGCACCACACTGCCAACAGCTGAACCAGCAGAGGAAAACGTTGCTGCTCCCCATGCAAAATGAGCACTTCATGCACACACAAGACCCCCTCCATCCACCCCCACAAACACATTCTATGCTTAAACTACAGATTTGTACATGTATTTCAGGTACTATATAGGAGGAAGACATACTGTGTTGATTTCTGGAGGTTGCGGGTGGTCTTGGAGATTTGGATTTGAGTAATGATGTAAAAACAAATAATCACAATGTCTAATAGCAGGGCTCTACAACCTGGAATACAAGGGACAGAAACATATTTATTTAAAAAAAAAGCGGCAGATTATTGATTGCAGGTAAAACAATAGACTAAATCACTATGTTTAATATTTTTGTTTACAGTCGACCCCTTACTTCACTTGTACGGAAATAGGTGTCATACGCTGTAAACATCTTTACCTGAGGAAGATACTACATTTACAGTAACTTATATGGTCACTAACCTTTGAATAAATAATATATTTTCAGATAGCTCAAGGCGCAGATGGATTTAAAGCTACTTCTCAAAACGACTATTAAGTTCAACTTCAAGTTTTATTTATTTTATTTTAACCTTTATTTAACCAGGACAGATCCCATTGAGTAACAATAACTATTCTTTGCCGAGTCTTGGCAAATATTATACATATAAGCTTATTTCCTAAATTAGCCCTTCTTAATTTACGAGTCGATAATATAGGTAGGAAAAATGGCTACCTATTTATGTTGTCCCATCAACAGGCCAAACTCAAATCAACAGTATTATAAAACACTTGAAAAGTCGACCTCTGACCAGACGACTGCTTGCGCTCGCGAACATGCTGGATGACACCGTAGCGTACCTCTTTCACACCGCCAAGCGAGCGTGCGAATGAACTGAAGCGAGATACGCGAACACAGTCGCTGGTGCACACCTTTTGGAAATATGGAGCGAAAGGTAGCTCGAGAATTTCGGCACAAGGTAAGGCGGTTACATATATTTTACTTTCCCGGACAAATATTATAATAATATAACGATTCAGGAACCTGACCAGTCGCCCTTTAAGAATGGCGGAAGAATACGCACCTAATGTAATAAGCAAACTAAGATAGTTTGCTTCTGTTAACGAAATAGATATAAACCTTTTGATACGTCCTTTCTTTAACTTTAAGTCTTCACTCACTGGGGGTGAGGATGGTTTTGGACTGATCTATATGTGCACCTTTCCCAAAAGGTTTTCTATGTAGTTTTAGCTAAAGTATGTTATTTTGTCTATGTATTCGGCTGGTGTTGGAGATTCAGACGCTGTTTTACCTGCAGTTGGATTATAAGATTTTAAAAAGCAGAGTAACAGGGAAAACAGAGTATCTTTAATATTACAGTTCTGCCGGTTCTGTATGCGATCAAGTTCAGATAACTACGGCATAGGCCAACGAAACATGAATGATGCTCCATAGTTCTATAGTACTTATAGTCCTAAAATTCCTCTGCAATTTACGTTGCAGTCCCAATAAATATGTCTGAAATACAATTTTTGGCTTTATTTAATTTCGCGTTATTTTTTCAACGCGAAATTAGACTTTGTCTATCAGGGGCAGAGTACTGAAATACATACTAAAGCGTCCGAATGTGAACTATTTGTAATGATCTACCATGAACCATCTGCTGCGTAAGAGGGGGTGGATAACACAAAGGGCTGTTCTTTAGCGTTCTAGATAGATGAAGTGTCAGAGGAGTGCGGTCAGGCGGAGAGGATTGCTTCATTTACTGTTTGGCCACGCTGTCGAATGTGTAGGCCTAGGACTAGCAATAAAATCCGTTTTTATTGTAATGTTTGCAAGGAGATCCTTTTTTTGTCAGCTGTTGTGAATTTATCATCATTTCTAATGGTTAAACCCTCAACAATATTTTCTCTATTCACAACACATTCACAACTCAAGAACAAATGTGATTCATGCTGCGAATATCAGCTTTATTGGTTTATGGTTCTAAAGTCCAGTTTATGAAGCATGTGGGTTGGTCACATACAAATAACACCATTTATATTCTCCACCACATCTTGATGTCTATTCTATTCTATTCTATTCTATTCTATTCTATGTTATCTATATCAAGTTTGTCACTAAAGACAATAGAACAGAATATTATAATATCAATGCTGAAGAAAACCCAGAGAATGCCATCTTCTCTCAAAGAACACACTCTTAAATTAAAAAAGCACAAACCACAACAGCAAAAGGACTGACTAAGAGGTGTAAATCAGGGGGGGGGGGATCAGCCTCCAACTCCAGTGGGCAACCAAAAGCATCTCTGTGGGCTTCCTGAGCTTCAGGCCAAACATCAGGAGGGCGGAGTGAACCACGTGGACACCTATTGGTGATAAGCACACGGATCCAGTAAACTTCCTGGAGTCTCTATCAGTTAAGGCCCAACACTGCCTGGGTGTTACATGACAATGACTTTGACTTAGATTTTGACTATGACCATGATTTAAACTTTCAACGGCATGTCAGCAGTATCTCTAGAACAATGTTCTCATCTTCGTAAGAAGACCAAGGTCAGGAGTGTGCTCACACCAACTGATGGTGACAACCTACCTCACGCATTTTTATATTCATGTCTGGACTGCTTACACGTCTCCCTAAGAAAACCATCTCAAAATTACAGAGGGTTCAAAATGCAGCAAACGGAGTCCTAGAACATGCAAAGATGATACATCATTCTTAAAGAGCTGCACTGGCTACTTGTGACATATAGAATTGATTGTAAAATACTTGATTACTTTCAAGTAATTACTTGGTCTTGCACTCCTGTACCTAAACAGTTTGATCATGAAACCCACGAACCCTCAAGGGCACTCAGACCATGCTGATGGAACCATGCTGATGAAACCATGCTGATGGAACCATGCTGATGGTGACCTCCACCCATCTAAAAAAAAAAAACTGAAAAATTGTAAACTTGTTAATTTCAAAAGACCTTAAGCTGCTCTGGTTTGAGCAAAGACTGATATCCTCTCAGGGACTGAGAGATGACTGTGTTACTTTAGCTGTTTGTGACTGTGAGAGCTTAAGAATTGCTATCCTCTCAGGGACTGGGAGATGTATGTGTTTCTCCTCTCATGGTTTGAGGTGAACACTGGCTTCCTCTCAGGGACTGAGAGGTGACTGATTTTATTATAGCTATTTGTAATTATGCAAAGAATGAAACCCTCTCAGTGACTGAGGGAACTCTTTGAATTCCGCAACCTGGTTTTGAATGACAGCAGAACTTTCATTTCTTTATATTTCATTTCTTTGTATTTCCTGGGCAGAAATGCCACTCCATGCAATTCTTAATGTGCTATTTTACGTATTCCTCAATATGTTCCTTCTCATTAATATCTTCTTAAATTCTTAAATAATTTAAAATGTTTTAACCTTGACATTCCTGTAAAGCTACATATAAATGCTATATATAAATAAAGTGTATTATTATTATTAACAGGCAGAATGGCATGCTAGCAGGACCAGGGATAAGTGCTGGTCCCAGTCACACTGGTGCTGAGCGGTGACTATGGATGGACTCAACACTGAGCCACGCTTGCTGTGGAGCTGCTCACTCTAAAACAGCAGCGGAACTCCATGATTGGCTGCCTTGCCGTCGTGGTTACGCTGTGGTCTGGCACTGCACACACCTTGGGCCACAGCAGCACGTACCGGCAGCCCGGCCAGTATAAACAATATAAACAGAAGTGTCTCATGCCAGCTGACACATGCACTGCGCTTAGCGCCACCTACCTGCACAGTGCTAGCAACTGCCACACATGTTGAATAGGCGCCAGCTTCTCTCACACAGCACAGCTGCAGGCAGAGGCTCATGATGAACCCGCCCCCTCTCTAGAACGTGTGCGTTCGCTCTGACCCCCACCACAAATGCTGGACCCTTTCTCTTTCTCTCACGACAGCTCGGATGCCCGTGATGGGTTTGAGTTGGAGCCGCAGCCGTGAGGCATGCAGTTTCCTGTATGAGGGGTGTGTCTCCTCTTGCAGAACCTGTGTCAGTAACCTTGATCAGTATGATCTCCCAGAGCAGCGGCAGGCGCCGTGTCCCCTCTTCCTGCACAACGAGCAGCCCGCTCATTCCTCCTAGTCGCTCGGGAGCTTCTTGGCGTATTACTCTGCCGCATAGTGCTGTGCTGCTCGCAGTGTCTTTGTGCCAAGCATGAGCCTGTGTGCCTGAGCTGGGGCCACTGGGAGGCTGTGGCGAGCTCCACCAGCACCAGAGCATTCCCAAAGTGTCCCAGCACTAACCCAGGAAGTGTCCCAGCACTAACCCAGGAAGTGTCCCAGCACTAACCCAGGAAGTGTCCCAGCACTAACCCAGGAAGTGTTCCAACACTAACCCAGGAAGTGTCCCAGCACTAACCCAGGAAGTGTTCCAACACTAACCCAGGAAGTGTCCCAGCACTAACCCAGGAAGTGTCCCAGCACTAACCCAGGAAGTGTCCCAGCACTAACCCAGGAAGTGTTCCAACACTAACCCAGGAAGTGTTCCAGCACTAACCCAGGAAGTGTTCCAGCACTAACCCAGGAAGTGTCCCAGCACTAACCCAGGGAAGTGTTCCAGCACTAACCCAGGAAGTGTTCCAGCACTAACTCTTCCAGCGCTGCCTTCTCGAATGCTGGGTTCGCTACCGAACCATCATGCTCAGCTCCACCAAGAAGTACCTTTCCCAACTTTCCTAGCCAGCCGCGTTGCTATAGCGATACAATCCCAAGTGTAACACAACAAGGTAGCACACCAAGCAGAAAGCAGCACGTATAACGCTCACTACTTCCTTCCTTCCTCCAGGCTCCATCTTCTTCACTCCCCACCTTTGAGTTTGTAGACTTGACTCCCTCTCGTTTCGGGGCAAATTCCCACTTCTGTTACTGATTCTGTGCAGAATAAGACCAAGACAATCTCATCGTGAACTGTGTCTTTATTAAATAAGTGAACAAAGGTGGGGAGGTGCTCGACACCCCTGGTGCCTTCACCCTGATCCTCTATGCTTTTCCTCTGGCCCTGATCCCAGGGTCCGCCACAATATTTTGATGAATATAAACATCTTCAAAAGCATCTCTACAGTCTTTTACATATATGATTAGAATCCCCCGCCGGGATACATATATTTTTATATAAACATTAGTCATAGCTGTCTTCACCTATGGCATATTATCCATTTCTATTCACTCATGTAAGCCTTTGCAGTGATACAACACTGAACAATGCTGTAAAATGAGCCTGCTTGGTGTGAGAGTCGTGAATGCGAGGGCCATGAGTAGGTGTAGCAGAGCAGAGCAGCACACAACCAGTGCCACGTCACACACCCCCCATCAACAATAGCATCTGGGAGTCCAGTTCCCCAGGTCACAAACACACCTCCCACATACACACACACACACACACACACACTCATACACCCTCTCTCGACCTTTCCTGCCTGTTATTCTTGCTTTATGTCTCTTGATGAGAGCGATGTGCTACATCATTGAGTGGCCCAAGCGCTTTCTTAAAATATTTCTACAGCAGTACAGCCAGTATCAGGTGAGTACAGCCAGTACCAGGTGGTACCAGTACAGCCAGTACCAGGTGAGTATGCTGTTGCAGGCAGCTGTCAACACGCTTATTGCAGTAGGTTTGTGACATTTTATCTGCTGGTTCTGTTTGCAGGTTGAGTTGCTGATTGATAATGAGGCGGAGAAGGATTACCTGTATGACGTCCTGCGCATGTATCATCAGTGAGTCCAATCCACATGTGCCTGCAATTTCATTGTTTTCTCCTTTTTTCAATTGTCTTGGAAAGATCCTAGCAACCAATGGCAAATACTGCCGTGGCCAGAATCATTTTTGACACCTGGAGAAGGGGCACATGCATTTGTTCGTGTCTGTAAATATCCAGATTTAGTCAAATGAAATGAAATGATAATGAAATGTCTTTGTTTATTTTTATCCTTAGATGCATTCAAAATGAGTCATGTTTTGTTCGTGAATGAATATATTGCCTATAGACTTATATGCGTAAATATATGTACATACATTTTTAGGTCATTATGAATTCTTGTTTATAGAATAAGAAAACGCAGAGACTGTAATCTTGTTCTACTGAAACGGACCTATTCAGTTTCTGTTCTACTCTAATAGTATGAGATGAATAGAGCTGAATGCACACCAGCAGGTATTTCTACCTGGTCTTTGTTCGGTGGCCCCACTGGACATGGAGACCAGGGCTGTTGGATGGAGATCTGATAGTTTCCACTCTCCTCCATTCCTTTGCAGGCAGCCATCCACTAAAGTGCCTTTGCTACTGATATTTGAGTCAGGAATGAAATACCAGACATAAATGATTAATAGACATGGTCATAAAGACATATTATTAAGAACTTTTATATATAATTTTTTTATATAGAATAATTCGTTCATTCATGAGCGATGAATTTGTGTTGTACATGGGATTAGCATAAGAAATGTATCATATAGAAAAATCCAGGTCATCTGTGATATGGTTCAAAGGCTTAACTCACATTGTGTTCATTGCAGTTTTATAAAGCTGGCTTCATATTTGGTTGCAATTAGGGTACGTTGGCATTAATGGCTGAAATCAAGAGGGAGATGTCAGATATCTCTTCATTTTAAGTCTGTTACTACTGATGAGAATGATACTTACGTAGTCAGACAGGATTTAAAAAGAACTAGAGTGGGACACATTTGAAGCTAATTGTAATGCATTAGGGATGTGCCATCTGTTATATATGACACAGCAGCTATTCGCAATGATATGGAAAATTGTTGGAAGCCCAAGTCAGATCAAGTTTACTCTTACAAGGACACGATTGCACGTGCAGTGTATGACAGTCCTGCAGATCCAGGCTGCTATACCACTCTGCTGCCTTCAGGTCCATGGACCTGCCTGTTCTGGTGGGAGACCTGAAGCTGGTGATCAATGAGCCCAACCGCCTTCCACTGTTTGATGCCATCCGGCCTCTCATCCCTCTGAAACACCAGGTGGAGTATGACCAGCTCACACCCAAGAGATCCAGGTGAGTGCACGTGTGTGCGTGTGCGTGTGTGCGTGTGTGCGTGTGTGCGTGTGTGCGTGTGTGCGTGTGTGTGTGTGCGTGTCTATTTATTTATTTTCTATGTAATAATAAAAAAGAATTATTTAGACAGACAGACAGACAGACAGACAGACAGACAGACAGACAGACAGACAGATAGATAGATAGATAGATAGATAGATTATTCAGATTGAGTAACAAAGAGGTAGAGGGGAAAAGCAGAGAGAAAGGTACAAAGGCATGTGACATCCCCCATTTGCTAGAGCAGTATAATTACTATCTCTCCTGCTCAGTGAAGCATGGCAGAAGAATGCAGCCAGAGGAGCTCAGCTGTGTAACACACAGGCCTAACGGAGCAGAACTGGGCTGCCCTCTTCAGAGAGTCCAGACTCAGAGAATCCAGACTCACAGAATCCAGACTCAGAGAAGCTGTGATTTGCAGGATCCAAAAGAAATGTTTCCGCTCATGTTGTTACTGTGTGTGGTCTGGTCGTGGTACTCTTGGGATATTATTAACCATTAAAAAAAAACAAAGACAAGCATAACATGGAAAAAAAATTAAAATGAAAATTCCCAAGAAAAACTGAATATTTAACAAATGTTACTGATGTGTTGCTGAATTTATAGAGTAACTACTTGAATAACTTGGTGGTTCTGAATAAAAGCTGCAGCATGTGGTACCTTTTCACAGTGTGTTTTATAGCCTGTTTTTGATCCAATGTGATGTCACCATCCCAAGAACTTCTGACTTGCTGGTTGTGCGTAAGCAGGAAGCTGAAGGAGGTGCGTTTGGACCGCACTCACCCTGAGGGGCTGGGCCTGAGCGTACGGGGAGGGCTGGAGTTCTCATGCGGCCTCTTCATCTCACAGATTGTCAAAGACGGACAGGCTGGAAATGTGGGCCTGCAGGTGAGAGGGACACAGAGAGACAGAGAGAAGCACATAGAGGGACACAGAGAGACAGAGAGAAGCACATAGAGGGACACAGAGAGACAGATAGAGGAACACAGAGAGACAGATAGAGGAACACAGAGAGACAGAGAGAAGAAAGCACATAGAGGGACACAGAGACACAGGGAGAAGCACATAGAGGGACACAGAGAGACAGATAGAGGAACACAGAGAGACAGAGAGAAGCACATAGAGGGACACAGGGACACAGAGAGACAGATAGAGGAACACAGAGAGACAGATAGAAGCACATAGAGGGACACAGAGACACAGGGAGAAGCACATAGAGGGACACAGAGAGACAGATAGAGGAACACAGAGAGACAGATAGAGGAACACAGAGAGACAGATAGAGGGACACAGAGACACAGGGAGAAGCACATAGAGGGACACAGAGAGAGACAGAATGACAGAGCCAAAGAGACACAAGGAGAGGCACAGAAAGACCTGTAGCTAAAGGCTACGAGATCATATTATAATAAGGATTTAATTATTAGAGTTATTAAACAAAGCAAAAGTTATCCCTATTATCTACCATCATTAGCTTTGAAAGAGTTAATCAAAAGATAAAGCTGACATTGTTGTGATTTCACTTTTTAAATGTATGCTATCTTGGTGTTATACAGCCTCCACTTTGATGGGAAATATGCCCACAAAATTTGGGAGTATTTGGGAATTAGAGCCTATAGGGACTAAAGACACTCGACATTTGAGTGCTCAGCTTGGCTCACTATCAACATGCCAAAGTCATGCCAAAGATATTGAGTGGGGCTGAGGCCACAGCTCTGTTCAGCTTTCCCAACCAAACCTGTCAGGCCATGACTCTGTGGAGCCTCAGCTCGGCACACAGGGGCACAGTCGTGCTAGAACAGGAAACAGCCTTTCCCCAAACTGTTCAGACAATGTTTCAAGCACATAATTGTCTAAAACCGCCTACCTTGAAAAGTGATGTTGGGTTTGCGTGCAGCTGCTCAACTGTGGAGACCCATTTCGCGAGGCTCCCGACGCACAGCTTTTGTGCTAATGTTGCTTCCAGAGCCAGTGCAGAACTCAGTGATGCAATATAAGCCCGGAGAATTTGACATGCCACACACTTCAGCAGCCCTCGCTGTGTTTGCCTGGTTCACACTATTTTTGCTTCTCGGTGAAAAAAGTGCCACACATTGCATCCTGTGTTCTTTGATGCAACACAACTCTACTGTCAGTGAGAGTCTATGGAGATTACATGACTATGTGTTTGATCTTATACACCTGTTGGCAAAGGACAAAACACCTCAATAATTAGGAGAGCCAATCAGTACCAACAAGTATACAGTCCAAATTTAACAGACTTCATTATGTGATGATGCCTGACCTTATTGCATCGATGTTAGTTCAGCCTCACACCACTAGGTGGGGTAAAGAGCTGTGCTAAATTACATCTAGCCAAATTTGAAAAGCATCTTTAGAGAGGCATTCTGCATCACATGTCCTCAAATACTGAAGACACTACCCAGGTTTTCAGTGAAAGGCTAAATTCAGTCCATTGGCTCAAGAGTACAAACAAAGAGACATTGTACAGACAACTGACATTGGTCCATATTTCCTGAATGCTAACCAGTTAATGAGATGATGACAGTGACCTTTATTAAAATGATAATTAATACAGAGGCTGGAAAGATTCGATATACAGATACAATGCAAATGATATTGTCCTCTTATTTCAGTAAATTTACATGCCAGCCAGTCTCACACTCATTTCTTGTTCAATTTGAAGCAGATGGAACTCAACTGATCTACAGTTCATTCAAAATCAATTGCCTGGACAGAATTACTTTTGCCAGACATTTATATGAATTCAATATAAGATCCCACAATAACCCAAGCGTCCAGCTCCTAATGGTTATACAGATACAGATTAGCTCTTGCAGAAGGCTGTCTGTTTTATGCTTAGTGCTTTTTGTGGGTTTAATCATGCTGTCTAACCTCTTACAACAGGTGGGGGATGAGATTGTGCGTATCAATGGTTACTCCACCTCCTCCTGCACCCATGAGGAGGTCATTAACCTTATCAAGACCAAGAAGATCGTGTCCCTTAAAGTCAGACGTAAGTCAGGATGTTGAATTATAACAATTCACTGGAAGAAAGATAAATGTGCCTTATTCGCTGAATATTGGATTTGAGGTGCCATTTACTAACTAAAAGGTTGATTGCCAATTTGTCTTGGATTTCTCCTCAGATGTGGGAATGATTCCAGTAAAAAGGTAACCAAAGGTCATCATCTGCTACTGTAACCCTGCCCTAGAACTGTTGCCTTTCTGAACTTACGGTGAAGCCATAATATAATTGGACAGTTAAATATTTTTTGTTGTTTTGGCTCTGTACTCTGTAGCATGTTGTATTTAAACAATGACTATAGAGAGAAATAGCGCTAATTTAATAGTATCTACATCTGTATTGCATAAGCCATTTAGGAAGGGAACCAACAGTTAGGTTAAGTAATTGTGTTTCCAGTTAAGAACATTTCCAGCCTCTAAATTACCCCTTGCTACTTCATGACTATAACTCAGACATTTGGCTCACAGTAAGATATGGGGTCATCCAGTAAATTCAGAGGCATTGGGTTAGATCCAAGCAAGACTATTCAACACAGTTCCTAATCTGTTCTGCTGCTTCCTTTAACACTTGCATAAGGAATCTCCAAGTAAACCAGTCCTACTGGCAGTCTTGTTCCATTGTAAACCCAGTGTACTTGAGCCAAAGAATATCACTGCCTTACTGTCCAAATACTTATGCACTTCACTGTGAAAACACGATATATATAAATCTTTATTCAGGAATGAAATCAATAATTACCATCATCTCCACTAGTTCCTCTGACGAACCTCTGAAGTGGCAGTTTGTGGATCAGTTTGTGTCTGAATCAGGGGTAAGACCCAGCAGCCTTTTCAGCTCCGTTTGCTCCGTCATAGTGTAATAAAGTCTGACACAATTCTCGCTGATGTTGGCCGTCAGGAGAAGAAGAGCAGTGTGGCTGGCCTGGCCTCCATTGGAGATAAAGAGATCAAGGAGAAGAAGGTGTTCCTCAGTCTGGTTGGCACCAGAGGCATGGGCATCAGGTGCAGTGAGGAGACCATGCGCTGCATCCTAGTGTGCATTTGACTTGATGGTCGAGGCACCACATGCGGAATGATTTTCCAGCTCTTTGCACCAACACACGTATGACCAGTGGGCACGTTAAGACAAATCATTACTAAAATGGTGCTGGTATTTAGGAATTTAGGAACGGGGAGCGTGGTCAGTACTTTGGTCCTTGCTGAAAGTGTGCGTGCTTTGCTCGTACTCTGTGTTGCAGCATCTCCAGTGGCCCCACTCAGAAACCAGGCATCTACATTAGCAACGTGAAGTCTGGCTCTCTATCAGCAGAAGTGGGCTTGCAGGTACCGCCCAAGCACCATTAGCACCCGAACTCACAAAGCACTGAAAGACCTAATGTTCCACTGTATATAAAGAGACATTAATATGATATTCGGTGTGGTGGATGATTTAGGTAGGTGACCAGATTGTCGAGGTTAATGGGGTGGATTTCACGACTGTGGACCACAAAGAGGTAAGCCAAATTACCATGGTAACACCGTACACTGCACAGAATTATCTCACACGTCCCTCGCTGTGTAATAATTTGAACACTACTGCTATGTGCAGAGGCTGCAGACTCATTAGAACAGAGATTTGACCTGGAAGTAAATGCCGTGTGCTGTTTGTGTTTTTCTAGGCAGTTCGAGTGCTGAAGAGCAGCAGGAGTCTAACGATCACGGTCCTCACAGGAGCTGTAAGTAGTTTCCCTCGTCCTGCACATGGGGCCCCAGTGCGTCTGCGGGCCTCATTAACGCCTAGCAAGGCCTCCCGCTCACAGAGGTGTCCGTTTCACACGCCTGACTCTTCCTCCAAAGCTTTTCCTGGCGACAGGAAATTTAAGCCATGTTTCTTATAAAACATTTTCCATTGCGAGCGTTAATGGAGCGTGTGCTAATCTCAAGACAGTGCGACCATAAAATCTGATCGACTTTTTCCGTTTTCTATCTCAGATGAGCACGATAAATGGTGAAAAGTAATAAGGTTATATAAGCCATCTGTGGCACCAAAGTTTTATTGTCATGCTTTTCCAAGGCTTCTTGGTCACTGAACATGTAATGTTAGGATGTAAATGTTGAAAGCTGGTATGTTTTAAACAAGTGAGATTGTGTGTGTAAGGTATGTGTGTGCACAGTGTGCATGTATGCTCATGCACCTGGGTGTATGTGTGAATGCACGCGCATGTGTGTGTGTGTGTGTGTACCTCCGTGTGAGTACGTGTGTGTGAATGGGAGTGAACGTAGCGTGTGTAAGCTCTTAAGCTTGTGCTACATGGCTCCATTGCCTGGGCCTTTTGCAGGGCAGTGAGTTGTTCATGACGGATGAAGAGAAGATGGCTGAGGAGGCTCGGCGGGAGCTGGAACGCCAGGAGCTCATGCTCCAGAAGAAAATGGCCCTGGAGACCAACAAGATCATCAAAGACCAGCAGGAGAAGGAGCGCATGTCAGTGAAATAGCACCTACATATGCAAACCAATACAGTCCGTACCACTGCACAAATTATTCAGCCCTCACTGGTAACTTTATAACCTCGCTGGGTGTATCATGATTAATTCTGATTACAGGAACAGTAGTAATGTGGTTAGTTTTGAATCTAATGAATTCTCATTTTGACAGATGCAATCTTCATCCAGGGTGTGCTTGCATTTCCAGTGCCATATAACTGGCTCCATAAAGTTATGAGTTTGTTGATGTGTCATATATTTTCTTATAGGAGAAAACTGGAGATGTCCCAGAAAGCTGCAGAGGAAGAGGAACGGTATAGACAGGAGATAGAAAAGTACGTTTCCTACATGTCGAGTTCAAACAGAGAAGTCCATTTTACAGATATGCTAATTTGCTCCTTGGTCTTGGTGTTAGGATTGAGGCTGCAGAGAGAAAGCATGACAGAGAATGGGAGGAAGACTGGGGTTCTAAAGAGAGGCCTACAACCCCATCCCCTTCTCCATCACCTCCACCCCCGTCCCGCACCCCACCCCCACCCAAGCCCAAAAGCTCAGGTATGTCCACAACACTACATCCGTGTAAAACCTCTCTTCGTGCGCTTGAGTCTAGAGGCATCTCGCTGCAACGTCTGATGCTCACACAGCCCCAGGTGAACACTCAGACGTTCCTCATATTTTGAGACACCTGTTTTCTCCCTGTACTTAACTTTTTTTTATGCTCTTCTGTGCATGAGCAGATATGCATTCAGTCTTTTTGAATGCAATCTGTTTGTTTTCTTTCTCTCGTTCCCTTTGCCTCTGGTGTGCTGTGCCTTGCGCCCCTGTCAGATACAGCTGGTGAGAATGATGCTGGTGTTGAAGACGAGGAAAAAGAGGGTGGAGAAGTGAGTGGTGGAGCTTGACTGTTATAAGGAAACATGACTTTTCAAACTCCACACACACACACACACACATATTTCCTTTGACAACCCCTTCTTTCAGTTTTCCCTTTTCTTACATTATGGCACGCAATATAAGGCCATAAACCGCATGCCCTCTTACCACCTTTCCAGTGGTTGGGTCATTTCTTGGCAGCCCGTTGTATTTTCGTTTGTGAGCTCTAAGCACATTTGCCCCTTTTAACATTTTGCACTCTTGCTCCCATAGCTCTCAGTTGGTTTTACCGATACGAAGGAAAGTTTCCGTCAATGCGAAAGGTATTGTGTGTGCTGAAATGCAGTGAAGTTTTTAGGATATAGATGCCAGAAATCTTTCTGTGACATCTACAGAAATAGGTTGATTTCTTATCTGATGAAAATAGGAGGCTTTGGATGGTGTTGCTTCCATTGCATGTATTATATGTGGCGTGCAATACAGTTTAACGCAATGTAAAAACTGCCCTATTAATACTCAGAAATCAAAAGAGACAAAAAAGAAGAAGAAGAAGATGATGTCCAAGACAGACACGCTCACAACAGAGCGGAAAAGTAAGAAAGAGATGGAATTTGAGCTGAAGTTGGCCAAAGAGAAGGAGGAAATACTCGAGCGAGAGAAACAGATGAAAATCAGTCGACTCCTGCAAGAGGTACAACCTTCAGCTGCAGAGTTTTTATTGTGTGGTTCCACTGCCCATAGTAAGGAAAGGTCCTCTGAATCTCCAGTAGAAGTCATTCTGGTTCAGAGCAACGCTGTCCTTTCTGCTGGCTTTTGTTACACGAGTACGAGCCAATGGGAGGTGAAAAAGCTCTCGTGATGTTGCCGCATGTCAGCATGGCTCTGATGGTGTGGGCAGGTATCAGAGACGGAGCGTGAGGATCTGGAAGAGTCTGAGAAAGTGCAGCACTGGGTGGAGAGGCTGTGTCAGACTAGACTGGAGCAGATCTCTTCAGTGGAGAACGATTCTCCTGAGGTAAAGCCACCTGGCCTCCTTATAGGGCTCAGGATGAGCGTGGACTGACGTCCAGTTAGTTTGGTGACCTCGTTTGTCTATAGACGTGCTCTACTGATTACCTGATTTTGGATTTGGGCTCACAGAATTTGAATGTGTATGTGTGTGTTAAAAGTAGAGTGGTGGTTTATAGTGACTACCTAGCGCAGGTGTGGAACTAGAACTACAGTGCCCTTTGTGATGTACTGCATGTTGACATTGAGGCCTGGGGCAACATCAGCCTTTTAAGCAGATGGAGTGTTTCTGCAGATGTCTCCAGCACGTTCTCCACCGCCTACTGGGCCAACTGTGAAAAGATTTGCTAGAGGTCTGCAGCTTGCCACCACTGACTTGGATGACATCAACCTGGACAATGTAGACCAAAGTCTGAGGCAGCCCTTGAAAAGACTGGCCCCTACTCCACCCACGACTTCCCAACCCCCACCACCTTTACCTCTTCCCCCAACCTCATCCCGCTTTCACCACACATCCATCCATCCCCCTCCATCCCCAAGGCCCTCTCTTACCCCCTCCTATGCTGCTCCCCCTTCCCCCCGGATAGCCTCTCAGCGCTCATCTCCTTCACCAATGCACAGGGTGCTTCCGTCTTCAATTAATCACAAACGGCTGGCCCCGGCACCGCCCGCGCACTCCTTCCGAACTAAGCCTCCATCATCCTCCCACCCCCCTCCTCCACCACCTCCGCCTCTGCCTCCCCCACCACCACCTCCTCCACCACCTCCTCCCCCTCAGCATGTAGAGGACAAATACCACGCCGCCCCTCCCAGCTACCGCCGGCCCAGCAACCCCGTTGAGCGTGGAGGTGACTGGAAGGGGAGTGGCTCCAGGCAGCGAGGGGGGTACCACGTCATATCACCCAGCAGTCCCTCCTATCCTGGAAGTCCAAAGGTAGCTCTACGTCAGTTCAGCCATGATGATTATCATATTTGTCAAGTGTGAGAGAGAACTCTTAAAAGAGCCACACTTTTCTTAAATGGATTGCAGTCATGGACTTGTGTGAGGTTCTGTGTTTTTGCATACTGCAGTAGTTTTAGCTTGCATGATTTGCATGGTGTGGTTGAAACACTGACCTGTGGGTGCTAGTACCTCTCATGACAATAACGCTACTTGTAAAGGATTGTGAGTGCTGAAAAGAACAAGATCGATGTGGTTTTGCTGAGACAATTTTTCCCGCTCATTGTATTCTGGTCTTATCCAAGTTGTTGTGGTTCAGATTTTCTGTATTTGACATGTTATTGATGTGGTGCAGGTTATGAGAAACACTTCTCATGCCAGCAGAATATCAACATCCAGCAATCCACTGGTGAGCCTTGCCCCCTCTTCTCTGAGCTAGGACAGTCTGAGAGACACTTACACCTACACCGTAGTTTAGATCGCACCCTGCATTCAGGTGTCCATCTACCCCACTGCACAGGGTCATTGTCTATCTGTGATTTCAATGTACATAGACCAGAAATCACTTGCTAGAGGTGACATTGAAATTGTGATGTCCACTAATCCCACCTGCATAATTCTGGCCACTGTCTAGCAAATAGCCCCCAGCCCTCCTAACCAAAGACGGCAGATCAACCCAATCATGGCTAAGCCAGTCATGCTGCCACAGCCCCAGAGCTCACACAGACCAGTATTACGACCAGAGCCCACGGTGAGTGTGAGACTGTGTGGACGTGCTGATGCCTATGGAAATATACAGGCTACACTGGGGGGGTTGTGACTGGATTGACAGTAGGATGCTATTGCGTCAACCCTGCCTTTACCTTAAGGTTGAGGAGTCCCTTGAGGTCATTGATTTGTGAGTATACCAGTTGATAATAGACATTTTCTCCTAAGAGAAAGAGAGGAGGAACTGACCACATAATTACTTACTGTGTTGAGACATAGAGGCTGTGATTAATAGACTAAATAACTGCGAACCAGTTGCCTGATCCATTTCTATCTATCTACATCACGGTAAAAGCACGGTAAAAATACTTCTGCACACACCACCCGTACTGAAATGGTAGACACCTAGCCTGTGTTTTTGTGTAACTTAATTGCCAGTATTACCTGCTAGGACGCAGGCGTAAGAGGGAGGGAGTGCTGTGTTTGTGTGTGTGTGTGTGTCTGTGTGAGCGTATGTGTGTGTGAGTGAGAGAGAGAGAGAGGTTTTGTGTTTTGTAATACTGACCTGCATCTGATTGTGTGTTGTAGTCGCCCCAGATGCTTAAGCGGATGGTGATGTACAACACGTCCTTTAAGGCCAACAAGACACAAGTAATCCCACAATCCCCAGTCTTTCAGAGTGGCCCTCCCTCTGCTCCTCCCAGCCTTTCCTGTTTATTGCCTTTGGTGTCTGGGGACGTCCCTCTTATATCGCATGTGCTGTGAAGTGCTTTCCATCTCTGTTTGGAAAGTATATGCACAGAATGTCTTTTTGTACTAATTTGAGACTGCCGTTGCAAGTTTGTGGTTATCACACAGGTAAAAGGCCAAAGTCTGAATGTGGTTCAGGAATCTGCTTCAACATTAGCACAAAAAGGCTGTTGGTATCATGTGTGCTGTGTTGTGTGCTTATTTCCTTTTGGTTTTACTCCACTGCTGACCCAGGGTGAACCTCCACTACATCTGTAATGTTTTATCGTCCTTCGTGACAGGCAGGCACAGTGCGAGGACATTTGCACAGTGCGAGGACATTTGCACAGTGCGAGGACATTTGCCCAGCGCGCCCTCCGTGTTGACTCAGCACTCAGAGCTTTAACTAGAGCAGCTGATAGATGTCTGCACTGGGAGCCTAACCTGGATCAGGCCATTAGGAAACCATTACCTCTCTGAAAATGAGTCTTTAAAGGCTGATGACGCTTACCAGTGTTCATCATGGATCTATTATAAAGCACTGTGGTTCTGCCACCGTGCAGTACTGACACTGCTTATGTAACTGTTTGAGTAAGAGTGATTGTAAACAGCATCTTTGATGAGACTCTTACTTGGAAATGAAAGAAGGTACACACAATCTGTCAGCACAGACCTTTTGAAATCTGATATTAATTTGTTGCTGGTGGGTTATAATGAAAACTAAATGAGTTTTCTTTAATGACTTTGTTAAATCAGCCTTTTTTTATGTCCATAGCTCATTTCAGCAGCTCGGTTAAATATTATCTTTGACATGGTTTGTCACAGAAAACACCTAATCATATGTGATATTAATATGTATTGAAATACAGACATCAAATCAGTGTTAGGATTATGAAATGCATCATTGTATATGTGTATGTGGAACGGAGGGAAGGAGGGAGGGAGAGAGAGAGAGACAGAGAGAGATACATCCTTAGCGGTTTTTCTGCCTTATTCATGCACATGAATATCAGACTAAATAGCAGCTCAGTCACATCTGAAGGGGGAGGGATGATGTGTGTGACATAAAAGAGAGTCTAACCCTTCACTATGACAACGGATAAATTATGCAGAATGCAATGTGACATTCATTGTTTGATGCCTCTTAACATTTGCAACTACCTATTTGAGCCACATATCAGGGTAGACGGTTGGCTTCTGCTTCGTTTGATTTCATCCACCACAAAGCTGCCAGTGATCCAACCAACCAAATTGTCTTTGACTCATGTCCTGTATCAGTACCGCACGCATACAGTGCTCGATACATGCCCCTGTCACAGTTCTGAAGTATGTGCAACCCCAGTCACATTTTTATTATACATGTCTTTGAACACATTTGTCATTGGTCTGGTGGTTAGGGAACCGGTCTTGTGACCGGAGGGTCGTGGGTTCGATTCCCAGGCCTGAGAGCAAGGCACCTAACCCCAACTGCTCCCCGGGCGCCGGGCTAGGGCTGCCCACCGCTCTGGGCACGTGTGCACCACAGCCCCCTAGTGATCACTAGTGTGTGTGTGTGTGTGAGTGTTCTGACTGCACAGATGGGTAAAATGCGGAGGACAAATTTCGATTGGGGTGAAAATCACAATTGACAATGTGGCTGACTTAACTTCTTCAAATGTGTGAAGTTTTTTTTTTCAGTTTACAGTAATATAGTATTATGAAAAATAAGGGGTTGTCACTTGTCTAGGATATTCCTTCCACACATTCTTTCATATGTATTTATTACATATATTCATCCACATGTACTCCTCTGTATTCACCAAAGGTTGAGAAATTAGCTTATATTGAGTTCTGTAATTAGGACTAATACTTTTTTTGAGAATTGGGCTGATTTAACCTAATGAATAGTTATTGAGTTTGAGAAAATCAATACAATGTGCCTAAGTAATACCTTTCCCGTTTTCTTCCTGATGCCAGTCTGCCTCTCAGAACAAACTGCTAATTCTCTTATTTATTGGTCCAGGGCTTCCAGAAGTATGATGACTTTGATCCCTACTCCATGGTAATGTACAGCTTGTCCAACATACGGTAGGGCTGCGTTTTGCCAAATTGACAGCTATGCAATTTCAAGCAGTCACCAATGTCCTCTAGTATTCTGCTTGTGTCCACTTATTCCAGTAAACCACATCTGTCATGTGTTTGATCCCAGTACTCCCACAGCACATGTGTCACATGACCAGTACTCCCTGCTTTTGATGTTGGTCTTTCTCTACCCCTTGTTTATTTATTTACATTACCAGTTCACGCCAGAGCAGATAGCAGGAAAAGATGTACGGTTGCTGAAAATTAAAAAGGTAATCAATGCCCTGTCAATATGATGCTGCTTTCTAGATCAGCCTTAGAATTAATATTTGTTTATTGAAATGATCCTGAATCATTAAATACACTAATTACACTACAATAATTAAATACACCTATCAGAAGTGAAGGAAAGGGGCGTATTTGCTGTTACTTGCCTATGGATTGATTATCGTGCAAATCTGATGTTTGAATATGTCGAATCTCATTAGCGGAAATGTGTTCCTAGCCAGGATAAACGTTTTGAGCTTTCCAGCAGGGATGGTCAGCTCATGTCCTAGAGGAGCAGAATATCCTGGCTTTTCCATGCTCCAACACTCCTGAATGTCGAGGGATTATTTGGGATCATTAGGGGAAGAGTTCAGTGGTGTATGTCAGTGAACTGTGCTCCAGTCCAGCCTCCTGGTGTGTTCTGCAGGAAGGCCCACTGGACATAGCAGTAGAAGGTGGAATAGACTCTCCACTGGGAAAGCTTGTGGTTTCCGCCATCTATGAAGGAGGTTCAGCTGACTTGCATGGTACGATTACTTAACAAATGATTGTTCTTTGAATATTTTAATTGTTTCAGCTCCATTTGCAGATCACTAGAACTCTTGATCAACATAGGAACTTGGCTGAGGACTGTAGCTAACTGTCCTTGTTTTTTGTCCTTTATGTCAGGTGGTGTGGTGTCAGGTGATGAGATCATGGCAGTCAATGGAAAGATTTTGACAGATGTGACCCTGACTGAAGGGCAAAACTCCCTGGCTCGTGCCTGGAACAGCGGAGGGGTGAGATGGCTGTGTGTTTGTGGGCGGAGCAGTCGGTGGGTGTGTGTGTGTGTGTGTGGGGGGGTTTACTGCTAAGAATGAATTCACGAATCCTTATACAGTATAATATTTGAGTAACCTGCTCTTTTTTTAAAGATTTTTTTTGTTGGCTCCCAGTTTGAGTGGAATATGTGTTGTTTTATTGTTTCATAATTAGAATCTGAGAAAATTATGGCGGTAGAGACAGTTTCCAAAATTATTCATTGCATTATCAAATTAGATTATACTACTATGCATGGCACCGCATTCTGTTAGAACAGAAATTATGCTTGTCAGAATTTAAATGTTTTGAATTGGTCAAACCCTGATATATGAGCTTACAAGGGCAGCAATAATGAATAGGGAGGGTTGGAAGAGTATACAAGGTTAGGTGTATAGGATAAATGAGATAAAGAGACTAAGATAATGATAATGAATTAGATTAATGGGTATTACATTTGTGTGTTGTGTGTCCTCAGGACTGGATTGACCTGGTGATAGCAGTGTCTCCTCCAAAGGAATATGAAGACGAAGTGTATGTATACTGTCAATGTTTAATGCTTCTAGCCAGTCTTCTGAAACGTCTGGTTTATCACATCACATACTTTTTATTTGCTCAGTGAAGATGAACCAAAATATTGAAAGCCGAAGCAGTTAATCTCCACTGAGCTAATTTAAGTGTTAGGCTTTGTTTTCCTTTTTACTGTATCTTCCGTGTCACTAATCAGAAATTCTTTGCATAATTTTGTCTGTGAAAACAATCTGACCCTTGCTCTCTAGCCTCTCGTGTGTCCATATCTAATCCCAGAATCTAATATATATAGTTGCAGGCCTGTGTTTAATGTGTGGTGTGAAAGGAGCAGCCCCTGGCATGTAGATGTGTGGGCTGAATGTGTGCCTGTCCTCTATGCTACATGTCCAGCCCTAAAGCAGCATCAGTCAGTTCCACAACAAACAGAAAGAATTTCCAGGGCAGTGCCTCTGTGTACAGGCAGGGCTATGTGCTACAGATGAAAGGCCCACGCCCCACGGCCTGATCGGCTACCACTCCTGGGTAACCCCTTTGACCCTCTGACCCCATACAAACTATAGTGAGCGTATGTATCATGAACATGTGACTGTCTCTACTGTCAATCAAGGAGCCCAGCTGTGCTATCCAAAAGATTTTCACCTTGTGAGTTTTTGGCCTGCAAAAGAAGCAGTTTTTCCTGTAATTGTTAGTGGGCATTAGGAAATTTTAACAGAGAATATACATGATATTTTGATGTATGTATGTAAAGAAAAGTCATTTGAAATGTCCAAAATGAAATGATTGTGCATCCAGGCCAGGCACTTTAGCAGTCACTCTGATGTTGTTCAAAGGGACTGTTACATGTCATGACTCATACTGAAGCATCTTGATTTGGATGGTTTGATCTCACCTCCTGCTAGTGCATGTTGCTATTAACTTTCTCTATAACTAGTCATATCAACGTATGATATGTGAATTTAAGAATGTGTCACATGAAATGGGGGGAAAAGATTCAGCTGTAGTCTAAATTAGCAACATGCTCTGCATCTGTTCTGTTTCTGTCCCTGAATGTAGTGTAGCCTAGCTGTGTGCTGCAATCTTGTGTGTGAAGGTGTGAGACAGTGTGAAAATTTCCTCCTCATTCATTGAAAATCTTAACATGTTGTATCCTTTTTTTGCAGGACATTCTTCTAAGTCATTCGTCTAGGCTGTGCACAGATGAGGACCACAGTGTGAAGTCATACATCACTCTTTCTTTACATCTATTTTCTATTATTTTTGTAATTTTACAGACCATGTGTATCCAGTATGTAAAAGCCAGACTGAATGTTTGATGAATGAAATGATTATGTTAGATATATTTAAATGGATCACACACTATAGCTCACAAATTATGGATTGATATAGCTTCTGTGGATCTGTAATTTTCCCCTAAAACACACTCCAAACAGGCTCAGGAGATTTGTAACGCAAATAAAGATGTATTTCCTGTGGAGAGTGGGTGTGATTAATTGTTCTGTTGTTCGTGTACTTCCTGATAAGGCTCCTAGGGTTAGGGATGGGTCCACAGCAGTTCATTTAATAAAGGGCTGCTATTGCGTTTATCTACTGTAGGGGGCAATAGCACGCTTCCCGACTGTCTGAGACCTCTGACGTTCGAAGTCCAGTTAATCTAAATCACTGAGAATCCTTCTGGTTTCAGCGACCTATTTTTCACCTTTATTTTAAAATAACAGAATGTATTGTCGCCCATTCTGAAGTTCGACCAGCTACATATAGCATTCTATGTTAATATAAACGGAGCCAGATAGCTTGTTTAAAATTTTTAAATATTTTAAAATATGTGGACCTAACGCTGTACTATCACATTCTTTGTAGTGCTATTGCTCAAGAAACCACTAAGCATTCTATTAACGCTGTAATCATTCTTGTACTGTCATGTAGGCTATGACCCGCTATTGACGTGTATGGTTCAATTTCATATGCGGTTGGCTACACAGAATAGGCTACTAAAGTAGATTATATGCGTACGTAACAACCGAATGCATATTGATGTTGGGTTTCATATCGCTCGACCCTGCCAGACTTCGAACTTCATCTTGGCAAATTCCAATGAGGAATTTTACACCTAATTTCAGCACCATGGCTAGTTCCACAAAGAACAAACTGTGACCATATGCCACGGTATCCCGTTTTCTCATCGATCTTTTCTGCCTGTTAACCCACTTCCTCGTGATCTAGCAGAGTGTAAAGCACATCAGTGTCATCGGACAGAAATCATGGAGTCAAACGACGCGTTTCTTCAGATTTAGTGCTGGGGGTGTTTTAAATCGATCTGTTGGATGATTCGCATGAGACTTGCTTTGGGAAGAAGCTGGATTTTGGTATCAGGATGATTTCACGCTACAGACCGGTATGCACATTATTCTTTTGTTATAACAGTAGAGAACGGGGGCGCCATTTATGACACTTAGTTATTCTGAGCCATGTAGCAGAATGCAGAATTGAATGTTTTACGTCATGTTTCCTTTAAATTCATTGTTTATTATTCATGTGTATCGGCAAGTACAATTAGCATAACTAACAGATTGCTTTTGGAAGTCAAAAAACTTTTCCCTCAAAGAGAATATTATGACTCTATCCTTCTGTGACATTTTCACCCACTTGGCGTGTTGCGATCACTTTAATGTTATATGACACAAATAATAATTAATTCTCCGGTGCATTTGGTTCTTTAGATGTTTTAATTGACTGATCCACCATCCAGTTAGGAGTTCTCTCAGTACTAAATCCTTGGTAATAATCTGTTGCAATATTGATGCAAGGAGATTGTGTGCCAGAACAGCACTGACCTGAGATTAAGCTAATTAATCTACTTCTGTCTGCACATTATGGCAATACTGGATTCCTGGTCGTACTTGCTTTACCGCTATGTGTGTTCATGTATCTGTGCGTGTGTGTGAAATAGCAGCTCAAGGATTCTCCAGCTGCTAAGTTTATAAATGACGCATGTTCATCCTTGACCCCTGACCCTTAATTCCCTCTATAGATATCCCCCGAGCAAAGTCACGTCCAAAATCTTAAATTCTAATATCTTTCTTTGACGTTCAAAAGAGATCTATCATGAGCCAGGATGAAAGGTTTAAGGACATCAGACTTAAAGACTAAACATTGTTGTGCTTTCAAGACATGTTGACAAGATTTCAAAGAGTTTTAAAGCCATCATTAGCTGTGTACGTATTTTCTACAACAGTTGAAGACTCATTTCCATCCTTATAGCCTACTGCAGTGCCATAACTTCACAATTAATGATAAGCACTATGGCCTGATGTACAAACAAAGTAGTAGTCTACAACAATAAATGTTCCAGTGTTCTCTTTAAAAATATCTTTATTGAATGCAATAGTATTGAAAGAAAAAACAGCTGTATTTTTCAAATCAGCTTTAAAGTAGTCTAAATAATTTGTGTATGGTGATTGGCTAGTACTGTGCACTTGTGTGTGTGTGTGTGGGGGGGATCGGCTGTTGTACCATTCACTTGTAGCCTATATATGCTACACTAATGAATGGATTGCTAATCATGATGTAATATTTTGGCATACTCTGTAGGTGGGTATGATGTAGTAATTTTGTAATCAAGATAGTTAGGTCCAGGTCCAACCTGTCCATTATGGCAGCAGTTTGGCTCGTCGCAGAGCACAAAAGTTTAGCTAGCTACCCTAGCTATGTGACAAGCAATGACACACTTGCTATAAAATGCTTAAGTTAAATAAAACATGGGCCATAGAAACCCAGTGGTCTGCTGTGGGTTACTTCATACACATACACTGTTCAAAGAAGATCGTTTATTGTTTAGCTGACTGTATTCTAGATAGATAGTTTGTTCACACCTGGAAAGAACCACGAACTATTATCATGGTAGCCTGCTAGTTAGCTTCTATGGAAGCCCATTCCCGCCACCTAAAATAAAGAAACAAATCCAGCACATATATTTCTCATTGCATAAATTCGTTGTCATTATTTCAAGACACTAAGTCACTATTTCGAAATAACAAACACCGTGCTAAAAGAGCCACATACTTCACCAAATTCATATACCTGTATATGCAGATGCTGAACCGATTGAGATGTGACTCCCTGGTATCTCAAAATAATTACTTAGTATCTCAAAATAATTGTCACGTTACGGGGGCTCCCTGCCGGCTGCCCGACAGCAGCGCCAGTATTTCATGTTGTCCTATTGTTGCGTTGTGGTTGTCCCTCAGGTGGGCGGGGCTCATTATGCAACCTGACACCTTAGGGTCGTCTGTCCATCTATACATGTTGTCTTCGTACCAGTTGACTGTTGGTTATTGTATCCTTCATTTGGACTATGTCACTGGTTTTCAGTTGGTGCACGTTATTCATTAAAGCCTTCTTTTCCCGAGACTGGCGAGATTGCTTCCTTTTTATTTGCACTCTCTCGTCACAATAATGAGATAGCAATTTACGTAATGATGAGAAAAATATGTGCTAGATTGTTTTTTTTATTATTTTAGGTGGCGGGAATGGGCTTCCATGGCTTAATGAGAAGCACGTGTTTGTGTTTTCTGTCTTTTGTGGATGTCTTATATGGCCAAAACATATTTATATGAAAGAGAAAATTGAGAAAATAAAACTTAAAAATGCATCTAACAATGTGAAGATTCTACTAGCTAACCTTGTTGGCTAAAAGTCGGGTCTGTTTTTTTTTCAGAAAGGTAATCTGGGCTTTCATAAATACATGTTGCTGAAGTAATGCTGAAAATACGTTGATTAATACGGGTTAATTGTAGAATATGATATAAATGTATAAATTAAAATGATTGCTTCCATTATTGCCTCCAACGGAGCCATCTGATTTATCCTCCTCACCTTCTCCCTTATATCGTACAAACATAAAATTGACAGACACAAATTTGTCTTTCTATAGTATGGGGCCATCTTAATTTAGTATATAATGTAGGGCACAATAAACTCTGGGTATCCGGATCTACACACAGACCTGCTTGCTCAATTAATCCGAACACAAACGCACCTTTCAAGAACATACCTGTACTCACGCGTTTGCTTACTGTGGAGCTCAACAGCACAATTTGAGCATGCCTAGTCTAACAGCATATTCAACATGCGAACCATTGCTTTCATGTTTGGCTAGTCCTTCCGAAATAGGTTTCAAATCATTTTGTAGTCCAGGTAATGTCCCCACCAAAGAGCAGGCAAGAAAAGTAGAAGAATGATTTTTACTTACACTCGCAGTTAGCCATGTTTCTCTTGGACCATACTGGATTGAAGGACCGGGATTTGTCCTTGCCAGACTGAAGGATGGAGAAATCCTCGGGCTTCTGTGGTCCCAAACGTTTAACCTCCATTTTGTGCTCTAATGGCAAGGTACTAAATGTAGAATATATTAAATTGTCGACTTGATTCATAATATTTCATTGGAAATACGTGAGAATCCTTGCTAGTAGAGGCTAACAGGCTATAACTAGCTGCTAGCAACACCGAAGTCTACTAAACGTGTTAACGTAGATCGATGTAAGTCCATTTTGATGTTCTCGGTTTTGGGCTACCATGATTGTGCCCCACAGCTCATCAGTGGAAGTGCTTCGAACATACATACGGCGTTTTCAGATGTTCATTTGGTAAGACGAACACTGAAAGGCCTGATCCCATGTTTCCCCAAACGAAGACTGCTAGATGTACTGGCTTTTACGGAAGAGGTTTGGAGTGTCAGCGATGCTGTTGTCATATGTAATAAAGGCGCAACAATATTACTTTTGAAGAAAATGTATCTTTAATATTTGTTACGTTTCATTATTCATCATGTCATGCACTGCTCTACAGCGACCTCAGTTCCTAATGTAGAGACGCCCCTGGTAGTTTTAATTTGACATTAATTATGACATTAACTGATACATAGACATAGTTTCGTAGTTTTAATCAAATCAGGTGTCCTGATATTAAAACTCTTAAGTGAAAACCTAGTCAGATGTTCATATATCATCGTTTTTGCACATCCACAGACAGGTCTGGACCTGGCATGATCTTGTGTTTTTCCAGTGTTGTGTATTCGCTGTCGTCCTCCAGGTTGTTGCTTTTTAATCACCTCCCAGACATTCTCGGTGAGCGTTGTTCTTCTGTCTCATTTAGAGCTGGTTTACAGCAGTCTGTAAGTACTTGGACAGAGGCACTATTTACTATAAACTACTGCCCTTTTTAATATATGGTCCATCCTTTAGAGGGCCATATGTAATTGGACAATTGCCTGCCCAGTTTCTTTGCTAACTGTTAGTATAAGAATTAAGAGCCAATTATTAGCATTGATTTTGGATGTGCATCTACAGTTTGCTATAATGAATTCCAAAGAACTGTCAAAGCCAGAAAAGCCATCATAGAGCAGATAAATCAATAAATAAATCAATTACAGAAATTGATAGCTATATCAAAATGAACTGATTTGTAAATGTTTAAGCAACACAAATCCAGTCGTGATTTAAGGAAAGAAGACACCAGAGAATAACATGAATATATCAAGAACAATAACCAGGATGTAGGCATAGACAAATGCAAGAATTGTACACCATTTTGGTTTAGATGGCTTGCTTCAAGATATAAACCACTATTAAATCACAAGATATAAAAGCTTGCAGAGTTCTGGAGCAAAGTCCTGCGGTCAGGCCAGATGCAGCCTGGACACAGTAGCATCAACAAGAAATCCCACCCCAGTGCTGCAAAGTCAGAGCAGACACCAGAGCAGGTCGGTCACGCAACCCAACACGCAGTTCCCTTAGCGAAGACAAAAAAGTCTGAAAAGTCCGAACTAGGCTAAACGACGGACCTGACAGATCATCACCAGGGAAGTTTAGATCTTCACCAGCGACAAACTTGTTTAAGGTTGCATCAGTTTCTCCAGTTACTGTACTTTTGGCTATGTGGAAAATATAGTTATAAATGCCCAGAAATGAACACGTTGTATTTATAACTTCTCAGCCAGTTTTATATTAAATCCAGGGTGCTAAAGTATCGAGTCTAAACAACAGTAAGCGTGTCACTGTCTGAGAGCTTATGGACAGTGTGTTCTGGGGATTAGAGTGTACCTTTCTCAAAACAGACCTGGCATCAAAATAACAAAGTAGGTCCCATTATAAAGTGGGTTGCAGGAAGTTTCTGATTATTAAATGACATGGGCCAATCCCACTGGTGGAAGTATTGTGGTTGCAGAATACGGTTATGCACAGCTACTGTTGCTCTGTGGCACTGTGGCAGACTTTGGAAGCAGGTGCCATTCAGCCACTTAAAGTGCTGTCACCTTTAGGTGACTGAATGGCACCAGACTGTGTGTGTGTGTGTGTGTGTGTGGGTGCTTTATGACACTTCTCAACAGTGTGACTGTTAGAGAAGAAGGGATGATATTTAAGCGAAGAACAGGAAATGAAAGAGAACAAAGGACTGTATATACTGTATATCTGGTCTCTGCTTTCTGTATGGACCGTGTTATCTAGTATGCATATGGACTGTAGAAATGCATAAAATATTCCAGAATCCTAGGATTTATTATTATTGATCAGTCCTATTTTTCCACTTCATTGGGAGTTCTGAGGGCTAATTGATGGTGACATTATCTCCATATCAGTAGCATTTCCTCATCTTCAAAAGTATTATAAAGGGGTATATAAATATGCAGGCACATTTTCATAACTAATTTGTTGATTAAGATATTCAAAATATGCATGTATTTGTGTCAGAGGCCTTTTTAGGGTTTGTTGCTTTGACATGCTGTCTCCTGTATGGCCTAGTTACTCAGCTAATATGTGCTTCCGCATCTTGGAGAACTTGACATGCTGCTTGTTTCATGAGCAGCGCAGGACAGCTTCCGAAAATTTTCCATTCAAGCCAATAGTCATGTGTGATTTTTCATGCCAGACACGTACCTCACCATGATGTGTGAAAAGCTTTGTGATGCTGCTGCATTTCTCATCTCCCTCCCCCTGTCTCTCCTTCTGAGAGCTCCATCTCTGTCTCTCCCTCTTCCCCTCTCTCTCCCACTCACCAGTCCTCCCCGTGATGCAAACACACATAGTTAACACCCACACTCTGACGTGCAGATCTTCTCTCCCAAGGTCAGCCCTGAGCTCTCCGTTCACCAGAGCGGAGATTGCTGTGTGTGTCTTAGCCAACGTCCTCCTCTGCATGCGCGCATGTTTGTTTGTGTGTTGGCATCCATGCTTTCTGGGAGACGCGATGCTTCCACTCTTCCCCTGTCGTTCTGGCGCTGAGCTGAGGTGGCTGTTAACAGGATGCATCTGAGCTTCGGCGGTGCCGGTGGACCCCCACGCAGGAATTCCTCAGCGAGCGCGCTGCGGCTAAGCGGACAGGACCGCAGCCGCCGGAGCAGACTGCCCGGCGTCTGACCCGCCCCCTCCGCGCTCCCTCCACCTGCGTCGAGGATGTGACTGCGCCCGCGGAAGCCTTCCGCGCTCACGGCCTCTCTCTCTCTCTCTCTCTCTCTCTCTCTCTCTCTCTCTCTCTCTCTCGGCTTCTCCCCTTTGTCCTCTCCCTGCTCCGCTGTCCCCGCAGACCCCGAGCTCCACCATGTCCCTGTCCTTCTGTGGCAGCGAGAACAACTCTGCCGCCTACAACGTGGACCATGGTGTGCTCAACAACGGCTGCTTCCTGGATGCCCTCACCGTGGTGCCCCATGTTTTCCTGCTCTTCATCACCTTCCCCATCCTCTTCATCGGTGAGTGTCTGGGACAGGTGAGCGCCTGGGGGAACATGGCGGCACACTTTGAATTGCATCATCACAAGACAAGCCTTATTTTTACACATCACGAAACAGCTGACTGTGTTCACTGCATGTGGTCTGTTGCTGTCCCACTTACCTGATTAGTGGAAGCCTCGGTACTGCGTGATGCTTTTGGTGGTGATACAGAGGAGACACAGGGCATGCTGCAATCATGATTTCACTGAAGGTAGAACTACTGTTCATATAGCCCCTGCAAAGATACTCTGGACCAGAGATTAATACTGCAGGTGCGACAATGTAAACAAGCTGAGGCATGAAGAAGGTCAGGACGTGAGAACGTAGAGAACAAATGTGACCTTAGCATTGGACGGTGCAGAACAGGGGCTGGAAGCATGCAACTGCTGGGGAAGAGGATCGAGTTACACGCACAGTTCTGTCACCACTGCAGAACCCCAGGACTGCTCTCATGTCTTTAACCCATAAACTCCAGGCTTTTGATTTCGCTATTAATGTTAGGGCGTGTTATTTAGTAACCACTCTGAATGACTCTGAATTATGTATGAATACTCACACTAGTGTGTATGGGACATAGTAACAAAGGCAAGTCATGAGAGCCCCCTGGTAATTCTTTGGATTAATAACTAACCAGGGCAGGCATGCTTCCCTCAATGTTATCCAAAACAAAACACAGCTAGCTAGCTCAGCTACCCAGCCTAGCTGTATGGCCCAATGCCCTGTGGGCAGACTGTTTACGAGTCAGCGGCACAGGCTGTGTGAGAGCTGAGAGGGAATAAGGCATCAGTCCTGGTGAGGGCGGGGTTAGCTGGGGTTGCACAGATGGATGGGTGGAGCAGTTGGAGCTGGAGGCGGTAAATTGTTCTCTTGGATGAAGCTCCTCCCTTCACCTGGCACCGCTCCAGGCTCCCCCATTAGCATAATGTAATTGGCGGGTAAGTGGCCCTGGCTGTAAAGTAAAGCAGTACCAAACCGGGCGGACTATCTGGCGATGACCCGGACGGAGGGGCAGATGTGGGGCAGATGTGGGGCAGATGTGCCGCTACCTCTGCAGCCCAGAAGTCCTTACATGCTCGAAAAACAAAATCAGCAACGCGGAGCACAGGTTTTGGTCTGGACACGGATGTCTGATACAAATCAAATGTTCAAAGGCAAACATTTCTGCAGCTGTGGGAAGTTACAGAGGAAGTTGAAGTTGGAGGGACTGAGAGGCATTTGCCATGTGCTGTTTATGGGCTGTGGGCTCAGGTAATTCTGTCCTGTGCTTCTGTTTACAGGCTGGGGCAGTCAGAGCTCCAAGGTTCACATCCATCACAGCACCTGGCTGCATTTCCCTGGGCACAGCCTGCGCTGGGTCCTCACCTTCGTCCTGCTCTTTGTGCTGGTGTGTGAGATTGCCGAGGGCATCGTGTCCGATGGGTGGGTTGTGGCCCTAGAAATCCTCTTTACTGTGAAGGAACGCTTAGGCGTGAGGCCGTACTCACATGCCTGATCTCCTGAGATGATCAGGATTGTCTGTTTTGTCCTTTTTTGTCTCTAGAAATCCCACAGAACCCAGCACCCATGCACACGTTTAAAGTGAGCCAGTTATTAAGCATAAGGCTCTTGCGCAAACATTCAATGTTTCACTCAAGTGGCAAGAATTGGGTTAGTCAGTGGGTCTATACACTGTAGACCTGCGACAGCAATTACTGCAGCGCTTCAGTCTAAGTGCGGACGCATTGCAGTGTGTTGATTATGACCTGAAGACGTGCTGTAGTTTTGTATGTTTGTGTCTGTTTTTGTTTCGTTTTGGGTTTGACAGGTGCAGTGTTGATTTGATTTAGGTCAAATAAATCTTTTACAAACAAGATTAAGCTGTTAAAGACGCAACCCCGTGTTCACCAGCGTATTAGGGTGTCTTTACAGTCTGTTCTAACCACTACATCTCCTGTATTTCTCTCTGTCTCTCTCTCTCTCCCTCCTTTCTTTCCCTCTCTGTCTTGCTGTCTCTCTCTTTTACAGGTTCACTCGGTCTCTCCATCTGCACCTGTACATGCCTGCCTCCCTGGCGTTCATGGCTGCCATCACCTCTATAATCTACTACCACAACATAGAGACGTCCAACTTCCCCAAGCTCCTGCTGAGTACGCACGCATCCCTCAGGCCAATTACACACGTCACACACACATCACAAACTACTGTCTGCTAGTCTGGTCTTCTCTTTTTAAACACTTGGCCACCGATTGTAAAGGCTGGCCCCTGATTGTAAAGACTGGCCCCTGATTGTAAAGGCTGGCCCCTGATTGTAAAGGCTGGCCGCTGATTGTAAAGACTGGCCCCTGATTGTAAAGGCTGGCCCCTGATTGTAAAGACTGGCCCCTGATTGTAAAGGCTGGCCCCTGATTGTAAAGACTGGCCCCTGATTGTAAAGGCTGGCCCCCTGATTGTAAAGGCTGGCCGCTGATTGTAAAGGCTGGCCCCTGATTGTAAAGGCTGGCCCCTGATTGTAAAGACTGGCCCCTGATTGTAAAGGCTGGCCCCTGATTGTAAAGGCTGGCCGCTGATTGTAAAGGCTGGCGCCTGATTGTAAAGGCTGGCCCCTGATTGTAAAGACTGGCCCCTGATTGTAAAGGCTGGCCCCTGATTGTAAAGACTGGCCCCTGATTGTAAAGGCTGGCCCCTGATTGTAAAGACTGGCCCCTGATTGTAAAGGCTGGCCCCTGATTGTAAAGACTGGCCCCTGATTGTAAAGGCTGGCCCCTGATTGTAAAGGCTGGCCGCTGATTGTAAAGACTGGCCCCTGATTGTAAAGGCTGGCCCCTGATTGTAAAGACTGGCCCCTGATTGTAAAGGCTGGCCCCTGATTGTAAAGGCTGGCCCCTGATTGTAAAGGCTGGCCGCTGATTGTCATTGACTGGCACTGATTTCATAATTAGTGAAAAATATTATTTTGGCTTCAATGACATTTCAGGGGAACTTTGGCTAAGGTTCAGCAATAAAACAACTCTGGCAACTCTGCACTATCCATATGGCCAGTAATAATTCACACAGCTGCATGTCAAATAAGTAGATCCACAGACTGTAATTACCTGAGGTGTTTGCAATTAAAAGGGATATTAACAGCAGTCCAAAGATCATCATGATAACATTCCTGCTTAAGCCTTTTGTTCCGAGGGCAGCTGAGATGATAACCACAGCCACATAATTTTCCTAATTAGCACAAAACTACAGCAGCAGTGTGTCCAATAAGCCTTGGGAGGCATGTTTTGTTGTATAAAAGACACTGCATTGCGGTATGTGAGATTAATGGTTATTCTATGGGTCAATAGTGTTTTCCCATTTTGCATTCATTTTCACCCGCAGAGAAAAAAATGGCATAACACTGTCCCATCCTTGTGCTACTTATTAAATGTGTAAATCTGCTGTAATCTCTTTAGGTCAAAGGTCAGGGGGAGGTTTAAGGAGAATCTTCACAGCTTTTATGACTGGAGGTTGTTAGCATCTCTCTGCTTAATAACATGTATTACTACTGTGCTCCAGCACTTAGATGGGAATTGCTTAGAGAAAGCACAGAGTCTGAATTGCTGTGATTATGGGTAGTTTTAATAACACGTTTGGGTCATTGCCTTCTGATGTTACTCCCGACACCTTTTTCATGGATTGCTAAAAGAATACATGGTTTGCTAACATGAACAGCCGTGATCATCTTGGCTTATGACTTATGATGTTCGTGGTAAATCTGCCCACAGCATTGCTTATTTACTGGATCTTGGCATTTATCACGAAGACGATCAAGTTTGCCAAGTACACGGAGCACGGCATCGGGCCGAGACAGCTGCGCTTCTGCCTGACGGGCCTCCTCGTGCTGCTCTATGGCCTGCTCCTGGCCCTAGAGGTCAACGTCATCATGGGAAGGGTAAGAGCTTTGGGATGTGTGTGTGGGTGTTGTCTAGGCAAAAGGTTTGTGCGCTGCCACGATGTGGTTGTTTCGTTACGTTGAAAGGCAGCAGAAATGAAAACGGTTGCTTGTGCTCTTTTTGTAGAAAGCATAATGTGACTCTTGATTGATTATGCAGTCTGTGGTAGCTGCAGTTGATGGGCACAATCTCGGTCAAAACATTACTGTTATTGTGGTCACAAAGACCAAACTATGTCCTTCTACATAGACCTTGATTTTACGTTCATTGCCTCAAGCTGTAGAATTGATTCCCTTCTGCTCCTTCTCTGTAGTCTACACTCAGTTCAAAATGGTGGCTGCAGTGACCTGAGAAGACTTACTAAAAGATGTTATTCTGCAACTCTAAGAGACACATAAAGTGCCTTTGACTCTAGAGCATTTTTTTTTTCGACGCCGACCTTCTGCGGAAATTATAGCCTTTTTTCCTTGAGGAGACATTTTACAGCCTGTCCTTCTCCTCCGCATCTTTAGAACAGGGGTCATATATCAGTGAAGGAGCTCAGCTCTGGCACCAGGCGTTCGGCCTTAGGCACACGCCCCTCCACCCCCCCTCCGCCCACGTGCAGATCAGCAGCATGCTGCCCTCTGCTCCACCACTCTCCCGCGCTGGACGCTGATTCCATCAGAGAGCGACTTTGTCTCGATGCGCAGCCCCGCAAAATCAATGCGTAGCGCTCGAATAAGTGTGGAACATGGCTGCTGATGATAATGGGGATCGTGTGGAGGCCAATATTGTGGCTTGGCATTTGGTATTTGCATTATCTGAGTGTCATGGACTCTGTTTGATCTCCGTGTACTGAAAAGATTCCACTGTGAATGCAAAGATCGTCATGGTTGGATGATACTTCCGTTATTATTGGAGGGAGAGAGGGAGGGAGGGTCTTATTACTGGGATCTTATGGAGTGTGTGTGTGTATTACATGTGTATCATTGTGTGTGTTTGTTCATAGAAATTCCTTTGATCCTTCCCCAGAGTGTTTTTCAAAGCACCAGTCTGGTTCCAGTTGGATGGACACACTGTGTGTTTACATTGAAAGCCCAGTCCGTGCACATCTGCGCTCTCTCGAAGAGCAATCAAGTCTCTTGGCTTTTCATCATCATCTTTTTTGGTTCTTCCACATCACCTCCTTCATTGGCCCAATACCTTTCCTGATTGCTCATTGTACCGATGAGTATAGGCTACTTCTGGAGAGTTTTCCCCAACACCGACTCTATAAGTCTTGATATTTGACATTGATGAAGGATTGACATTTCAAACACTCTTTCAAGGAAGGCCTCTATTGAACAGGCAATTATAGGATTTGTAATTGCAATTGCAGGCAACTAATTACAGCGGATAAGGTAGAGAGTGAAGAATCAATGGTGTAGGTGTGATATCTGCTCTGGGTGGATATGAATAGCCAGCTGCTTGCAAGTTGCCTGTATGATCTGCTGGTGTGTAACCTCTGATCTGTTGGTGTGTAACCTTCATGATACTCAGTCACAGCAGAAATGCAGAGGGTTGTTTAAAAAGTGGAGCCTCTTAAATATTCATCGCTTCCTGCATCATCGCATCTCTTTTTCCCTGACTGGTTTCTTTCAGTTCTCTGTGCATGGGGCTTTAATGTCACCAGTGTATTCCAGCCACTGTCTAGTGGCAGAGCGATGCATGGAGACTGCAGCCTCCGGCCGTGACACTGGGACATCTCTTCCCTTTTAATTTAGATATGTGACTGTTGGGTTTATCGATGGGGTTTTGTGCGTTGGTTTCCTGCTGGCCAATCGCAAGGCCTGAATAAACATCATGTGTCTCAGCCACCTGCAGCCACTCTCAGTAGCCACAGTGATTCACAGGCAGCCCCACTGTGCAACACTGCTATGTACACAGCTGATATGAGTGGCCCATTACGCTACTCTGCTTGTACTCCCAATGCATATTTCTAAGCACTTGTGGATGCTGACAATACATCACGTGGTATATGATATTTGGCCTTGCCGTTGTGCGTCTTTTGTTCCGGTGTGTATTTGTGTGTGTGTGTGTGTGTGTGTGTTTGCGTGTGTTTGCAGCGCTACGTGTGTTTCGCCCACCCCACGGAGGTGAAGCCTCCTGAAGACCTGCAGGACCTGGGCGTGCGTTTCCTGCAGCCATTCGTCAACCTGCTGTCGAAGGGCACGTACTGGTGGATGAACACCTTCATCACCGCGGCCCACAGACGCCCCATCGACCTGAAGGTCATCGGCAAGCTGCCCATCGCGATGAGGGCTCTCACTAACTACGTGAAACTGCGCAAGGCTTTCGAGGCCCAAAAGGTAGCGGCTGTGCTGCATCATCACCAGAGCACAGGGACAGAGAGCAGGGACAGAGCACAGGGACAGAGCACAGGGACAGAGAGCAGGGACAGAGCACAGGGACAGAGCACAGGGACAGAGCACAGGGACAGAGAGCAGGGACAGAGCACAGGGACAGAGAGCAGGGACAGAGCACAGGGACAGAGCACAGGGACAGAGCACAGGGACAGAGAGCAGGGACAGAGCACAGGGACAGAGAGCAGGGACAGAGAGCAGGGACAGAGCACAGGGACAGAGCACAGGGACAGAGAGCAGGCCGCTGCCTGTGCTATATTTAGCCCATTAGGGTTGAGATGTTGTTTTAAGGTTTCATGGATGGATTGCATTTGAATGCTTGACCAGCAGTATGTTCTGCCAAGGACATTTGATATCGTCCTGCTGTTTGTGTGTGTTTGTGTGTGTGTTTGTGTGTGTGTGTGTGTGTATAAAGAAGACAAAGCACTATATCACCCCTCCTGAGGTACCTTTGCTCTGTGAATAGGGAGGTAGTAGTGTGAGCAGGTCTTTGATGGTGATGAGAGAAGTCATGTAATTCTTAGCAATTATGCTACGTGCTGCATGCTAGAGTGAGGAAGGTGTGTGTGTGTGTGTGTGTGTGTGTGTGTGTGTGGGATGTGTGTGTGTGTGTGTGTGTGTGTGTGTGTGTGTGTGTGTGTGTGTGTGTGTGTGTGTGTGTGTGTGTGTGTGTGTGTGTGTGTGTGTGTGTGTGTGTGTGTGTGTGTGTGTGTGTGTGTGTGTGTGTGTGTGTGTGTGTGTGTGTGTGTGTGTGTGTGTGTGTGTGGATGAGTGTGTGTGTGTGTGTGTGTGTGTGTGTGCTGTAGGAGGACCGTGTGATGTCAGTCACGTCTCTGATGACCAACACTCCCCTCCCCCTCTCTCACTGAAGATGATGAACTCGTATTAAACTAGGGCCAAAGGATTAAAGGCCTAAGCTGCATTAAAGGCCTAATCAAACCTATTGATCACATTTAATACTGTGTGAATATGAATCATGAATCATACATATATAATTGTCAAACTGTATTATAAACAAAAAAATGAAAAATAGCTCTTTATCCATAATAATAAAAACATCGACACAAACATCTCTATAATGATAATGCTTCAAATGTGTGTTAGTGTTAGTTATGCGTTAGCCTTGGGTAGAATTAGTTACCCCAGATAATGATTCCAGTTCCTTCAGGTAGGTGTCTACACCTCACTAGCCATGAACGCTCTGAACACTGCACAAGCCCTTTGTGCTTCTCAGCTGTCTCTCTGCTTCACTGCTGCAGAGAGACAGGGTCTGTAGTGATTTCCTATTACCTGTCTCATGTTTTCCATTCACACCCCTCTGCCCCCCCCCCACTCCCACTCCCTCCCTCTTACAGAGGCCTGATGGCCCCCAGCCTCAGGGACCCCAGTGGATCTGGAGGGCCCTGCGCCAGGCCTTTGGGAAGCCCCTGATCCTGAGCATCACCTTCCGCTTCCTGGCCGATCTGCTCGGTTTCGCCGGCCCACTCTGCATCTCTGGCATTGTGCACCACATCAGCAAGGAGAACCACTCCATCCAGCCTCCAGTAAGGACCGTCGCACTGAGAGCTGGGAGCTGGGAGCTGGGACCTGGGAGCTGGGGCCAGGCTGTTTGCACACAGGCACGCATGAGGAGGAGTCCTATGACATATGACATATACATAACGTTGGACTCGATATTAGTTTAGAAATCAGCACATAAGGATATAAATGTTTAACAAATGTATAAAGCCATGCACATTCACCTCGATGGTTTTAAATTTTAAGGAACGTATTTGTGACTAGTTAAATATGTATAACTCATTAAAAGCAAAGATGAAAGCCGTTGCATCGTATCGTCTTCTCGGGAGGAAAGTGGATCAGAGTGTAATGTCACACAAATATCTGCTTATTACAATACCGAGACAATACCTAGACATAGGTGAATCTCTGCTGACATTACCTACATCCTGATTACACCTCAGTGTATTGTGGTGATGCTGATTGACCTATTCTTGCCGAATGACCCACTCTTATTCTTGTTGATTGTCCTAGTGCCGAATCCAGGACAAGGTCAAGCAGCTCACCCCTCTACCCCCTAACCCCCTGCCCTTCCCCCACTACATAAACCCTTGCGCTTCCCCCACCATCTAACCCCCTGCCCCTCCCCCTTGATTAGGGAGGCATTTTGCCTTCACGCACGTTTGCACTTGCTTGGTGCTGTGATCCGATGTGGTTTTGCACATACCGCCTCACTGCACTTCACTGCTATAACGTTCTCAGTCATCTTCGTCAAATATTTAGGGGTTAAATACAATGCTTCACACCTCTCGCGTTTCTGCTTGTTCCTGTATCCAGTGTAACCTCGCGATCTCCCTTACCACAGCAGGAATATGTCTCGGAGTGGATACTTGCACAACACTGATAGGGGTCTTACACAGCATTTGATTACTTGGGCACAGCGCAAGGCTACTGAATAAATAAACCAATAACTCCAGTGATTTTGTTAACTGCTATCAGCTTTAACAAAATAAACATTGCAATATTGTCTTGGTAGGCTTAGAACTAATTACAGCTATAATTTGGATCTAAGAGGTCATCATACAGCTTGGTGTGCTTTGGGCTCTGATTTCTGACCCGGTCTCTCACTGACTGGACTGATATGGAGGTATAGTGGTAATATCATTCTTCTGCAGGGCTGTCTGGTGAGGCACAGCAGAAGGAAGAGGTGGATCTGAATTATTTATAGTTCTCTCTTTCTCATCTGCCATTCTATGCGCTAGTACTGTCCTCTCTCATTCTCTCTCTCTCTATCTCTCTGTCTCACTTCACCTCTCTCTCTCTCTCTCTCTCTCTCTTTGTCTGACCTCTACATCTGTTATTCTTTGCTTTCCTTGGTGTCTCCTTCTGTTGCTTTCTAACAATGTTTAATTATGGGTTCAAGCTTTCTATCGAATTTTAATCAAAACCTCTGCTAATGCAGTCTTTATCTTGCAATTACAGTGACTGTAATCTCTCACACTTAAAGCAATTTCTTAGAGAACAGACACCCTGCAGACAAAGGCAATGGGTAATTCTCTAATGAAGCCTGATGCTGTTTCGGACCAAGAGACCATTTTTCACAGTGAGACTTTTCTTGGTAGCTCAGATCTTTTGGTAAGCAGACTTAAGATTTAGCTTCTTTTGGTACGGGACCATGTAAAGAGGTGTACTCATACAAAGATCACGTTTTTGTTTTTTCTGACTAGACATACAGCTTTGCTTGTACGGGGAGATCTTTGTGCAAATTTTCTCTGTTCCGCTGATCCTGTGTGATGCGCTGCTGACTCCCTGTGCTGCCCCTCTCTGAAGCTTCATTGGCCTTTGTAATAGATCACACTGTGAGCAGCTTCACGTGTTTGGTCAGTACATGAGCAATGAACTAGAAATGTTCTCAAAAAGTTGTTTGTCTGCAGATATGCAGATATGACTCGGTTACGACTTGGCCAAGTTTTGACCATTACCTTTCACATTACCTTCCATTTGACTATGACAAACGATTTAGGTCAAACGCGTGTCCCTAGTCTTGCCATGGTGTTCAGGACTCAGTCCCAGTGTGTTACGGTGTCATAACAACCTCCCTCCTCCCACTGCAGGACACGAAGACGTGGGGTCAGTATGCCGGCGGATAGCCCGTGTCACGTCACCCATGCTTTGCTCATTCGGCTTTGTCTCCTTCTGCTCCAGGCCCAGTGGTTGGGGGTCTATTTCATCTCCTCGCAGGAGTTCCTGGCCAACGCTTATGTGCTGGCCGTGCTGCTTTTCTTCGCCCTGCTCCTGCAGAGGACCTTCCTGCAGGCCTCCTACTACGCAGCCATCCAGACCGGCATCAACCTGAGAGGAGCCATGCAGGTGTGTATGGGCCCTGCTCTACACACACAGCCCGAGCCCTTCTATACACGTTCTGAGAGGTGTGGTGTTGCTGATCTGGTGGCATTTGTGTAGTATGTATGTATGAGACCAGCTACCGCCCAACTTAAGCAACCTCGTATCCTTGCCCAAACGCAACCTTGTGACAGGTCATAGGTTACAGAGATTGTATATGTAATGGATGTGCTTACCTCTATTGCTTTGATGGCCTTTTCTCTGGTAGACAAAGGTCTACAATAAGATCATGCGCCTCTGCACCTCCAACATGTCTATGGGCGAGATGACGGTGGGCCAGATCTGCAACCTGGTGGCCATCGACACAAATCAACTGATGTGGTTCTTCTTCCTGTGTCCCAACCTATGGGCCATGCCGGTACAGGTAAAAGTCATGGGAGCCACCTGCTGTCTTGTGGTTGTTTGTGTCTAAAGCTCACAGAAATTAAAACCCAGATCTTTTCCCTTTGCTCTTCCCTGATATGGTGAGTGTATTTCACTGTTAAACCCCTGCTGACTCTGACTGATTTGTCTTTATTAGCTACAGCTCTAGAAAAATGAGCATCTGTGATCTTCTTTTGGGAGTGCTAACATGAACACACATCAGTTCGATAAACTAAGTGATGCTGCTTGTCCCACACTTATACAAGGGGTTCATTTTTAAATAGCTCAGGCTCTTTCTTTTACTGAGTTATTTTTGTTCACCAGGCCGTAGGACTCTGCTCTTAGAACAAAGTTTCTCTTGAGACCATTGATGTTATCACAGCACCCCTAGTGACTTCAGCTTTCTAGCTGATTTCCCGTAACGTTCCTTCCCCCCCGAAAAGCTTTCGGTACCAGTTAGAAGGTCTCACTCAGACGGTGTGAAGTTTTGTGTCCTTCCTCCACAGTATTAACTGCATCGCTTTGAATTATGAGTGCAGTTGGTTCACATCAGATTGAATTTTGGGGGTTGAAAGGCGGCAACTCAGTGTCAGCAGTGAGACACTGGCACACTGGCACCATTTCCCTCTGTTATCATTTATGGTTCCTCCAAGCGTCTGTCACGCTTGCTTCTCCTGAGCTTGCAGAGGCCATTTCCATCAACAGCACGTGCTATTTATAGCTTTGTCCTCGAATATCCCTCCAGCAATCAAATGCAGTTTCTCCTGGCCTGGTTTTGGTTACTCTGCCACTGAGGTTCTCCAGCGAGGAGGGAGTTGGTCCTATAATTTGAAAATAAGTGGGTAAACCCTTAACATCTCCTCTGATTAAGCAGTCACCTTAACCTTCATATGATGAGTGCAGTGACTTTCTGTAACAAGTGGCGAGTCATTGTGGTGAGAAAAGCAGATTTTGACAGATAAGGCAATATGGCCATGGTGTGAAAATGAATTTCACTTATTTCACTTTTGAAAATGAACTTGTTTCTTGAGCTTGGATAGCAGCCCAGAATCAAAATGATTGATTCTCAACATATAACTGTATGGATATTCACAATTATTTACTGCTTTACTCAATTTTGTAAACTAAAATTGGAATTCTCTAGCCATAGAGTGCAGAGTGGTTTCCGACACCTGGAGCCCTCCACAATTGTGCTGCCTGTGTCAGTTTTGCTTTGTGTTGCTCTTTTAACTGTCATTCATACACACCTAGCCAGGCTGTGTGTTCATTACATGGGCACGGCGGTGTTTCCGAGGGGCATGCCTGTGGGCCTGTGGTAATGAGAGAAGTGGGCTGCCTCCTGCTATCCGTCTCAGTCACTGAACCCTTTTGTGGAATGTCCAGATCAAGAACGTCTAGGTTACTGCCTCCGAATGAAAAAAAGGCTATTTCTTCACATACTGCTCTGTCACCTTCAACCATTTATGCAAATAAAATGGTGATCTGTAGATCTCCGTAGCCTCATGCTAAATCTCTGCATTTGCATTTGTGCCCTGGTCACGTCTGCAGCGGTTAAATCTGCCTAAGGATAACTTCACTCTTCTAAAAATCTCTTTCCTATGCAAAGCTTATTTACAGTTGCTCATACTAAACACATCAGTGGGAAGTTAGCCATTATATCACAATATTGATCAGAACATAAAGCCTCCACTCATTAATGACTGAAAAACCAGCAAACTGTTACTCTGTTGCAGATCATAGTGGGGGTGATCCTGCTCTACTACCTCCTGGGAATAAGTGCCTTGATCGGGGCTACTGTCATTGCCTTCCTGGCCCCTGTGCAGTATTTCGTGGCTACCAAACTGTCCAAAGCACAAAAGAGCACCTTGGTAAGCTCCGCTCCCACTCCACGTTACCAGTGCCTCTCAGAGTTTAGCTCGGTTGTGCTCTGCGACTGCCGGAGGTCGTGCCGCTCACCCAGCGTGGCTTCGGCCCTCATCTGCAGGAATACTCCAGCGAGCGCTTGAAGAAGACCAATGAGCTCCTGCGTGGCATCAAACTGTTGAAGCTCTATGCCTGGGAGCACATCTTCTGCACCAGCGTGGAGGAGACCAGAGAGAAAGAGCTCACCAGTCTGAAAGCCTTCGCCCTCTACACCTCCATCTCCAGTGAGCAGTCCCTGCGCACACCTGTCCGACATGGCGAAGTCCCACCGTTGACTCAGTGTTCTTTTGGGAGGGTGTCCGTTCAGCAGGACACGTCCTAAAGGAATGCTGGGGGTGATGTGGCTCTTCTGAACTTTGATTTGAAAGCCCTTGTGTGTCCTTCATGAATAATTGTCCTGTCACTCTTTTCCAGTATTTATGAATGCCGCTATCCCTATTGCAGCAGTTCTTACTGTAAGTATACCTCTTTGGTGAGTACTGAATGCTGTCTGTCTGAAATGCCAAGTGTTACCAAACACTTGGAGACCCCACTAGTGGCACTGAACAGGTTAAGTGTGTGTGCGTGTGTGTACATGCGCATGTGCTTGGTTTCCCCAGACGTTTGTGGTCCACGTGCACCTGTCAGATGATGCAGATTTGTCCCCAGCTGTGGCGTTCGCCTCGCTCTCTCTGTTCCACATCCTGGTCACGCCTCTCTTCCTCCTGTCAAGTGTGGTTCGCTCCACAGTTAAAGCTCTGGTCAGGTAAGCCACACCCCACCACACAGCACACGGTGACCCCCATACATCCCAGCTCCTGTCATGTATCCAGGCTCCTGCTACAAACCTGAGAATTACAGCTGCCCATAAATTATGTTCTGCTAGGTTTCACAAAGCAGGTACAAAAAGTGGTAATGTGTGGTGGAATTCATGAGGACTGATGAACTCCCAATGGGATTTGGCATCTTTAAAATGCCTGTTCCATGGGCATGTGATATCTCAGCCTTGGTTCTTTGTGCTTTTGTGCAGGCTGCCATTTTAAAAATGTCATATATCTTACTTCTAGCTTTAAAAGCAGTATTGATATTTAAGGACGCAATTAATATGATAAAAAATCAGCGAGATTCATGGTTTCCTAAAAAACATCAGCTGGTCCAAGAGGCTCTAAATTTACAATCTCTTAAATAAATCAATGTACATCCGACCCAAGAGGTTCTGGATTTACTATCTGTCATGAGTCAGTATGGGTAACGATTAACTGGTCCTTCCATTTCTCTTTGTCAGCATCAGATAAATCATTTGCCCCCCAACCCCAAGTGTGCAAATGGAGATGTTTTGTGGTGTCTTATAAAATAAATGAGGAGGAACGAATTTAGAACATAAATGCTATATTTTGAGTGTGCAGTTGCTTTTAGGTGAAAGGTGAAAAACAACAGTGTGGCTCTGCCCTAAAGGCCATCTGTGACCCCCGTGACAATATACTTACATACACCAACACGGAAATGAATTTTGATGGGAAATAGATGGGATGGAAAAAGAAAAAGATTCCTATGTGGAGCATGGCTGTGAATGTGAGCTCTGTCATGTGCTTTGAACAATGCTTTTGAAAAATTGCTTTTGAATTGCTTTCTAATGAGGGCCCGGTGTGCAATCTGCCTCTCTTGTTCTTACCTTCACACTTCATTTATGCTGACGAGATAAGTATTCTCCAGCCTTGCTGATGAGAGGGGCTGGCACTAGGAAGAGTTGTAACTTGTATACAGGGCAAAATAGCCTTGGGTTAGATGTTTTACACAAATTCACTGCAGACTTCAGTGTCACAATGTATGTATGACTGTGAGTGTGTGAGTGTGTGTGAGTGGCTGTGTTAACCCTTCCCTAATGCTTTGCACTTATCAGTGTGCAGAAGCTGAGTGAGTTCTTCTCCAGCGATGAGATTGGAGAGGAGCAGGAGCCCACGGCCACCATTCCGACCAGCTCCTCCAACCACAGTAATTACCAAGCCCTGGTGAGGACAGGCTCTCCACCCTGGAGCTTTCACTGTGTCTCAGCACTTAAATACCTGTACAGCGGACCCTTGTCTAAGCACTGTGCATTCCTGTAGCCACTGAAGGTTGTGAATCGGAAGTGTCCAGTGCGAGAAGACTGGAACAACTTTGGACTGCCGAGCGAGCCACACGCGGAAGCAGCGGCCCTGGACAGTGAGGAGATCTGCATCAAGGTGAACCTCAGAAGAGCTAGTGGAATTACCACACCTCTTACCTGACAAAGGATGGAGAACGGAGAGTTCTGGGACGGTGCATAATGTTCCGTCTGTGCTGTGACCATTCTGATAGATAACCAATGGATATTTCAGTTGGACTGATGGTGCACCCACACTTTCCAATGTGGACATAAAAATTCCATTTGGTGAGTGTGCAGAAATGTTTCTGGAATTGTATGCATCATGATGACACACATTTTTTACATTTGTGTGTGTGTGTGTGTGTGTGAATGTATGTGGGTGCTGTGGCCACGTTTTTATGTGTGTGTCCGCAATTGTCTGTGTGTCATCCACCAGGTCAGCTGACTATGATAGTAGGTCAGGTGGGCTGTGGGAAGTCCTCCCTCTTACTGGCTGCACTGGGAGAGATGCAGAGGATGTCAGGTGCTGTCACCTGGAACAGGTAGACATACAGCACCAATCAGAAACACATCACCCCATTTTAAGGTTCCATAATTACTGTGTTCTTCAGACACCTGCCAATGCATTTTGTTAAAGGTTCGTTACCCATGTCAAAACCTCTGTGAATTGTAAATATTTTGGCTGTGGCTTTTGACATTGGATTTGTGGAGCTCTGCAAGGATGGAGGTGCTATCAATGAAACATGACAGGGTGTGGTGACAGAATAGGCTAGGGAGGCAGCAGGGGGACTGGTTCAGCTGCACGCTGTGTGATGAGGGCCAAGGTGATTTATGTGTGTGCAGGGACACTACAGGGAGTGTGGTGTATCTGTTTGCATTATTATTGGCACTTGAATTTAGAACCCAAGTACATGTATAGTTGGTGGCGGTCTATTTTTCTGCAGTTTTTTATATCTGAGTTTTTATATCTGATTTTTTATGCAGTATTTATGTCTGAGAATACCGACAGATATTTCTGACATTTGCAAAACTGGTACATTTTAAATGAAGGGGCGTGTAAGGCAACGGTCTGCTTTGATTACCTGCTGTCTCTCATTCTTACTATCATGAGTTTGCTTATGCTAGTTTATGGGCTCAAAAATAAAATGTGAATCAGTCTCTAAATACTTATTAGAGATTAGAGGCTATTTATTCCTTTTGTGACACACGAACTATAGAAGCGGCAGAAAATTAAATGCTGCTGTCTTGCTGTGAAGTTTATTAGTCTGTGTTCAAAGTTAAAAAGATTGTTGAGAACAGAAGTTGCACACATGCATTGCTTCTTTATCGGACACTCTGTGTAATCTTGCTTTGAGAAATTGGCCTTAATTATTTGTATGGCTTTTACGTGACCGTAGAGTGTTGTTTGGGTGTGTTTTTGTACTTCTAAAGGAAACGGACGTTAGATAGTTGGCTAAAGTTAAGACAGATGGTTTATCAGGAACTACAGCAGGAAAACCTTCCCTGTCTATCTATATCATTTATCAGAGAATTATCTGGACTTTCTTTTAAATGTGACAAATTATTCTTCCAGCCTTAGATTTCACATCCCTCTTATATGAAGGTCTGTAATTTATTGAATGGGCGGTGAAGATGAAAGCCCACCGTCATAATTTAAACATGAAATGATGCATAACACTGATTATTCATTAAAGTCTTGTTTACAACCAAACATGACTTCCTAACATGAATGCAGGGATGTTTCATAGCAATTACAAGCAGATTTCTGCATATCATGAGTTTTTTGTTGGTTTCATGTGTGTGTACAGTGTGTAAGGCTAATTATAGACAGAGGATGCAGAAGTCTGAGCTCAGCCACTAAGATTATTTCCCAGTGTAGCTCTTCATCGTGTCAGCTACACCCAGGCCCCGCCTCCCCTCTCAAAGCCTGCGTGCGTGTCGTCTTTACATCGACTGTGTTCTGGTTTTGTTCCCTCATGCCGTCAAGACTGCAGCTGTTCCACCTATTTTGATTTGTAAGCCCAGGCGTGACCCCACTTCACTTACTGGCGTTAGCCAACCACTGTTTCCTAGCTAAGGTTATGGGAAACATGGCAGCCTTGCAGCATGGACGTTTCCTTTGACAGGCAGAGTCTCCACGAGCTGCTCTCCCGAGAGCTGAAAATGTCCTGTTCCTCTCCGTTAATGCTGGACACCTAAATATTCTGCTCCTGCTTGACCTAAGTGTGGCTTTTGATACCATTAATCACAATGTACTGCTTTTCCATCAGTCTTCTATTGATGTTACACAGGCTGCTCTGGATTGGATTGGCCATCACTTTCCCACCGAAAACATTTTGTCTCTTTAGGAAAACGAAAGTCATTCACTACCCCCATGTTGCCCATTGGACAAATGATCCATAACCAGTGTTACATTTCATTGCTATGTAGATGGCAGTTATATTTAAGTGCCAATTCTACTGTCTCAATGCTTCTAATTCTACTGCCACCTCCGTGGTACATGTGTTGAACCTTGACTTTTAAACTCTTGCTGAATAAGAATTTTCTTTATGCTAGTAGACTCCAAATCCCAAGTCTCTATATTGCCCAGTTGTGCTATTAAAATTCAAAGTGTGACCCAAGAAACCTTGGCAACCTTGATTCTACGCTCGAGTTCTGTTATGAGTGTCTCTAGAGGCCCGTATCTCCTGCCTCACGGACTCTGCTTTCTTTCATCTCAACAATATTGCCCATCTTCACCCTTCTCTAAGTGTTAATGATGCTAAAACTCTTGTCCATGCCTTCATCTGTTATTGACTGTTGTAATTGCATCTTTGTAGGTCTTCCTCCTAACAACCTGAACAGACTTCAGTACATTAAAAACTTGGCTGATAAGAGTACTGACACAGAGAGGTCTGCTCATAATCCTCCAGCTCTTCTTCAGTTACACTGGTTAACCATCTTATCATGTATTAAAAATCAAATCCTCTTTCTTACATTCAATGGTTTGCATGTTCCTGTTTATCTGTCTGCATTCTTTCATCTGCAGAACTATTCTCACACTCGTAGATCTTCTGGAAGTGTCTCCTCACTATACCTCATACTAGGTTGTCTGCTGTGTGTGGCAGTACATTTAGTGCCAGCAGGGTGCCTCTGCTACACCTGTCACATGGCAGTTAAAGACCTTTTCATTCAGCGCTCATTCTACTTTTCATACATCATCATTCTACTGCTTGATTTTCCTTCTCTCTCTACCTCCTGGGTTTTATGCTAAGTGACCTTGGGTATGAGAAAGGCGCTATGTAAATGTCAGAAACAAATAAATAAACAAAGAACTCCTTTGCTCTTTTGCTCTTTTAATTGTGTAATATTTTTGAACATTTGAAAACAGTTTATTAACTAAAAGCACTATTCTACATAATAGTTCATCGATCTCAATACTTATAATCAGGAATATAATGATTTGTAATGTATGCACCAAATCCTTCGATTCTTATTATCTACAGTATCTCCAAGCTGGATTCAGAGACATATGAAAGGTATATTTCTGCCCTTACAATATAACAAATATTCTTTTGACAGTATGTGAGTGCTATTTCTTTATGTAACACAACCTCTAACACAAAACTCCTGTGTGTATGGATATGCTTGGACGTGTGTGTATTTGTGTGTGTGTCTGTTTATATTTGGGTTGGTGGGTGTTATGTGTGTGTGTGTGTACCTCATTATTTTATGTGTCCTGCAGCCCCTTTGCTTGTAGGTTGAGTGTGTGTTTTAGGGTGATTAGATCTTAAATCGTCCCAGTGTGTTAGCCTTTGCTTCTCTCTGTAATAACCTGGCTAACCCCCAGACCTGCACCATGTCCTTGGTCTGCAGCTGCAATCAGGCCCCAACTTCACGCCTATTGGCCCAGTGCCCTGCCACTCAACAGCCCTCCCAATAGCAGAGCTCAGTGGGAGGGTTTTGGACAGCCTCATTAGTCGCCCTCCTTAGTGAGGCTAAAATGTATGCTAGGCTAATTCCTATTGTCTTCCCTAGCTACACTGATTCATTCTGTGAAGTGTGCCGCATACACCCCTGGGCTTAGTTTATTGGGGACGTGACCGTTCTTATAGCCGTTCGACGCTACTGTGTTTTTTTACCGACTCATTACAGTTCTTGTCAAATGTCCTCTGGATTGTGTAAGTGCTCTGAACGATCATTAACAAAATTTGTTGACTCCTTCGAGCTTAGTTAATAGATTCACCTCGCTGTCCCTGAATATTCGCTCTGGCCTCCATGACTGTAATCTGGCACTTCACTCATCATTTCATGTAGTGAGTGTGTGTGTATGCTCGCGCGCTCACGCGCGTGTGTGTGTGTGTGTGTGTGTAGCTTCTCTATAACACTGGACTGGAACAGCAGCCAAGGACAGACAGCTCTTGTTACTGTTGGCAGCCTTCTGTACATCTGAAAACTAAGTTCCAGATCTTCCAAAAAGGAACATTTCTCTCGATATGGACTTAACCTTAAATTCTATAGTAATCTGAACACCAGAACACCTCTTAAAAATGCTTCCCTATAAAAGGTGATGGTTAAAACACAGATAAATCCTTCACAAGGTTTATAGACTTAAATATATTCCACAATAAAGTCTGCCAGACTTACCTCATCAACCTGTCTAATGTGTCTTTCAGTGAAGCGTTTTCATTTGCATGTAATGATGGGCATTTGTGTACGTCTATGTGCGTGCTCATGTCTATGTATGTGTATGTGTGTGTGTGTGTGTGTGTGTGTGTGTGTTTACATTCTTGTTTTCAGCCTAGACTCAACTGCTGATGATGAAATTAGGTATGTATATATTTATTTTCGTATGTACATTTATAAAGGCAACTATACAGTCGCAAATAGTTAATTAAGTTTTTTTTGTTGTGTATAACCATGGTTATATTGGTTTCATGTGAAGTAAGCCTTTATGTAACAATATTCAGAAAATTAGGAAATTTGAAGCTGATGTTAAAGCTTGTTTATGAACTGGTGAATCACTGGACCACTGCATGAATGGAACCATGTCTCTGCTGAAACTCTCCTTTGCTCTCGTGGCAGGAAAAGAGGGGCTGTGGCATACGCTTCCCAGAAACCCTGGCTTCTCAACACCTCTGTGGTGGAGAACATTACCTTTGAGATGCCTCTGATCAAACAAAGGTAAAACCTGGGGACTGGCGACAGCTCCTCTATCCTCCCTGATGTCCTTCAGTTCCAATTTGTGCCTGTCTAAGCCTTTTTACTATATCCAATTTCCCAGGGTCAATTTTTCAAGGCCTCAGAGTGGTTCTGTATTTAACAGCATGTTTCAGCGAGCATCTCCCAGTGCCATAATAGCGTCATTAGTTGCATCACCATGTGTTTAGGAGCATTTTCTGTATCGCGCTGTGCTCTACAGGACTCATTCTGCTTCGCACACAAAAAAGGACCTCCAGACCTCCACCATATGCTACATATGCTGTTTTTGTTTTGCTTTGTTTTTTTTTGCTGCTGTTGTTGTTTTACGTGCAACTACTGGCACTAGCGCGATCTTTTTTGACTTCGCGGACACTCGTGCACATTTCCTGAGGTCCTGAGCTAGCCTGGGTGCCTAATGGACAGTGTCCAGCCTCGTGTTGCTGTGGTGAGGTTCGACTAAAAGAGTCGGTGTTTACCCTCTCCGTCCCTCACTCTCGCTGGCCCCCTCTGCTCGTGTCATTTATAGTTCAGCTCTAAATTACTTTAACAATCATGTGACACAAGTATGCAAGTCTCTCTCTCTCTCTCTCTCTCTGGGTGGGTCTCTGGGTCTCTGGATATGGTAGCCTGGATAAACAAATCAGTCTTTTGTTACGTGTTGTTACGGGTCTTTTGTTACGTGTTGTTATGAGTCACGCGGCTTATGTCTCTGACCTCACACTGTGTTTGCGCAGTGACAATTTTAGTATATGTAATGGTAGCCAATTTGGTAGTTTGGTTGTGCAAAGCACCCTTCAAAAAGCAAACTGCAGGCATTTTTTTGATTTAGCAATAATTAGCTTGGTTCTTGTCTCCCTTCCGATTGTCCTGGGGCTTGTGACCAAGGATCTTTTATATGTCCCTGACAGAATGACCGGATCAGGGCTCTTGCTGACAGATACAGCCTCCCCTATAATATATACATTTAATCTGGAGGAAGTACTAGTATGCAGTTTATTCAGCAATGATGTATGTCCTGTCTGCTTAGGTATAAGACAGTGATCGAGGCGTGCTCTCTGCAGCCGGATATCGACATCCTACCACAGGGGGACCAAACAGAAATCGGAGAGAGGGTCAGTCTGCTGCTAATCACACCATAACCCTCTTTATACCCCTACAGTCCTTGAAGTATCAGATCTAATACACACAAATTATTTTAATACATTGCTGTTTCAGAAGGTAAAACATCAAGGCTTTAGTTAAATTGATTTCCATATTAAATGAAGCACTGGTTGCAAAATCAAAAATTGTTTAGTGTGTCCATGTGCTGAAGTACAGTGCCAAAACAACAAACACCTCCAGATGTCCACTTATGCACAGGGTGCACTGTATGGTAGATCTTGTACTGTCCTTTGACAGTCATTGAAAATGATATTCTCTTCCTCCCTCCCTCCCTCCCTCCCTACGTCCCTCCCCCCTCTCTCCGTCCCTGTCTCCATTTCTGCTGTGGGGTTATCTTTGTCTGTAGATGGCACACATGTGCTATTAGATAATGATTAGTGCACCAGCCATACACATGACCTAATGATTTGCATAGAGCACAATTAGCACTCACAATATGTTAGATTTACTTAGCTTTGTCTATGAAAGTGTTCAAACAAAAACAGGTTAGGTATTGTGAGCTACCTTTCTCCCTCTCTCTCTCTCTCTTTCTCCCTCTCTCTTTCTCTCATTCTGTGCTTATTGCTTCAGCTAAGTTCAGAATACCTTTATTGGCATAACTGTATGGATAATATTGCCAAAAGGATAATAGGATAATATTGCCAAATCACCACAAATACAATTTTGGAAAACTAGCCTGAACATACTTAGTGTGGTGTAGCTGTAGCACTACTGCTGTAGAATATGCACTACGGTGGCATTGGCATTATGATAATGGGCCTTAAATGCCCTTTGACCTTCACTACAGGGGATCATCCTGTCTGGAGGCCAGAAGCAGCGCATCAGCGTGGCCCGTGCACTCTATCAGACCACCAATGTGGTTTTCCTGGTGAGTCCAAGCACCTGTCAGTACTCACAATGAAGAACGAGCTCTCTACACACACAATCTAGACCGGTCAACACACGACACAGACCCCTCCACACACACAGGCCAGACCCCTCCACACACACGGTCTAGACCCCTCTACACACATAGTCCAGACCCCTGTACACACATAGTCCAGATCCCTGTACACACAGGGTCCTGTGGTTAGAGTGTGTTTGTGCAGTGTAGTCATGACGTCTGTTGCAGGCACAGACGGACACTTCAGCTTTCCAGGACTTTTATACACATGACTGGATCTTCTGATTAGTCCAAGTCAGCAGGTTGAATGAATTAGTGGAATCCTGCAGACCTTTATGGCCTTGTGATCCTCCTCTTGCAGGATGACCCGTTCTCAGCGCTAGACATCCACCTGAGCGACCACCTGATGCAGGAGGGCATTCTGAAACTGCTCCGAGAGGAGAAAAGAACTGTGGTGCTGGTCACCCACAAACTGCAATACCTACCTCATGCAGACTGGGTATAAAATACATACACACACACACACAATGGCACACGTGCTACACAGAGGCACGCCGACATGCCCTCGATTACTCCCAGAGAGCATCTTGTACCATTCACACTGAATGATGATAGATTAAAGCAGCTTTACACTTTTCCTTTTCTTGGACGGTTCCTTTGCCGCTGCCCACTTTACGCAGCGCCGGGCTGACTGCCCACTCTGCCAGAGACTGGCATAAAGTATCGCCTAATCCAACACTGATCTGCCCCCTGACATTTCCAAGATGGATGTCACTATAGTAGGAGAGTGCTGTTTACCTTCTCCACATCGATGCCTATTAATCAGCCCTTAATTTAACGCAGCAGGCGCCCTTTCTGTTTTATGGCCAGCGTCTTTATCAGTCACATCCTTTCCTCCCCCTGAGAAGCGCCAGCCATCTATCCTCATATATGCAATGCGATGCCTGTGTGATTGGACGCAGAGGGACGTGCTGATGGGCTGTATTTCTCCTCCCGCCGTTTGTCTGTAGATCATTGCAATGAAGGATGGGACGATCCAGACTGAGGGGACACTAAAAGACATCCAGAACTCTGAGCCGGAGCTTTTTGAGCAATGGAAAGCCCTCATGCATCGCCAGGACCAGGAGTTCCAGAAGGTTCTGTCATCTTTTACAGGCTTCCCACTCAGTACATCCACATATGTTAATTAATAATGTGCTTTTGTGGGTATACATGCCATTAGAGGAATTCTTTAATTAAGATTTGCTTAAAAAACACTAAAAGTCTGGGTTGTAGCTCTGCACCAAAGTGCCCTTACTTAATTTGTGAATAAGCCTGGATGAGTATTGCAGAAGTGTGTTTAAGTGTGTGAATAAGCTTCAGTGTTATTGCAGAAGTGTGTTTAAGTGTGTGAATAAGCTGTGTGGGTTGTAGGAGACGGTGGCAGAAAACACGACCATATTAGAGAGGAAGAACCTAAGGAGAGCCATGTATTCCAGAGAAGCGCTGAAGACTGAGGAAGAGGAGGAGGGTAAGTGTACCTGTTACATAGCGTACTTGTACTTCTCTGTTGAAGATGCGTCTCTGTCTCCGTCTTGCACTGGTCCGGTTTGACATCCATTCAAAAACATGATGTACCCTGTAGTAATGTGGGCAAGCCCCAGTCAAAGAGGCCTGACGGGTCTCTACAGTGCAACACCGTCAGCTAAGCTCACCAGACAAGTCAGTTCCCTTTGATGTACTTGTATGTTTGCGCACATGAGGTTGGATAGGTTGTGTATGAGAGGATGAATGGTGCCTTCACACACCAGCCTCTGGAGCTCACGCTGCATCCTGCATCCAATCTCTCTCTTCTGGGAGGATAATAAACAGCTTGGCCCTTGTCTAGACCAGGCTTGGCAGCTCCATGGCGACGGCCGGACAGCTGGCACTGAGCCAAACCATAATCTCCCCTCTGCCAGGCGCACGCCGCTGCAGCTAACAGCATCCTTCAGCCTGACGGACAGGTCATTCAGGGGGAAATGTCATATAATCCACTGTGGAACAAAGGCTCATGCTTACCCAAGGGCTAACCAAGCTCTCAGGAGAGCCATTTTCATTTGTAACTTTGTCAGTTACCACGTGTCCTTTGACAATTTGTTTTTGTCCTGTCGATAAAAGCTGCCAGTGGTTTGTCATATTCGAGCCCCATTCTATTACCAAAGCATGTCGTTCATCTTCTCGTGCATGATACCACCATACACAGTAACGCGAGTGTAGATCCGCCGCAAAGCAATGTGCCCCTGCGTGGGCCGACGAAGTGGCCCCTCCGTGCTTTGCCAGGCTGCCTCTGACGCCGCCGTGTTCTAGCGTGCCGTCGGCCGGCCACAGGCCCACGTGTTATCAGGCTGTTCTGTGTCTCTGTCTGACCATCGTTGGTGCACTCTGTCCCTGCAGCCCTGGGGACCGCACTCACTCCTGAAGCAGGTGTGCATGCTTTCTCCACCATGCATTTGTCTCGAGTAGATAGTCGTGCTGTGTGCTCCTGTCACTGCCCTTGGCTGCATGCAGAATACCACACCGCTCAGCTCTGTCCTGTGAGGATACCCTTCCAATGTGTGTCAAATGCTACTTGCATTTGAGCATCTCCCCCCCCCCCTTTCTCTCTCTCTCTCTCTCTCTCTCTCTTCTTTCTTTCTCACTTTGTTTCCCTGCTACAGTACAACCATCTCTTGCCCATCCTCTGACACTTAGAAGGACAGCATGAGGCTGTGTTCTAAATATAGAGTGGGTGGAAGAGCTTAGTGTTCTCAGTAGTCCTCTCACCAGTGAGACATGAATCAGCACTTCACCCCTGTCATTGCTACTTGGACACTCCTTGCCCATTCTAAATAACCGTCTCTCCCACTGACATGTAAAGAACTCTATTATAGATCAGTGAATACCTTCAACAGAATAATGCGGATGATTACCATGTTCTTATTAATTAAGCTGTCCAGTTCTTTATTACAGGCCGATGGTCTTGCCAGTTTTCACTGTCTTCCTTATGTTGTTTCTTGCCTCATTTTGCTTGTTTGCCTCTTGTCTCTCTGTCCGCATTCTTCTCGCGCACGAGTGGCCTGACAGCTCTAGACACACCCCTCTCATCCGCAAGCTCCGCCCCATCTCCGCAACAACAGCTTGTGCAGCAGGGGGCTGCGGCTTGGCCCTGCTTCACGCTGTGCTCGTCAACCACCGAGCGCCGCGTGTTTCCAGCTTTAGACTAGCGCAGCTAAAACGTACATGAGTGGGGGAGGGAGTGCAGTGGTAGGCCATAACATTAGCGGCAGACTACAAAAAATGTTGCCGACATGGGACGGAGCGAATCTCAACGCTTGCCGCGTAAATGCTTGATTGAGCTGCACATCCGTTAGTGATGGCCGCTTGTAGAAACGCATGCTAGCTGCTTAGCTTAGTCAGCCATCACAGCCAGCGGCGACACGCCTTATGTTCCGCCTGCTCCCGTCCGCAACCGCTGCTTGGTAGTCGTTGGCTGACCGAGCAGGCCTTGCCGTCTCGAAAAGCACGCCGAGACATCGTGAGGCTCGGAGCTAGATCGGCCCCCTCACCCCCCGGCGCTGTCGTCCCGCCCCACAGAGGAGTCGGTGGAGAGCGACGGCGAGGACAGCCTCTCGCAGGCGCTGCGCCGGCGCGCCACCATCCCGTGGCGCTCGTGCTGCAGGTACCTGAGCTCGGCTGGCCTGCTGCTGCTGCCCCTCCTGCTGCTCTCACAGCTGCTCAAGCACTCGCTCATGGTGGCCATCGACGTGTGGCTCGCGCACTGGACGTCCGACGTCATCCGCGCCAAGATCGACGCCACCCGGCACAACTGCACGCTGGTGCAGGTAAGTGTGTGTGTGTGTGTGTGTGGGGGGGGGGGGGGTAGACGAAACGATGGATTTTGTGATTCTGATGAGATGGTGAGAGTTGCACTGGTAACTGAGGATGATGAAGCGCATACTGTTATATTAAGACATTGTATATGCTCAATTTGCATGATAAAGCAAAAATAAATCATTTACTCATCAGTCTACACAGACGTCATGGTGGGATGCCGTAGAAGGTATGCGATGTTAGAACAGCCCTCTGATCAAAAATCACCGCAGTCTGTCTGCCATGTCTGTGCAGTAATGTGGAATCAGTTGAAGCTGAAATCATCCCCTGCAGAGCCACACACACACACTGTGAGTGGTACTTCTGTGTTATTCACACTCGGGGCACAGCAGGTGTATGTGGCTGCATGACAAGAGACACACACTCACTTTATTATTAGACGGAGAGAAGTGGCGTGATTCATCACCCATGGACACCCCTGCTCCAGTGCCCCTTACAGGACACATAATATTGAAATACTAGCCTGACTCTAATGCCAGAGCTATTATGAATGCATGTTCAAAATACACTATTTAAAACGTGTAAACGTCCATGGGCTTTCTACACAGCTGTTCACAGAGAGACAACTACGTGACTAAGATGATTTAGATGAGACTAAGATGGCAACAAAAAAAAAACAGACCACATGAGTTGATAAAACTCATAAATGTGCTCTGTTTGGTTCCCTCGTTACAATTTTAGCCACTGCTGTTCCATTTACTCAGTAAAAGGATTGTAAAAATCTGTGGTGAAAGGTTGAAGACTCCCTTTTAATTTGTATGCCTCATTTATATGCATTAGTCACCCTAGATGAATATGTGTAGTGGCGCTTAGGGTTATCATTAGATTGATCTGTTGAGCTTTTGTTTACTTTAAGCTAGGGTAATTAAGGATAATGTGAGTCTTAAAAGGTTAGGCAAATGCTTTAGAGTCAACCCGCCTTTGCTCTTAAACGGCTTCCCCTGACTGTCTGTACCGCAACTACTGATTCTGTATGTGTGTTTGTTCCCTCAAACCCGTTATGATCTGTTCAGCGTCTTTCTATCTCTCGATCTCAGCCATGTCACATTCGCACGCACACGCACGCGCATACGCACGGCCGCAAGAAGAGAAATGGGTTGTGTGTGCTGTTGGGTGCAGGACTGTGCGTTGAGTCATTCCTCCTACCTGCTGGTCTTCAGTGTGCTGTGCTGTCTGGGCATCGCGCTGTGTCTGGTCACGTCCGTGGCTGTGGAGTGGACGGGGCTGCACGTGGCTAGAAGGCTGCACCATAACATGCTGGAGAACATCATTCTGGCCCCCATGCGGTAGGCACCACCCCTCCCTGCTCCATCCAGGATCTATTAGCATATTATTCAAGGACATTTATTAGCATATTATGCATAGCCACACGAGGAGGACGCCTCATATTGTATGTGTGCGTACGCGTGAATGTGTGTGTGTGTGTAAGTACCTGCCAGGGTTCATAGGTTAACCATTTAAAGTGTTGAAGTGTGTACCGTTTTGCACAGTCAACCATTGGTGAACTGTCTGTTGACTGATGTGTCCCATCTGTCTAAGATGAGGACGGCAAACAGTATTACTGCTTTTAGCACCATGGCAACAGCAGAGTGCTCATGGGTAAAGAGGGAGGCAGAACACTGTGTGTGGCCTGATGATCTCTGCCCTGCTTACATCGTCTCTTGGACCACAGTTATTGCACGTTAATCCAACCAAAACAGACCAAAACGTTGAACACAGCAGGCATGTATGAGAGAACCTACAGGATTAGAATATGCTGAAAGGTTCAGATTAATTGGGATGGGAAAGTTCTAAAATTCTTTTGTGTCTGAGATCGTTTCTTTTTTTTGGCCAGACTCTTTGAGACAACCCCTTTGGGAAGCATTCTGAACCGCTTCTCAGCCGACACAAACACCGTAGACCAGGTACGGCCGCCAGGAGATCTGCTTCCTGTTCCTCCTGATTCATTCCCCGCACTACAGATTGTTTGAACTGTATTAGTGGGGAAACAATAACACAGTGTCACTTGATGTTAGTAGGTCAGATGACAAGAACAATGAATCTTTTTCTCTTCTATGACCTTGCAGCTGTATACCGTATATGCTTGCTTTGCTGTTTTAATGATTGTGGTCATTGAGTCATTTTTAATATCACCCTGCATACCAAGAAACTAGAATATGGGCCATGCAAACAAAGGTTCAAATCTTAGAAAACCTGTTTGCTGCAAATCTTTCCTGGATGGGCTGTTTATGAACTAGCTGCAAGATTCTCATCAAATCATCACTGCTTTGTCATCACATCAAAGCAAACTTGGTCATATTAAACCTGTATTTGTATATGCTTCCATAAAACCTTTTAATACCCTATGTTTAATGTTCATTTGGTTTTGCAATAAATATCACCATTCAGTCTCGGAGGTCATGGGAAGGTTCAACAACACCGCCACTCTCCTTTAGCACGAATATGTTCAGAGAAGGAGATGCTTCGTCATTCCCGGCAGGACAGTGAAGCCATCAGCACAGCTCTAACGGATTCTGAGTTCTTTTGCTCATAACAGGCCGCGGTGTGCAACAAAACCCTGATGATGAAGCCATAAGGGCACTACCACTGTGATTAATGTGTGTGTTCTCTGTCTCTCTCTCCCCCCCTCAATTTCTCCAGCACATCCCTGCTACACTGGAGTGTTTGATTCGTTCCACGCTCCTGTGCGTGTCGGCTCTGGGTGTGATCTCATACGTCACACCCGTCTTCCTCATCGCTCTCACGCCCCTCGCCATCGCCTGCTACTTCATCCAGAAATACTTCAGAGTGGCGTCCAAGTATGCCCCGTCTTCAGAAGCACTGCTTGTCACCAGCACCATATTTATAGACAGGCTTAGAAATGGAGCAGCCAGCACGTTCGCTAAAGGATGTCACGTACATCATCTGTGTAGCTAATATTGTCATCCTGGCTTAAAAGTGCCGTGTTACACAATAAAACACTTATCCTCCCCATCCACTTTATTAGAACCTCCCCCCACCCCCGTGGTCCAGTGTCTACCACCTATTCCATAAGGTACATCTGTGATATAGGTGCAGTTTCTAGGTGTACTCTTACAGACTGTAGACCATCTGTGGTCATGCATAATTTGTCAGTCGTCCTCAGTCATCCGTTAATCACTTGTCAGATGCTGACACAGCTCCTCCAGCAGGTGGATGGTAGTGATTATCAAGGAGACCAGCAGTGGTGCTGGAGATGGTAGTGAGTGTCCCCGCCATGGTCACCGCTGATTGAGAATGCACCGCCGTGAACATGTTGTGCATGGCAGCGCAGACAGGGCAGTGGTGCTGGGGGAAAAAAAGGTGTTAATGGCCCTCAAGCAAACTGAAAGCATGAAAGTGGTGAATGAGAGATTGGAAATGTAGAAGTGAACTGTGTGTGTGTGTGTGTGTGTGTGTGCGCGCTTCTCCAGAGATCTGCAGCAGTTGGAGGACAGTACCCAGCTGCCTCTGCTCTCTCATTTCTCTGAGACAGTGGAGGGACTCACTACCATCAGGGCCTTCCGGTGAGAGCGCCTCCTAGTGATCAGCCGCAAAAGACAAACGCTTCAGTGAACTGTAATGTCTGCCGTGTTAATAAGCTTGTGTGCTGTGCCTATGTGTGTGGTGTAGGTATGAGGCCAGGTTTCGCCAGAGGCTTCTGGAGTTCACGGATGCTAATAACGTCGCATCTCTTTTCCTCACTGCTGCTAACCGCTGGCTTGAAGTCCGCATGGTACATGCAGCACAGTCATCAGCACCTTCCAGTAACACAGTCCAAAAGGGGGATCTCCGAGTGTTTATCTGTGATCATCTGGCTTAGTCTCAGCACATCTTTAGCTCTGAATGCAGACAACCAGCTGACTGCTCCTGTTGAGCTAGTGTGCCTCTAAATACACCACTCTGTCTAGCTGTGTGACCTATAGGTGTTTTGCTATGGAGTTAATTCGTTTGTGTGTTTGCATAATTCCTTTAATACACATACAGTATTTCTTTTTTATGAGCACATGGCCAGGATATGTGCGTTTCTTAGAACTGCTGGCATTGCAATATGGCTCATCTGAGCTCTGACAGTTGTATTAAGTGATTGCTCCCTCTGTAGGACTTTCTAGGATTACAGAATTTTCTAAAAACAGCAGTACATTCTAGAAGAAATGTAGAAATACACATAAAACAATCCCTTTACGCTCACTGTTTGTTTGAAACTATTGTCCATACATTTAAGAGATGAATGTGGCCAAAACAGACCATTGATCATTTTCTTTGACGCCATCTTTGCCAGGAGTACATTGGAGCCTGTATTGTCCTCATAGCAGCAGTAGCCTCCATCACCAGCTCTCTCTACAACCATCTGTCCACGGGGCTGGTTGGGCTGGGACTGACCTATGCTCTGATGGTATGGCCTCCATCAAACAGACCACACGCAACGCTAGGGATGCATGAAGGATTTCACTGCCTGATATTTAAATGTATAGTCCGTATATTAGACATCAGCACACAGGAATGTCTGTCTCTTCAGATGCTGCTTTCCTATTCATGCATCGTCATAGCAGGTTTATGCTGATATCCATCATGTTGATCTGGATCATTGGGTCCTTTCTGCGTCGGGTCTCTCTCTGTGCCGCCTTTGTTTCTCACACTATCTGCACACACTTTGTCAGGTGTCCAACTACTTGAACTGGATGGTGCGTAACTTGGCCGACATGGAGGTGCAGCTGGGAGCGGTGAAGAGGATCAATAGCCTTCTGAAGACGGAGCCGGAGAACTACGAGGGGCTGCTCTGTGAGTGAAGGCCCTTTGTCGGGCACAGGAGATGTTGTCACACATCCTACATGCATGCGTGGAGATACGCCGTTGGTTCAGCACGCCCCTGCGGCCTGCTTTAAAGTGGGCTTTGTGTTGCTTTTATATGCCTTTTGCTTCTCTGTGCTCCATTCCAATTTCCCCTCCATCTGATTTCTCACACCCTTACCTTTCTTCCTCGGCTTCTGTCTTTTGTCTGCCCCCGCCCCCTCCCCCTGCCCTTCCCCTCTCAGCTGCGTCCCAGGTCCCAGAGGGATGGCCCCAGCGAGGGGAGATTCAGATTCAGAACCTCAGTGTGAGGTATGACAGCTCTCTCAAGCCTGTTCTAAAGCACGTCAACGCCCACATCAAGCCCGGACAAAAGGTACGCAGCCACAGCTGGGACGGGATCGGACCGCTGCACAAACGCTACTGCAAGCACCGGACTCCGTATCGGCTCAGATTTAGTCACGACCTAAATATGCACCACTTACAGGGCAGCTGAAAATAGTATCGGTGTTGAATGTGAACATGACATCCGTGAGGATGATGAAGGGTTCTGCGGTCTTCCTCCTCGTCTGTTGTAGGTCGGCATCTGCGGTAGGACGGGCAGCGGCAAGTCGTCTTTCTCCTTAGCCTTTTTCCGCATGGTGGACGCTTTTGAGGGTGCGAATTCAACTCCACTTTCTGCCGACTCTAGAACGTCGTCCTCGTCCTCCTCCATGACGTGATTGACGCTCTGCCTTTGTTTGCTCTCTTAACAGGACGGATAATCATAGATGATATAGACATAGCCAAGCTGCCTCTTCAGACACTCCGTAGTCGTTTCTCTATCATCCTCCAAGATCCCATTCTCTTCAGTGGAACAATACGGTCAGACATGTCTAATATGCGCAGCTTATTATAATAAGCAAACATTTTCCCAATTAGCAATACTTCAGTCAAAATATTAACATTGGTTACAATGTATGAAAGGTGGATGGTGGGCAATTAGCATGTGTTTTTTTATTTTTGCATAATGCTAATTGGTGGCTATACAGGTCCACTAAAGACCCACTGGCCATGTTAGCATGTTGGATCAAGCTGTTTATTTTTCTGTTCATTCAGTGCGTTGTTGACCTTCACGTGACTCTTCGTGTGACTCTTCATGACTCTTCTTTTTTAAGTGCTGCTCTACCACTGTGATCAATGAGTCTCAGTGGACCCATATGCTGCCACAGGTCGGGGGTCCCTGAGATGCTGTTGCCTGCAATCTCATTGGATAGAATAGACAGCAGGCTGCTTCACTGTCCCATCACTAAGCAACACTCCAGGAAATCAGGGCATCTGCTAGACTGTGTTGGGTGCCCTCCTCTTGATTATGCTGTGTATGTTGTTCCTGAGTGGTGGTAGCCAGCTTCATACACACTGGAGGACAGAGGCTTTGAAAATTCTTCCTCTGATTGTGTGACAGAAAATGTGAATGAAGCATGCAAGTAATTTTTACGTTATTAATGCTGTCTGTTTATTAATTAATTTATGTTTGTGTTCAGTTTTAATCTAGACCCAGAGATGAAGGCTACAGACAGCATGCTCTGGGAAGCTCTGGAAATTGCCCAGCTTAAACCTGTAGTGAAAACCCTGCCAGGGGGACTTGGTAAGGGAGGTGTTTGAGATTTCACTATGGTTTTTAATGGTTATATTACTTCCTACTCACTCCCTGACCCCCACCGACCCCTTTCTTACTTTGGTATTAATGTTTTTTTTTTTTTAGATCTTTAGCAACCAGTAACCATCAGCACATGATATAATATAGTCAAAAAAGAAAGCCTTCATTTCCCATCTGAGACCTTGATTCCCAGAATATGAAAATTTGTCTCAGATTAAGTTACATGGGTAGCCAGCAGGGCTATGAAGGATTAATATCTTCGACTGTAGATGTGTGTGCAATTTAAAGAGGCTACTACTCCACTTCCCACTCGGTAGCAGTGATGATAACACAACCATGACGGCTGCAGTATGGCCATGTCACAAAAGTAGGGCAGCAGTGGATGGCAGAAACAATAAGTTAGTGAAAACTAAAGTTGCCCTAAAGCATTCGCTGTCTTTTCTGCTGCTAGTAGCAGCTGGCCTGGTGTTTTTCTCTGCCCTCCTGATCCAGCCCTGAGGTGTCCTGCACTGCTCTAGATGCCCTGAGGTGTCCTGCTCTGCTCTAGATGCCCTGAGGTATCCTGCACTGCTCTAGATGCCCTGAGGTGTCCTGCACTGCTCTAGATGCCCTGAGCAGTTCTGCTCTGTTCTAGATGCCCTGAGGTGTCCTGCACTGCTCTAGATGCCCTGAGCAGTTCTGCTCTGTTCTAGATGCCCTGAGGTGTCCTGCACTGCTCTAGTTGCCCTGAGCAGTTCTGTTCTGTTCTAGATGCCCTGAACTCATCTGCTCTGTTCTAGATGCCATACTGACAGAAGGAGGTGAGAACTTCAGCCAGGGACAGCGTCAGCTCTTTTGCCTGGCACGGGCGTTTGTGCGAAAGAGCAGCATCCTGATCATGGACGAAGCCACTGCCTCCATAGATATGGCCACGGTGTGTGTGTGTGTGTGTGTGTGTGTGTGTGTGTGAGAGATAGAGAGAGAGGAGTATGTCACAATACATGCTACTCTCAGCATGTCTCTGAGCAAATGGAGCATTCCAGCAGTAAATGAAGTAAATGAACCAGAATGTACTGGCTCCATTTTACAGCCGTCAGGAAATGCTTGACATGATGAAAAGTGATGTAACTGCATTTTGTTGAGTGTTTATTAATTTGTTTAGTAATTCTCTAGGTGTTGGTGTAAATTGGTGCTGTTGCTAAAATAAAAAAGGATAAAAGCTTAAATATGAACCTTATTTAGGTTTGTTGCATATGGGACAAAACTGTTATCTGCAAAATGGTCAAAATATCACAGTTACTTCTAGTTCTACTTATGATTAGATTACATTAGATTTTATTTTAGTGAACATTTTGGACCGCTGCTTGTGTTACAGGAGAGCATTCTGCAGAAAGTCGTCATGACCGCCTTTGCTGATAGAACTGTGGTTACCATAGCAGTGAGTAACACGCCTATATCAATTCCAATATTTATTTTTAGATATTTTATAATTGTAGTAAAGTACACAAAGTTTCCAGAGAAACGTTTTGGACAGAAATCCTTCATCAGCTGTGTAAGCAAAGCATATATGTGTGTATGTGTGTGTGTGTACTGTATGCTGCATGAATGATGTATTGAATGCATTTCACATGGATGACTTCCAGTTGTCTTTGTATCCTCCGTGCAGCACCGGGTGCACACCATCCTGAATGCAGACGTGGTGATTGTGATGAAGAGGGGAGTCATTCTGGAATACGATAGGCCGGAGGTTCTGCTCAGCTCCCACGACAGTGTGTTTGCCTCTTTTGTTCAGGCAGATAAATGACTCCCAAGGACATTCGATTGAAAGTGCAATTGTACCATGTAATATTGTTTTATATTTCATCGTGCTTGTAAATAAGATGCAATTTCTTTACTAATAAAAGAGAAATTCTTACATATGCTCATGATTGTTAGTCAGTACTGCATCCTATAAAGGTGACGATGACAATGGTAAAGAGCCTAAAGTCTGAGTCTGACACACGTTCCACATTGAAAATTGAGATGGTCTATTGTAAATCTGCACAAAGAAAATGTAGGAAAAGATGCCCAGGAACCATTCCCAGAAAATCAATTTCCTTAACCCTTGTATTTTATTCTGTGATAAGTTTCATCTGTGAACTGCCGTTTGTCCATAATTTGTATTCCTGCACACTGGACCAACTCTAAATGGGAGGTGTTTTGGTCAGCCTCGAAATGAGATTTCCTTCTCTTATTGCTTTGTTATTGGTGTAATACAAATATATGCAAATAGGCTCAAATCTATGCTTTTCCTCTAATAAGTGTTATGAAATGTTGGCCTTTATAAAAAGTGACTTTGCAACCAGTGAAGGTTACTCCCTGCTAAGGATAATATTACTCCACTGCACTATTGAAAGGATGCTCTGTTGTAGGAAAAAAGTACCAAAGTGTGTACTGGTGAGCCCAAAGAAAGTTTATAATCCACATATTGCCGAATTAATTACACTCCCATACATTTTAGATGACAAAAATAGTTTTTGCACTGTTTTCTCCAGGTATTGATTACTTAGGCAAGCCTGTATGTATGACATATTTCATATAGAATTGTAAATATGTAATTAGAAAATCATCTGCAATGTGCGTACAACAACCAATAGTAAGTACACAACCTTCCATTTGGAATTAGTCCGGCCCATTCAGACCTGCGCCCTCCCACTTGGAGGTTGTCCAGCCTTTATTGACGCCCCTCGCGAGCCTGCTGAACAGATCGTCGTATATTTAGTTTTACGTCGACAGAGTAGAAACCAAATAATTCAAGCAAGACATTTACAAAATTGTTTTTACTTCGACTTATTTATATATTGAGGAGGAAATATAGAAAATCAGCCATATTCAAGCAAGACATTTACAAAATTGTTTTTACTTCGGCTTATTTATATATTGAGGAAATATGAAAAATGATATTGGCATATTGGCATATTGTCAGCGCCTGGGCTCTGGCATGGCTGACGTGAAATGGCTAGATGTGTTTTTCAGTTTGTCAAGCTATTTATTTTTTTTACTATATCAACCATAGTGATAGTTATGTCTGTATAGATGTGTAAAAATTTGTTTTTTTGATTTTTCAGTCTTATTCCATGCTGTGAGCTAAATAAGTAATATGATACCGACAACTTATAGAAAATAGTGAGTAAAATATCAGGTGACGTATAGCCAATTACCGCAGGCTTTACTGGGAGTTGGCCATTGCAAAACCAAAAAATTCGTGTCAGGCTTGAAATAGACGATGGCTCGATTTTATTGCACTGTACCAAAAAGCGAATGCAGAGCACACACACAAAAGTGAAACTACAACAAATGCAGTGAGAGGGATGGGAATCAGACTAATCATAACTAAAGTGTAATAATTAAAGACATAATACAATATATATATGGGGTTGTTTACGTACATATTTACTAATTTGTTATCTAAACACGTTTATAGGCTGTTACAAAAAGGTTTTAATTTTACTTGTTTTTTTTATTATTTTTTGTTTATTAAGATAAACATAGGCTACTGAGTTTTATATCGTTTAACCAAAAACGCTGTATACTTTAAAAACTAATGTATACTTTGTGATACATTACCAAAAATATAAAGTTCTGCACAATCCACAAATCAGTATAAAAAAAGTTATTGATCATTTAAACGGTTCAGACATTTACTGTAAACGCCTGCTTTCCATTTTCTAAACTTTTCCATTTTTAATTATTAATTACTCTTAAGTGTGAGACCTGGTTGTTTTAAAGCGGGGTTACTTAAAACAAAAATACATCCTGTTTGCTTAAGTTATGGTGAAAAGTCAAACGACCGCTTGAATGACGCGGCGGTGTCCTGGGATATTACACACTGTCCATGCATGAACTGAACCGAATGCAGTCTCCGTGGACAGGTGCAGAGGAGTTTAAGGATGGCCGACAAAATATCCAGTTTCAGGTGACAGGCAGCGGCAGCTGAGGCACTGAAAGATGAATCTTCTCATGGGACTTCACCTCAACGATCGCGCAGTGCTCGGCCGGGGAATGCGGGTTGCGCGCATACTTTTGGTGAGCAAATGATAACCCATGTTAACGGGTGAGGGACTTGGTTGGTAAACTCAAGAGGCGCTATCTTTGTGTTTTCACTGAACAATGCCATCGTTGCCTATAAATGCCCTGTAAGGAACAATCAGTGGCGTTTAGAAGTGTCGAGAGTGTAGCATGGGACAGCTATGTTGTCCAGGAAAGGACTTATTCCTGACGATTACGTACTGACTCGGTTGGCGGAGGATGTACAACAACCCAAATACAAGGCAAAACAGAGGAAGGCACGGTTCGTGGCAAAGAACGGGACCTGCAACGTAGCCCACACAAATATTCGTGAACAAGGACGGTTCCTACAAGACGTTTTCACCACACTCGTAGATCTAAAATGGCTGCATACTCTTCTTATATTTACCATGTCTTTCCTCTGCAGTTGGCTTTTGTTTGGTATGATTTGGTGGCTAATCGCTTTTGCGCACGGAGACCTGGACGTGAAAGGTGACGATTTTGTACCGTGCGTTACGGACATCCACTCGTTCTCCTCCGCGTTTTTGTTCTCAATCGAGGTACAAGTGACAATAGGATTCGGTGGCCGTATGATTACAGAAGAATGCGTCTCCGCTATCATAATGTTAATAATTCAAAATATCGTAGGTCTGGTCATTAACGCAATCATGCTAGGATGTATCTTCATGAAAACGGCGCAAGCTCACCGACGGGCAGAAACATTAATTTTTAGTAAGTACGCAGTGATTTCAGTAAGAAACAACAAGCTATGTTTTATGATCCGCGTCGGGGACCTTCGTAAGAGCATGATAATCAGCGCAGCGATACGGATGCAAGTAGTGAGGAAGACCTCAACGGACGAGGGCGAGATTGTCCCGCTAGACCAAATTGACATTACAATGGACAATCCGGTTGGTACCAACGGTATTTTTCTAGTTTCTCCGCTCATCATTAGTCACGTCATTGATAAAAGCAGCCCGTTGTACAATCTGTCTGCTGCTGACTTGCAGCGCGAGGACATTGAGGTTGTAGTTGTCCTAGAAGGAGTGGTTGAAACAACCGGCATCACAACCCAAGCTCGGACGTCTTATGTGTCTGAGGAGATACTGTGGGGACAGCGCTTTGTACCAACAGTGTCCGAAGAAGACGGCATGTACGCCGTGGACTACTCGAAGTTTGGAAATACCATCAAAGTGCCAACTCCGTGTTCTAGTGCGCGAAAATTAGACGAAGAAGGAGGCATAGCTCAACTTAAGTTGAAAGACTCCGCTTCCTCAGTGAGATCCCCATTACATATGCGATTGAAACAGCCAAGCCCCAGTCAAGAAGAGTGATTTTTAAAGGTAAACATTTTTGTATTTTCATCAGAAATTCACAAATGGAGTTGAGCATTAACTGGAGTTGAGGAGAAGCGCCACACTTGAAACTGCTGCTCAACTCTACTTCTTGCTGTAACGAATTTTGGCATCCACAACCTCCCCACGTGACCCCTAACACGCCACTGCGGCGGATCTTTCTACAGACAGCTGGATCCCAGAACTCCAGCTCAAAGTCCGAGTCTCTCTCCCCCACAGATTTACACTCACTATTCAGTCGATTAACTGAACGCATGGTCTACATCCGCAAAAGATTAATAATGCCTTAACACGGAACGCGGCCGTGCTGAAAACCTGTGCATGTTTACTGGGGTAATAAGTGTTTAAAGCATAGGCCGTTTGTCTAACTATCTATGGTTAGGGTTTATATACATGCCGTATTCAGATAGATAGATACAGTCTATGGTTTTAATGCACTTGACAGTTTGCCAGATAAATGCCCATTGCCTCTTTGCTACGGAACCCGTGAAATGGCATGATGGTTTTAAACTCTTTTTATTAAAACAAATAAAACAACTACGCTTGACTACCGAAAGGTATTTATTATGTTATCGCATTATCTCCAGATCTTTTCTCAGGATAATTATGCCAATATTATTTTCTTTGGGGCAATTAAATCAGATGTTTTAGGGATAACATTTAGGGATAACCCTTACTGCTATTCCGAACACTAGATGGAGGCAAAACACCATTCAGGCATCAAGTGCCCCAGTAAACGCTCTGTACCAAGAAAAATTCATGCCTGTTCCTATGTGTAATCCTGTAGCGATATAAATAGCGATACATTATATAACTATATCTTCACATTTGAGAGTTCAAAATAGTTTAGTGACGATCACTGATAACTTCCAACGCCCCTGAAAGGGGGGCGCTAATGTAATGTCGCCTGCTGCCATCTGCAATATTTCAAGAATTTCCCCCTGGGATCAATAAAGTATCTATCTATGCATCTATCTATCTACATGGTGGACGGAGTATAAGTAATTTTGTGGCGATAAGTATGTCTAAATAACCTCGATAAAAAATGTGGTGTTAACGATCCTGGAAGAAGTCTTAAGATAGGTCTCCATAGATTAAAAAATCGAACCAGGTCTTAAAAAACGGCGCGGGCTGCCTTTGTCGGAAGAGTAAATAAACGACCGTCCTCACAGCTTAAATTCTCTAGCCTGTCCAGACATTGCATAGAGCTTCATAACACCATGGAGCTGAACTGACGCACGTTTTCTCCAACCAGTAAAGAAGAACGTGGATTATAAAAGTCAACCGTAGCCTTATTCTGACCACAGACATCGTAGTTCGAGCTCTTACCAAAACAACCAGAAAATGACTAACCATTTACAATAAATGAATTTGAAAAACAAAACACCTCGCTGTCTTTTGACTTATGATTCATATACTTTGAGTGCAAATTACAGATTAAAATAAATTTATAATTTTTATTTATAAAAACATTATTTGCAAGAAGCAATTACCAACTCAACCTTTTCCTTGTTTCAAGCGTCATACACTGTGGTTCAGTCATGATGGAATAAATAAAGGACACACAGAAAAAAAAAAATTACAAAAAAATAATACCCCACCATAAAACAAGCTGTTCTGAACTATAAAGTATTATAGGAGAAGCATAGCAGACTTAATTTTAGAAATTAGAACGGCAAGATAAAACAACTGAAGCCAGATGGGCATTTTCTCCTTTTATTAGATTATAATTTGCAGATCTTAAAATAATTGCTTTAACTTAGATAATTAAAATACGTAAAAGAAAGCCAGAACTGAGAAACCCTGCAAATAAAAAGTCAAAATAAATAAAAGAGGAGACAAATCTCCCCCCATAAGGGCTATTTTGAAAATAACCCACTTGCGATTTATTTATATAGTTACAATCTATTTCTTAACATTGCAAGCAGAATGTGCACGTTCTACTGTTTAAAGTTGCTAATCATTTCCATGACTTTTGGATAACAAAAAGTAAAAAAAAAAAAGAAAAGAAAAATGTTTGCAATCCTGGAGAATGTATCCACATCAGTACACAGTACACACAGCAAATCTATTGCCACAAAAACGTCTCTGCATTTCTGTAAGCTTTGTCCACTTAAAGTGGGTCCACAGAGGTCTTTGCTGTCTCTGTGCTGAGATCTACAAAGCAGGCCAGAAACTGACTGTGCCGTCTACCCATGTCACCCACTTCATTACTCGTTACACTAATCAGGCTGGACGTGTGTTTTTGAAGAGACAACGAACCATTTCTCACACATTGCCAAGACATTCACTTCTGGTGGTGGTGTGACCTCTGGAGACAGGACAGAAGTTAACTGGAAATGGGAGAGGAAGGACACATGAAGGATTATGGGTTGACAAACATGATGGACAAAGAGAACAAGTGGGTTTAGAACCAGCTCAGTGAATGAATGTTCTAGTCCCAGTCATGGAGCATTAACAGTCAGAACAGTTGGCACATGTTAAAACTGTTCCGCCAGAAGGGGGAGCTAGAGATACATTTTCAAGATCTCTTAATAAATCAGGAAATATTGCCTTAAGTCGTATGTATTAAACATATCTAAAGGGCCAAATGCAAAACACCATCCCCATAAAACACACACCCTCCAAGAATGTGCGAAAATAAAAATAAAACCCAAAAGTTAAAAGCAAATAAAAAAACATTGTTCCTAGTTAAACTGCAAGGTAGACAGGGTGGGGCTATTAATATTATTAATGTTTTTTAAATCTTTCAGCCAGAGGGGATTTCCACACCAGCGGGTGCTGGTTGAAGGCACTGCCTGCCCCTGCCCCCTCCGACACTCTCTTATGGTGGTAAAAGAACCCAAACAAAAACAAAACAAAAACCCGATCAGGATGTCAAAGGGTCCGTGAGTCCTGCCAGCAGCCCGACCCTTCCGAGGGCCATCAGTCCCTCTTCATCCTCCTCTTCCTCCTTTCCTTTGCCAAGGGGCTCAGCCGGCCGGCGGGCGGCTCATCTCTCGGTCACGTGGTTCTGTTGTGCAGTGGGGAGAGGCGGGGAGCATAGCACCTCCGACAGGTCGTCCATGATGCACGTCTCCTTGAGGTCGACCAGGTTGAACTCCCTCACGAAGACGACGAAATGTGCGTAGAGCGTGTTCAAGTGTCCCTGCAGCTCCAGTGCCACCGTCTCTTTAAAGTGCGCCCAGTAGATGTGCGCCAGCACGTGGAACAGGTACCGGCAGATCTTCTTCACCAGAGACTCAAACGAGTTGGGGAACTCTTTACCTGCAGGGTAAACAAAAGGGTCACGGATTTCAAACGCTGCAGATCCACCAACGCGTGTAAGAAAACATTTCGTTTGAAGAACCCTGGTGGTGGTGTTTTGAACTGGGAGTATTTAGGTTTTGGTGTGTTTTAATACAGCTAGAACAGTCCATGTAGTCCATCTGTCATATGCTAATACATAACAGCATAAGTAATAAACTCTAGAAACATGATGAGAGGGGGGCGCTATTTTCCAAAAGACATCACTTGACACAGAAGTACTTAAAAACAAAAAAAAAAACAGCAGAAGTTTCTAATAATGACCACCAGGTAGCACCACAGTCCACTCACCGTATTTTGTTGGGAAAATGTCTTCATCCGTCACTAGTTTCTGTACTAAACTCATGACAAAGTCCACATACTGAGGTGCTGTACACTTGGTCTTCTTCCCCTTTTCATCATACCAGTAGTATATTCTGCACCAAAGAGAGAGAGGAGATGAGCATTCAGTCAGCAAGCAAAGAGCTTATACTACACATACACGTGCACACACACCTGCACATGCACGAGCAATCATTCCAAACATCGACTCCAAACATTAACCACTGGCAGGTCAGGTTTTATTCAGGTATTATATATTTTAGTATATATCAACTTGGATAAAATGGATAAAAGCCCAAATGGACCCACAGACCAGCAAAACTGGGCAACTACATCAAGCTCCAGGTTGGAAGAAGCACAAGAATGCCTGTCCCATCAGTGTGCTTAAAGAGGTGTGTAGCGCGGGGGCGGACAGGAGGAGGGCCTCACAGGCCTGTAGACATTACAAATCCCCAGGAATGTGGTGCCTGCACATAGCTGACCATGCTACAGGACACACTGACTGCTAACCAACGCTACATCCTGAGTTCAACAGAGGACGCTTTGCAGATGAACACACACACACACACCCTCAGAGACAGAAAAATGAAGGAGGAAACAAAACGCCCAGCCTGCTCAAAACAATGGGGAGTTCAACGGAAATAATAACTAAAGATAATTGCATGACTGAGGACCAGAACAAGAACAGCCTCTGCCTGCTGAAACGGGTTCACCCAACCTCCCCCACAGACACACTAGAGCCCAGGAGATCTCAGCACGCGTTTGGGAAGCAGTGCTGTGCCGTGAACGGTCACTGAGCCCACACCTGCAGACCTCCCATCTATAGCCCCACGTAAGGGAATGGGCCACATTACTCTGGAGACACCGGCACGCTGTCGCCGCGGGGTCAAAAAGCCCACGTCCATGTCCCATCACACCTCAGCATTCAAGGTGGAACATCCAGAACATTCTGAAGGCCATTTAACAAGTTAACTCAATTTGACTTCTTTTGACAGGAAGTTGAAGAGATTATCTGACTGGCAGTTTTTAGGTGGAATGGAGCGACACTTTCACTTTCCTTTCAAAATGAAGTTATTTCTTACATCATGGGAACATTCAAATTGCACCCTATTGTGAGAAAGTGACTGGCCACCCAATCACAATAACCCCACCCTATGAGGCCATTTTGATGTCTATGAATGTATATGAAGAGGTGGGGAGCACTGCAGGCCTTTTCGGTGTGTCCTACGGAGACCACGCTGAAGTGGAGGTTCAGGTTATTCAGGGATGACGATATGACAATGAGTCACCTGCAAGACACCTACCCTGCAGCTGTATGCCAAGCAAGCGCGCGCACACCACGTAACCATGTAACACGAGTGATGAATGAGTCTTAAATGGGCCGAACAGGACTTAGAATCCAAAAAGGAGTAGAGATACTTGGAGAACGAAATAAACGCTTCGCGGAAGAAGAGTAAGAAAATAAAGAGTTTATTTCCATAATGGTCTTGTCAAATCTAACGAGTGGAGCCCAGCTCCATGCTCACTGGTCTGCCCTGTTCTCAAGCCTCTTCATCACCTGAGCAGCTGGGAGAAGCCATGAACCACCGCCGCCTCCTTCTCATGAGATCTCAAAGCAAAAGGTGAAGGCACATTCCTTACAAAGACACGTGGGACTCTCTCGCAGACTGTCAATGACTAAATAGGCAATTTTCAGCCTAGGATGTGTGCATAACCGCACTGGTTAACTCTGCCTGGTTCTCTGCCTAACTAACAGGTGCCCCTCTCCCCAGAGAAACAGGGGACCCAGGTAAACCCTACAGCTCAGCAGTTTACATGATGCTTTATTGATCTGAACAGTGAGGGCAGAGGTCTGGCCCTGAACAGCATTCTAGCTTCATGCACGACCAAGTCCCAAGTTAATAAGAGGCACTCCAGTCCCAAGCCGAGTAAATGATTATCTAGATCAGTTTAGCCACATGTGCTGCATGGATCTTTGATCCTGTGTTGTATTCGACTAGATCGGAGTGGGGGTATACTTACGTATTACAGGCCGTCATGGACTGACATGTGTCTCCAGTACAAAATTCTGAGATTGTGCTGTACTGCAGGTTGATGAGATTGAAGAAGGTTGTCGCTGTGGAAAACACGAGAAAAGAGGAAGTCTTGAGTACACAGCAAATCACACCCGAAGGTCCAGACAGAAAACCTGCAGGATCCACTGAAACCTCGACATGGACTCTGAATGGGAGCTTACGAGGAAACTGATCTCATTTAGAGAGTGATGACTGGGAAACTAACATTTCAGAGTTCCTTAAGGTTCATCATTTGCCCAAGACACCAAGAAGCGTGATGGAGGACATGGAGGATTTTCACTCTACAGTAGCTTCACTTCTGCAGGCATCACATGGCACAAAAACCCCCTAAACCCTGTAAGTAGTACAGAGGGTCTCCTACAAGTCCCTCAGCAGGAAGCTGTCTGTTTATTAACCCAGCCGACTGAAGTGTCTACAAGCCCAACAAACACTCCTGGTGGCTTTAACGTGGGTGGAGAAAGGAATCTGTTTGTGTAGTGTAATCAAACAGGGTCGGGCAAACTCACTGTTGCTGGCCAGCCATTCATTGAGGTCTATCTCTCTGGGTAGCACCACCAGCTCTTTGAGGTCGGAGTCCACCACCCGTACTTTAGTGTATTCCGGCTCCAAATAGTGCTTCTTCTCCTCAGCAGGAGGTTTCTTTCCATTGGGCTTCGTTTTGGACTTCCTACAAAACACAGAAGGACAGAGAGATGGTCTTCAACCTGGGTCTTTACTCGACGTTGGCTGTTTTTTCGACAGTGTTTGCGCACAAACCCCCACCCACCCACCCTTTAAGAATCCGAGCGTCTGGCTTTGGTGGAGCTCACATTCCTTGCCGTTCTAAAGCGGTGTGTGAAAACAGCTTTTTACTTCCAGCGTTAGTTTTAAAGCCTGAATGCTAAACCCACACGGCAGTGGCAGTTCCCAGCCGTAAAGCAAGCTGTAACACAGCTCAATGGGCAAGGGGCAGGGGTTCAGCAGGAATGTGTGAACAGGTTAATAAAGGACGGCCATACAGTTCTACTGAGGAACAACATGCAGAAAATATCCAAGCTGTAAAAAATTTACTATACAAAATTGCAGTAAAGAAGGAACAAGTCTTCGCCATTTTAACAGAGATCTAGACCTTTTCACCAATCATTCCTTGTGTCTCTACTCATTTCTTTCATGTAGCAAGTTTAAAGTTTACATTTTCCCCCATAACAACAGAACTTCAGTGCCTTCCCACAATTTCTTGCTGTTCTCTGTGAATTTAATTTGCCGAGCCTCTCCGCACCCGCTCCCTCGACACCGTGTAATCAGGCACTTCTCCGACTCAAGCATTCTTGGCCTCCACCTCTCCACCCATTCACATCAGCTCCCACCCAATCCCGGACAAACCGCTCAAACCAGGCAAACGGTACACAAACGGCTTGATTGGCCAGCAGCCAACGCAAATGAAGAGTCTGAAATGGTTTTACTCTGCTTCATATACGAGTATAAAGATCATCCATTTCTAAAACTCCATGGACTTTAGAATCAAGCATTAGTTATGATGATTGCATGGGGAGAGGAAGTGCAGAAGGAGCTGGTGCACTCACAAAGCCCTGCTTGGTGTCCAACCACCACGTCTGCGTGCACACTGCATCGGGAGAGGAGTCCAGCATGGCGTCTGCAGCTGAACACACGTCACCCTTTTCATGCTGCTCCGGTAGCAGCTCACCCTACCAAAATGCCAGCCTTGGGACGCTGGTCTTGCTGGTTCCCAGTTGAAGCCCAAGCAGTGACCAGCGAGAGCTCAGGGGTGAACGGCAGAGCGGCAGGCAGCTGTCACGCGCAGCTGGTGGAGGAATGAAGGGGAGCCACAAACTGGACCTGCCGAGTCAGAGTCTCTGAGTGACCAGCACAGCTGAGGGGAGAGGCAAAACCTTCCAGCCAGACATTAGAGTCTTATTACAATGGGTCACAAGCTTACATGGTGCAAATTCTACCTAACTGTGCCAGATCCTCCTAAAGTTGATACAGTTCATAAGACACCAAAACGTCCTCGAAGAGCCTTGGTGTGACTCAGTGAACGGCAGACCTTCTACATGAAGGACGCAACTCTGTGAGCCAACCGCACACCAAATGGAGCTGCTCCGCTCTACGGAGGTAAAAGCCATGGCGACGGGGCTGGTTTTCCTCTGTGGTCAAAACCTTCTGGCCTAGACTGAGGGCCAACAATACCTTTTATGGCAAAGAGTTGTGCAAGTTACTAGGAGAACACATGGAGCTGCGCTTGTGTGTGTGCGCAGATGAGAGAGAGAGACAGAAAGAGAAGGAAACTAAGCAAGCAAGCTGGCATTGATAAAGCCTTTTCTTTTTAGTGGTGGTAAATAAATAATGGCTAAATAAAACAATATGCACTACAAGAAGTTGCTTTTTCGAGGCACAAAGTGTGCCCTTACGTCACAGAAAAATAAACTACTTTAGGGCATTAAAGTACGTTTAGTGTTCATGAATAAGGTACTGATTCATGCACACTAACCACAACTATTACTTCCATCCACATCACATTTTGCTGTGCTTTTGTGTGAGTGTGTGTTGTGTGCACACAAACACATACATTTTTTTTGGGGGGGGGAATACGAGCAGCTTTAGCACAGGCACACAAACTTGCCTGAACTACAAAATGAGACCAGAGATCATATACGGTGGGTTCAAAAGCCAGAGAACGTCACTACCGAAGCTTCACAGCCCACAGCGAGGTCCTTTGGCGGATCAGAGTGGAGCTGAACAAAGCTCCATTCTGCGCCAAAGTGAAGAACCCGAACAGGACCCTACAGACACCGTTACCCTTCACACCTCCAGCAGCCGCGTCCAGCACTGCAGTGGGGTTACTCAGCACAGACGGGAGGAAACGGGAACCTGTAGCGTATAAAAAGTTTAAAACTGGGTGATGAATATTCATTAAAAACGAACGCACAGTTCTAAAGGGAGTGTCCAACACGCCCAACACACTCCATGCAGAGGCTAAATGACATTAATCACACTTCCTGCGAAATCATAACACCCCGAGGAAGGACCGGAGTGAGTAAACCGGGCGACATTGTTCCCACGTTCCTCCCGGCTTCACTCAAGACAGCACTGAAAGAGGAATAGCTTGCTCTGGTGATAACCTCATACACGTCATTCAGCATCAACATCGTGTGAGTGTGGTTACCGTGCTAAAAGGTGACATACCCAAAGCAAAGCAGGCTATGACGATCAAGGCTGGTCTTCTGTGGTATATTCAGAAATGAATGCGGCGATGAGCCGACACTGAAGAGAAGGGGAGCAGTTCCCATGAGCCACTGTGGGCCCCATCCCAGCTCTCAGTACCCATGGCCTGCACTGCTGTGCTCTCAGTGCCACACACCTGCACACATGTACCGCTCTGGCATCTGGAGCAGGCAATAAAATCGCCTCCAGGACACCTGCGATATATATATATATATATATATATATATATATATATATATATATATATATATATATATATATATATGTATATTCACAGATGTTTATACTTTATTATTCTATTCATATAGTGATGTATATAAACATATACATACCACTAATTGTGACAAGATTGTGTTCAACAATGAATCAACGCCACTAAGCCAATGCAACTGCTTATCAGCATCAGATACAAGTTAACATCCTTAGGATAATTCTGTATCTCCCTCAAACACTCACGCCTTCATTCGCAAGCGCACACACACCTAAACCTACCATGGACTTTAGAATGCCTCCTCCATATCAGCAGCACTGAGGAACAGGCAGATGTGTTTGAAGCTACTAAAACAGGCAAAGTGAAAGTCTGATGTAGTTTTATTATCTCAGGAGAAAAAAAAAAAAACACTCAGGGGCAACTGGTCTATTTGTTGGGCATTATTACTTGGGCAATAATCATGAACCATATCAAGTTAGGAGAACACGTTCCATCAAAAGCATTTTGGGTTTAATGGTAACCTCACTATTAATAATAAATTAATCTCTACTCGCCACAAGAGCTTTTAATTGCACAAAGCAGTTGATATCACTAGACAATATATGCCCGACAGCAAATAATCCATCTTATTTTACAGTCTAAGGGACCGCGGAGTGAAACTATGTTATTGTCTTTAATCCTTCTGAAAGTGAATATGCCACAGTCTAATTCTCAAAGAGGCTTTGCAGTCTGTAAGTCTTACAGAAGATGCTGAAACACGCAAATATAAGTACAAGGCCGCGCAGGAAAAGACGGTCTTAATGAGCCAAGCGAACATTGCAGAGAAGGTAGATTTGCAGCACTGGGGGACGTAACGCTAGATCATCGTGGATGATACGGGGGCTACATACATTACTGCATCCCTCCGCCTCTGCGCGCCATGTTACAGTGTGCGTGGCAGTAGGGAAACAGCGCCTTCAAATGATTTCCCTTCGGTTGCATAAGCAAGGCCTACATCATGGGTCTATTGAAGAGAAAATTACACAGCCACTTTAGTGGTAGATTGGCATTAGAAAGTTAACAGCTAATTCATTACCAAATACTTTGACTAAACACCACCAAGGCACGTGAAACCGGTCTCCGCACATGAAGTGTCTGTGGATAAATCACGAGTATGTCTTTGGTAGTACAATCTGCCACAGTTCCAACAGCAAGTAAATGTATTGTCTTAGCCAGACTGACCGAACCAAACGAAATAACGAAATTAACACAGGCAGCAGTATTTTACCTTAAAACCTTGCCTACTGCTTGAAGGACCATTTTACAACTTAATCCACTTTTGGAAGTTTTCTGAGAGTGCATATCCAAAGTACTGCGATCATAAATTAAAAATGGACTACAAGCCCAAAAAGTTTCGTCTGTTCCACTGTCTCCTCGTGTGCCGCGTCTTCTAATGCCATTGTGGACAGGAGGCCGGGGATAAGACTCTGGAGTACGTGGAAGCGCATCCCACTGTCAAAGAGCCAATCACGAGGCACGATGGGCGGGGCATGTTGTGGTCACCACGCTGTTAGGAGACTTCTCTACTTTCTTGTAGTAGCAAAATCGAAACATCTTATAGAACTGATACAAAAATTTAATCCACTCCAACAGCTTTCTTAAGAAATGCCTGATTTAGTTCGACAAGAAAAAGGACCTAGGCTAAAAAATAAATGTTTTTTTTTTAAATAAACTTTCTCAGCGGAAGGAAACCAAGACTGGTCCTCCTTTTTGATTAGACAGAGGGAGTACAGAATCTGTACTTGGGAGTACAGAATCCCTACATGAATTAACAAAGACATTTTAGGTACAATAACATAAAACACTAATACATAGACATACAGAAATAAATGAATCTGTATGGCAGTATATCATAATTTGTTTATAGTATGATTAAAGCTTAAACACTGACAACAAGGTGAGTTACAGACGCTCTAAATGCTAACGTCAATGATGAAGGGCCTTTGAACTGGGCAGCTGCAGCCTGGCTAGAGCCAATGACCGTGTTCAGACAACTGACATTCGGCCCGGGACTGGGAACGGTACCTGGAGCCAAGGTACACGTAAGCTCCCGCCCAAGGCGATGAATTAACGTGCCCTTACTCGACTACAAAGAGCAGCGGCAAAGTTAAAAGAGGTTTTAACGTTGTACAATGAAAAGCAGGTTTGGGGGAGGTTCTCGGAAAATGGAAGAATCCGCAAAAGGCAGAGAGATTCAGTGAAAGTTAAAAAAGGAGGCAACGAGAGAAATAGAATGATTATTGTTCCTGGTTAGGAGCAATGTGTAAATGAGGGCCAAGACTAGTGTTTCTCCCCACATCACAAAATGACCACATATTACACATTTGAGAAGAAAGTGAGGAGGCTTGGACGAAACAGGAACCAAGAGCTCTGTGAAAATGTATTAGAATGGAAGAAATCGCAGAAAGATTACACCATGTCTGGTATTGATATTGTTAAAAATAATGTTAATTTTGATTTCAAAGAACATTCACAGGTCTTCTATATTTATACTCAAATTTCCCCTTTTTGAGTGGGATGGAAAAGTAAGAAATAAGACATGGAAGGAACACCATACACACTGTTCCATTACATCCAGGATTTGAAACCAGCCTATACTTCAGGACACCATCATAAACAATACTCATCAGAGTGACCTTAGGGGATGGGCAGGGTTGGATTCTGAGACATCTTATCAACCAGAAACGTGTTCCTCCCCATAGCACAAAAGTGTCAGGCGATAACGCAATGACAAAACAAATGTCAACTGTGGTAAAAATAGTCAGCCAATACAAATCTTCCAACAAAAAGATGACTTTCTCATTAAATCTGACATCACTGGAAACTCATACAAAGACTGGCAGAGTCTCAGCATGTCTCAATCACACACACACACACACACTCTCACCACCTGATTCACCATCCAAATAAATTCATACCATGCCAGAATACCTGCCTCATTTGACAGGTCTGAGAACTTCCTTCACACACATCAATTCATATAAACATTCCTAATAATAGTGTTTGCTTTCCCAAAAGGAACTTCTATAGTTTTTTTTTTTTTTTTTACCATACCAAAACGCTACCAAGTAATATGATAAATGGCACTTCATAACTAGGGCGTTTCATTCACTGTAAAAGGATTGTGTCACTCAATAGGTGAAATCGCCAGACTGACCTCTGTGATGTGTGAATTGAGACATTCCTCCATGATTAGACTAGAGGGAGGAAAAACCCTTTTACTATCTTGCTGTCAGAGAACAGTGAACTATAATTACACTCCGTGTGAGTCGTGTTTAAAATAACATGTGGAATGTGCTTTCATGACACCCCATTATGAAATGAGCGGTCCAAATTACCCATCGACTTTATGCGATGTACAATGAAAAATGTTCTAGGTGAGAACTCGTGTAAATTCTCATACACGAGTTTCGTAAAACAAACAAAGAACTGAAGTTATTAAACAGTCGCTCTTTGGGCAGAAGTCGTGTTGTATTTGTTCAGGTGGGGCAGAAGTGGTTATGTTTAGCCCAAACAACAAATATGAGACACAGACCTCTGAAGACTCACTCACTCGTTTCTCCAGTTTGTATTAACAACAATGGCAGTCTCTGAAAACAAACCCATTGTCAGGTTGATCGTAAAACTAGTTTAAAAAAGTTTTTTTTTACACTGACATAACCCCAAAGAGCTCTGGACTACTTAGCTAGCTCAACTGGTTGGGTGGGAAGAAAGGTCAGCCCCACTTACTGTAAACATCTCCTCTAGTGTTGAGATGCATGAGAAGCCACAAGACAAGATCAACGACATTCACCGATCCTCATGTGTGCTAATCCAGCAGTGCGGTCCCAGCACTACAGAGTGGCGGGATATATTAGTTTGTTGGATCTCTGCACTGTTGCATTTCATTTGCAGTATTCTAAATGTGAATGTGCAATATTTCTAATGTATTCATGTATACATTTTTAGGCAAAATAATTGCATTTGGTTTAATAAATGTAAAAACCACGTGGCAAATCTGCTTCAGAACTCTAGGTTGCTCTTTCATAGGCAAGCGATCGTTAGTGCGTACACCAAGGTCCACATGCAGCACACATCCACGTAACTATCCGTCAGTCCGCGTTCTCCTCCACACAGGGTTTGTGTTGCTTTGCTGCAGCATCTCGCTGTGATATAATGCATGATGAGACTTGCTGGAGGTTCGCAACAGAGACCCATGGTGTATTAGATCTTTGAAAACATTTTCTAATATCACCCTCTCTCCCTCGCTGCCCCGCAGGTCTACTGGAAAAAGGCCACGGCCAGCCCTGCACCTCTGCCTGCATTCCAGGAGGGGCTGGTCTGCAGGCTCCAGCATGCTCCACTGGCTGCTCACAAAAAACACACACACCACACACACAAACACACATGTGCACACGCGCGCGCGCGTGCACACACACACACACACACACACACACACACACACACACACACACACACACATGTGCACACACACATACACAAACACACAAACTGGAAGCCAGAGAGAGAAAGATGGACAGACTGCTGAACACGCTTCAGCTACAAACGCCTCATGTTTTAACGTTACCCAGTGTCTTGTATGAGCTTGTTGGAGATTCAGTCTTGCAAGCAGGCAGCGGTATTGGTTTGAGAACAAGTCTGGTCAAGATGAGGCTGGATGGGTTCACATTTTCAGACTTGTGTTAACAACAGTATTCCAAGGTAGTTTCCGAAGTGTTCTTGGGAATTAGTTCTTCAGTTAGACCCCAGGCAGGGAGTTTCATACTGTGGATTTGAACTGAATAGGGCAAGGGTGGTCCATCTGGGTGGTGCGAACATGACCGGAGAAGTGCAGTGGCTAATCGCTTCACCCCACACACCCGGCATTCCTGAGACTGGAGGCTGTTTGCATGGGGCAAGACACACTGGGATGTACACAAACCTCCACCACCAGTACACCTGCTGCAGGAGCCGACACCTGGAGATCCCGAGGCCCAGTTTTCACTGTGGTCAAAATGAGGATTTAGGAAATGAGACACTGGGTCTAGAAAAGAAGCAAAAAAAAAAAAAAAGGCCCTTGCACACAGCAGTAGGTCAAACCGGGAGGCTTCGCCATGGACGTGAACATTTCTGTGGGGTCCACCTCTCATCCTCATTCCGACCACAGAGGATATGCGAATCAATACACACCACTGTTCTCCAGCAATAAGCACCTCACAAACACAACTAACAATCTTGCATGGTTTTGGCTGAACATTTGCTTTAGCATTGCACAACTACATGTGAGAGAACTGGACTGGTGCTAAATGGGGGGTGGCGGGAGGGTGAGGTGGTCAAACAAGTTCTCCCATCAGGAAACTCAGGCTCAAGGTTACAACTGTCTGTACCATTGATAGGAATCTGGGGAACCCCAGAAAGCCTCATCAGGGCCTTTGTGTGCACGAGACATGAAAAAAATGCCAAGCGCAGTCCCATCTGTCTGGATGACACAAACCCATAATCATGACTGAAAGCTGCTCATGCACTGGGCCTGTACAGAGTAGAGCTTCTCCTACAAACACGTATACACAAGCACTGAGCTAGTAATATTTCAAAGGACTCAGAAGTAGCACCTAGACAGTGCTGTAGTTGTGAACATGCCCTTTCAGCATGCTTTATTGAGAGCACCACCCAGAGGCCAGAGGCAGGACATGACTCAAAGTAAACACGGAGTTCAAAACCACAGGATATCTGCTGCACCCTAGTGGTCATTCATTAAAAGAAAATACACTCTACTGTATGCAGTAGATTAAAACAGGATGTTCCATTTTGTTGCAAAACAGTATGATTTTGAGTCCTCAAAACATAGAACCAAGTATGAAGGACTCCTTAAATAATTCTCTGCTTTGAGTGCACTTTAAGTGCCCTTTCGTACTAGCTTTTATCCCAGGTTTACAGCATAACCGAGGGAGGAGGGGAGAAAGAAAGACAGAGACAGAGAGAGAGAGAGAGACCTGGAATTATTTTACTACAACCAATAAACTATATCAAACCTTTCCAAGTTAGGAACGTCTCATGGTAGCCAAAAGCATCCACTCCTGAAAATTGTAGAAGTCAAAAGAATATAAGAAAAAAGTGTGAGAGCAAAAGTACCTCAGCTGCAGGACTATGCAGGTGGCAAGAGAACAAATGCACATTACCACAAACCATTTTTACACCCTCAGCTCTTTCAGACTGGAATCTTTCATTAGGTATTTCACAAAAGGGTCATTTTACCACATGGATGTCTGAAATGCAAATTTCTTGAACTGGAACGTTCTTCACAGGTCACTGGTCTGTTTAGCAAACATTTCCCCATGCACTAAAACAGCCCCTTCTCATCCAAACCTGCACCACGCAGAGAAGGACTTGTACCACAGATTCAAAGCATTCACAAACATGCCACATATGTTTGGACCTCTGAAGATATCCCCCCCCCCACCTTCACCTTCAAAGCCCTTTCGCAGGTCCCTCTAGCTCTGGGAGGAGTGGAGGCCTTCTACACGTCCTCCATTGCGCAGTGCTCACTACTGCATAGGAGATAATGACTTGAATACAATATGCTTGCCACAAACAATACTCCATTTCACAGAGGACAGGGGGAGCTTGACGCTGCCTCTCACACCAGGGCCAAGGTTATGCCGGGCACAGACGTTCTAACGTCAGACAGTATGGGCCCACGTTACTTAAGCATTTATTGCACATTAGGTTAGGGATAGTGGATTTTTATTAAGTCATCAACGAGATCCGAGTATCCACAGACCAGCTGAGGGAATACTGCCTACATTACTGAGGCTAGAACGTGTGCAAGAGACATTGCTCATGTCACAATCGTTTCCAAACAAAGGAAATCTCTGCTCATTGCGAGTGAACACTGAATAACAACAGGTGCACCAGCAGTGCTAGTCCCTGGCAGAAGCGTGGCTCCTGATTGGCTGCTGAGACTACAGCAGCAGCCCTGCCCCGGCGAGCCTCATGGAAACGCTATCTGTCTGTGCAGCTGGGACACAGAGGCCTGTGGGAGGGGCCTGCGGCCTCATCAGGCACAGTCTCTGCCGGCCCCCAAGGGCCACGTGTGCCAAACAACACACCATGATGTCACGCTAGACTCCACATCCCCAGGAAGCCTGAGGCAACACCAACATGCCCCACCAAGAGATATGATGAGAATAAACGGAAAAGCTCAGGAGAGGGCCAACTCTTGGGTTTTAGCTTTGATGATTATCTAACCTCTAAGGAGCCTTCATTGTCTTGTGTGGGTTAAAGTTCCGGACTGGTCACAATTTCGAAAAACAGCCGGTCACATGCTGCTGAAAGATCATTAGATCCGGCAGGAAGAAAAGGCACCCCTTGCTTCGAAAAACTTTAATCAGATCTCAAACATAAAAGAAACAAGAGTACTTCAAATCAGGGCTCGCTAGTCCTGCCTTCCTGCACAGTTCACTGTTCCTCCTCTGCTCTCACATGTCCACGCAGATGTGGCTACTGATGTGGCAGCTCACAACCGGCTGAGCATGTTAGAACCTGGGAAAAGTCCAGCCGTGCAGGGCCATGGTGCGTCGCTGTTGGGGACTTCACCCCGCACCCACGTCCTTGGTGCAGCCACGGCGGTGTGATCCCAGGGAGGCCCCTGTGACCTCGCAGTGTCCCGCAACAACACGCTGTCGTGTGCAATACTGCGTCCTTCCCCCCTGCACCTCTCCACCCCGGAGCTCCTGGCCGCGGGATATATTTAGAAACGCCCGACACCACGAGCAGGATCCTTTCCACTATGGGCTTTTATCACGGCTGCTCCACAGGGAGTGAATGGACTGACCTTGGGAGCTGCCGCGGGAGGATTGTGCAGTAATGCTGTTTGGGTTACATCAGGTGCTTCCAACAGCACTGCAGCTCTGAATGCAGAGGTAGAGCAAGAGAAGCAGAGAGAGAGAGAGAGAGAGAGAGAGAGAGAGAGAGAGAAGCGAGCAAGTGAGAGCTAGTGTGTCAGTTTGTGTGTGTGAGAGAGAGAGACAGACACACACAGCGGACAGAGGGGGTGGATTACGCAATTTCTCAGCTGAGAGACAACCTGACAGAGAGGTCCTGGGGAATACAGATCACCCCGTCTCTGAAAATACAAAGACTCTGACATGAAGTGTGTGCAGAGAAGTACAAAATAAATGCTTGGTTTTTATAATTCATATTGCTATAATATAAAAGTAAAAACTCTATCGACATTTATGTAAGACATTTATGTACATTCTAATGGCTCTCATCAATGACAACATAACACTTTTAGAAATTAAATGTATAGTGATTGTGGCATCTAAAATAATGGCATAAAAAATGGGAAGTATTAAATATAGACTTCTTCATATAACCAAATTGTTTGGAATTTTGAATGGGGCTACACAATGTGGACATAATGTGTGTGCGCAAGCGTGCATTTTGGATCATGCAAAAGCCATGACTCATCAAACACCCATACAACCCCCAGCTGAACATCAGAAATTGCTCAGGATGCACACAGCTCAAAATAAAAAAGGGAGCGATTTGTTATGAGTGCTAATTTGCATATTACATCATTCTGCAATGAGTACTGGAAATTCTAATATGGAGATAACTACCATCTATTGAGCCTTAATTCTACATATTAAATGTAAAGTAAATGTTTAAAGAAGTACTTTCGAGTAATGTTGGTCTCATGCACATTAAAACTGTTCATTTGGTCATCTAGCAGAACCAATCACATGGTGAGTATAGGATAATATAATTTTATTTACACACACTCTCACGAAATGTGATCCATCCAGGTGCCTGAACTGATTGCATTCACATTTAAGATTATGTGAATCTTATGCGTTATGGCAAAACAGAAATAGGCATATGGTAAAATAACCGACTTGTCAGACAAAATAGAAGAAATTGCTACTACAGAAAAAAGTAAGGGTCAGATGGCAGCTAACCGGGCAGGCACGTCTATCAGCAGCTCTGCACTTTAGATGCGATTTATAATATCAAATAAAAGCTTAGCCATGAGCATTTTGTATTTTTCCAAGTGTGGGGGGGATGTTACAGAAAACTGGCCCAAACCCAGACAGGAATGCAGACAGGCAGGAACCAATGGATGAAGCACACCAATTAAAGCACATCAGTGTAAGCAAAGGTCCGATGGCCCAGCTGATAATACTGCCTGGTGTTCCATAAACAAGCTAAAGCACTTCGAATGCATCACTACAACCTAATAGGATCTGTTTGATATAGATCTAGATATGTTTTAAAATATCTGCTCTATTAAAATGTATTAATGAGCGCAGCAGCACTAAATCCAAAGCTTTGTTGACATTATCCCAAACAGGAAGTAGCCAGGGACAGGGAGTCCAGTGTGCTGGTGTGGTGTACCACCCTTCAGTAAGGATGTTTAGTCTTGTTTAGCAGTTTATCAGGATTGGAACCACCAATTCATTTAAATTCCCACTATTTGGAATTTCCATTCAGCAAATTTCTTTTTTCAGAATCAGTTTCCTGATCAAGAGTTGCATGCCAAATGCACAATGGGACACACTGAGAATTCAGCATGAACCTGGTGCAGTAAACCTGTCAGAGCGACTGTGTACACAACAACATCTGATTAAACTGAACCATATCCATATATGTAATATATTTCTGCAACCTAACTAATGGCGATAAAGAACACTCACTTTAGGGCCCAAGGTAAAACAAGGCAACCACATCTCTGCTGAGAGCAGAACACATCCCAGTACAGGCAAAGCTCACCAAACACACACACACACACACACACACACACAGGCCTGGCTGTTCCCCGGTGTGTGTGTGTGTGTGTGTGTGAAAAAGAGAGGGAGAGAGCAAGTGAGAGACAGAGGCAGGCATGAATCACTGTACACTGATGCTTTTAATCAAATACAGCTGTGACTGCTTCAGCTTGGCGTGCATCATCAAAAGCACTAGAGCTGGACCAAGTGGTTATATATAGAACTATACTGCAGCAAGTCTAAAACCCTCAACCACATGTGAAGGGCAGAAACCCCACTTCTCCACTCTCCTCATCTGAGTGCAGCTGCCTCGCCTTCTTACCATTTCGCCAAGTTGTTTAAAAAGTTAGTTTGGGCAGATTGCAAGCAGAAGCACAGGTTGCATCTTTTCACAGGGCAAAGTCTGGCCCTGGCATTGTGGGGGATGGGGCAGCTGGAGGGAACACTGTGTCCAAACATCCACTGCCTTCAACCCCACAAAAAAAAAAAGTCATCTCATGGCCAAAACTGATACAGAACTGTTACACAACTCTGCTCAGTGCCTCGTGAACTGCAAAATGAGCATGTCGGATTGCAAGCAGACTAAAATGGTATCCTATGGTGTCAGACAGCCCCACACAGCAACAGGAGAAGCTGCAGGAGTGTCCCCCCCCCACTCACGGAGATGAGCAGAGTGGAGCTAAGCTAGCAGGAGACAGGGAAACTCAACCTCCAGGCTTAAAGCAGCCAGTGAGACACACAGGAGGGACCCCCCCACAAAAAAACCACGTAAAAGCTGGTACCTATAAAAGAAGCAGTTGCAACACACGAGAACCCCCATGCAGCCGGTGTTGTGGTGGCCCTCGGACGAGCTCCACGAAGACGTTCCCTGCGCTCGTCCTCCAGATGTAGGAGACTACGGGTGAAGGAGCAATTTCACCGGAGCACCGAGCTCAAGCATGGCCAGCCCTCAAGAGTTCCGCTGCAGAACCCGGCCGTGCCGCCGTCTCCCGGGGCGGAGTGTGTGGCACGCAGCACGCAAAACAAGCCCTCCGATTAGCCAGCGGACAGGAGCAGCTCCAGTGGACAGGCACAGCTGCTCTCTCACATGCTCGCTCAGCACTGCTGCACTAGCTGCTGTGAGCTCGCCTCCCTCCCTTCCTCCCCTTTTTCCTCCTGTCTCTCTCTCTCTCTCTCTCCCCCACCCTGTCTCTGATTCTCATCCTCTCTCACTTGTTCCCTCCCTCCCTCCTTCTCTCACTCTCTCCATTCATCCATCTCTCTCTACCACCCTTTGTTTCTGTTTCTCTCTCTCTCTCCACCTCTAGCTTTCTCTCTGTCTCTCTCAGTTTCTCTCTCTCTCTCTCCGTCTCCACCTCCCTCTTGTCGTTCGCTCTAGCCCTTGAGGCAGGAACACTGGGTTGGCAAATATACTTGCAGAAAACTGCTGACTGGTCTCTGCAGAAAGGACTCTGCCAAGCATTTTTAAGGGCTCAATCAGCCTCAACAGTGATGCCTCTATGCTTCCCCACACCTCATATTTATGCAGGTTTCGGCCATTATCTACAGCCACACTATATATTTACCTGCAGTTTTCAGACTGCTCAAATACAAAAACAACCAAACAAACAAAACATTGAGATGGTAAGATAGAAAGCATTAAAATCATTTGTAAAGACATCTGCCACTCTATATAAGCAGAACAAGCATTTCACACCTCGGGTCATAGCAGACCTTCATAAGACATAAATTCACATTATACATGATTTATGGGCTCTTTTGACTTTCTTCTAAAGGGTGATTCTCATATGGCCAATGCAATAAATAAATAAAAATCAAACATACCATCAAACACACCAATATGTCACTATATTTCACCACAGAAATATGACATATGGTTGCATGACATTCCAAAGGGAAGACTTCGTATTGCCCTTTTCTACTCTCCGCAATGACACGCAGTGCGTTTTTTCAGAGTTTCAGAATTGATTCTTGCACTTTCCACGAGAGACAGAGCTGTTTGAATTGAGTAGGATGAGTACTGTTGGTCGACTGCACAGAGAAGGCTAAAATTAACAAACACCTCGTGAAAAAGTACAAATCAACTGTTCTGAAGGCAGCTATGCCTTGAATGTAGAGCGAACCTTTTATTTACTTTATGAAGCGTAAATTACGCTATTTGAAGTGTTTTTGCCTTTTGTTTAAATAAGTCCGTTTAATATGGTTTGTAGTTTCCTGTGAAACAAGAAGCTACCTCGCCTCGTTTTGCTCCCTTTTGTTAGCTAGCATGGTGTGCAGGCAAACTAAGGTTAACGTCCAAGAATGCTAGCTATAAAACCTATGGCAACTTAAGAGTTTGGCAGTCTGAATGTTGTGCAGTGCCTGAGTAAGGGTATGTTTTTGATGTCTGAGTTTTGTTAAACTAATGCTGTTTTTACTTGGCGTTCCCTGCCGCACAACTGCAACTGGCGAATGCAACCGTGTACACGTTGCCATGGTGATAACCTTCCCCCTGAGGAAGTTGCAACGCGACAGCTACGTCATCCGCCTCAGAGACTTAGATCATGACGTCATTGTAAAGCGGAAATGTACTTCTGGGGCCTCTGAGGATGCTGCATGATTATATACAAGTGCTCTCCTGCCTGTCTTTAACGGATTACGGCAACTTCTTCAAAACCTACGTGCATTTAGGGTTTAATGACGATTTTGGAGGCATTGCCTAGTCAAGGCTGTCTGATCTGGTCAACTCGTAGCATTTTCTCTACGATGGCTTCCTTGTATTGGTGAAATGGTACGTTCGTGTCCTGTGGAAAGTTACAAAAATAAAACGGAATAGAAAAAGAAAAAAACTGTAAACAAGTATTTTTTTTAGTTTTCCTCCTGAGGAAGGGGCAATGGGCAGCAGATAGAGGAGATCGCTAACGAGGCTTGCAATGGCCTGATTTGCAGCGCTTGATAAGCAAGAATATGATTTACGTTCATGTTTGCGCTTTGAATTTTCAGATTTTTATCCTTATCCAGCCATTTATCCCTCCGTAATAAAGTAATGACATTGTATTCCTGGCCGTTTCCTCGTAATCAACAGTTTTTACAACATTGACAACTACTTAATGTTAGTTAATATGCTGTTTGCTTCTGTTTTCCGGTATTATGCGTTATTGCTCGAAATGACACGCGTTTAATTCGTGTTTACTGTACAGTTCAGTGCATTCTTCCAAAATTCAAAGACGCCATGTGTGTCGCAACGATAAAGACCGATGAATGTGAAATAAGTACAAGTACGCTCCCGCTGGTAGCCGTGCCAGACACGAGCAGAATATGTTAGCTAGCCACCATTTTAAATTGTTTTAAACAGATCTACTTTGAATAGTGTGTCCTAATAACTTTGTAAACGTTTGTTTTTGTTGTACATGAACCGTATCAACTACAAGCACGACTGGCTCCGTACGTTCTTTACACACATGGAAGACCACATAGTGGTGGAAGAACCACGTGGTCTAAACATGCTGTAAATCCCCTATTGCTTGTTAACCAATCACGTTAATCTCCGCCGTTCACTGTTAATTAAGGCCATTCTGAATCCACAACAGCGCTATCTCCAGAACAGTTTTGATCTGAGCGTTTGCATATGAGCTAAATAATTTTTAAAAGCCTGACAGACCAAAAATAGACCATGCTGCAACGAAGGTGTACGCATACGTGATTCGTGAGAAGAAAAGGACCATCTCGCATTTTATAATATACTCCCCCTTCGACAGAGTGGGAGGGACGATAACTCCTCGCTGTAATTTATCCAGAGTACAGTCTGGAAATTAAGACTCGATTATTCAGTTTGCTTTTATAACAGGTGCAGTGTTAACTACAGTGACTTCTGTGATAAGTACATTTTCTTTGTGATGCAGTGGGTGTCTGGGCTAATACGCAAAGCAGATCTCGTTAGTCCCAGCAGACAGACCTGATTTATAAGACAGAAACCAGATGGTTTCCTATTAGCTTACAGTTCTAAAAATAAACAGTCTGGGACAAAATTGAGTTTAAATTATCGGCACTGTTTCCGTTTAAAGTAAAAAACGTTTTATAGCAAAGGTATGAACGTCTCGACGGGACACCGGTGCTTTTAACAGAGTTGATAGGCGCGAGGACAGAAGAGTCGGGGAGGGAAACGGCACGTGAGCCGTATTCTAATGTAGCGGGAATGGTCTCGGTGGCATGACGACCGAGTTCGTTCAGCGAGAACGCGTTTGCATTAGGCGTTCAATGTAATGAATAAGAGTTGGGGGGGGGGGGGTAATGGATGGGAGCATGCTGTTCGTTCGTTTCGGTTGACCATCAAAGAAAGCGCAAAACGAGCTTTACTGGTTTTTTGTCTTTTGCGAGTATTACTAGTATTTCAACCTGTAATCTGGAAACGTGCGCGTCATTCAAGTGGCAGCGGGGAGGAAAGGAGGAAACGTATACACTGTTAAGATTTTAATAACGCACGAATTATGATTGAATTCGTTTAATTTTTCTCAAGACTAACAGTTATTTTCATAACATAAGATATATCTTATATGTGATGAAACTAAAAAAGTCCTTGGTGACCTCGGTATGTAGGCGTATTTAGGCATGCGGGTTAACGGAATTCTGAACAATACGAGTGCAACAAATATTATAGAATATTAAATAACCACGCCACTTATAAATAAAGAAGGATTTAGGGTTCCTGGAGGTGGATCTATTCGAAAAAGAATCGGAGTTCCATTTGGCATATACATGACTGCATACATACTCAGCAAGTATATAGAAGCGCTTACCTGTTCAAAGTGTACGAGCCGTTTCTTTTAAACCTCATGCCGAAGGACAGCAATCTGACAAGGATATCCAGAATTGTTCAGATCTCGCTTTCTTTGCGCAAAGAATATCTTTTGTTGTTGGCACCTAAAGACAAAGAACGGGAAGGCGTTGTGCAGACTTTCCATTTGTCGATCCAAGACCGCCTCCCCCGATAGCCATGCTTCCGCAGGGCAGGGTTAAAATAATTCTAGGGGGACGATACTTCGAAATGTCTCCTTAGTTAGAAGCGTAAAGAACAACTTATATCAAACCCCAACCTCTGTAAAAAGAATGCACCAGACCGCGGTAGTAAAATGGTCAGATATGCCTTGCAATAGCTACACTTTCTAGTCCATGGAGAGAGTAAGAGACTATCATGAATACCACTAGGGTCTAATCCATAGTAATGATGCCCCCTTCCTTCTCCCATTTTTCTTCTGGTGCCTCCTCCTACATGGTGGGTTTTGGTTTCATCAGAAGCCACATAACTGGGGCACAGGCAGTAAAATTACAGATGTGAAGCTATGGAGGCAGGAAAAAAATACATAAATCACCCATCTGGAGTGATTTGCTGGTCTCAGTAAAAACAACCCCCACATTAAAAGACATGGCTAAAAATAGAAAGAAATGGGCCCCCAAAAGTCAAAAGTTTACCCTCTAAGAAACGTAGTCAACATCAACACAACATAATCAATTTTCCACCAAAATAGTGTAGGACATTGCACCTTGAATGACAGCTATAGGTTAAAAGAGACTGCCCAGACCGACCCCCCCCCCCACCCAAAAAAAAGGGTTATTTCACTCTGGTGTCATGCCTCTAATAGGAAATTGTTCTTAGCCAAATATGGTCAGAAAGGCATCCAAGTCTAAATTAGCCTCCAGCCATCTAAATCCTACAAGTACATTCTGAACGAATGGACAAATTACAGTCCCACGAGCCAGCTCATAAGGACAAAATGGAAAAATAATTAGGAACTTTATTTTGTTCTTATATCTTCTTTAAAAGTTGTCCAAGATTTGGTTGGTTCTTTTCTAAAGGTTAAAAATTTTTGGCCCCACAGGAAAAACCTGTCCTTGAATAAGAGAGTGCCTTAGCCCCTTTCATAGTTTACGTAAGAAGTCAAAGGTGCCTCATTGCTTCATTCATATGTGGACTAAGTACAGATGGTGAATGTCATTCCATTCCTTCTCCATCTTCCGCTCGGTCTCCCCTAATCTCTCTCTCTTTCTTTTTCCTTCTCTTTGTATCTCTCTTTCTGTCTCTCTTTCCTACCAGCCTGCCTTCCCTCTCCTACAGAGAGTCTGGCAGGCAGCTCCAAGTCCAGCACCAGGGTCGTTCATTAGCATAGCAGCTAGCTGGCAGTGCTGTCTTTGATCGATCAGCCGCTGCAGCCGGGGGGGGGCAGGGGGCAGGGGGGTCTTGTGCAATCTGCTCTAGGGGCAGTGCAGGAGGCCGCTGGTGCAGGACAAGCACACACACAAAGTGGTACAAACAATGATTTGTACTCCCCACAGCTCTGATTTTCACCACTTTGTTGTGAATCTTAATGAGGGTGCAGTTAGCAAATGTACTTCAGTCCTGGACCATCATGCTGTACTGGCAGGGGCAGAAATTTAAAGCTAAATGCTAAAGTACACACAGCTAATCTTGACACTGATGATGTTAATCAGTGTTCTAAGGATGAATGATGTTACACTTATATATTGACTTTCTCGGTAGCCAAGGACACTTTACAATCAACACATTGCACAATGTTTTTACATCCAGTGAATGCACTGGTGAGAAGAGTCATCCAGCTGCATACACTGTACACTCAACACACACAGGAAACCACAGCCCATGGGGGACGGCATAAGGAGCAGGATGGGAAGAGAGGATAACACCCAGGACAGGCATCATCCATCACTGGGCATACACACATACTCACACACCGGGATGAGGTAGCCAATTTTTTACCTAACCTCCATGTTTTTGGATTGTAGGAGGAAACCAGAGACCCCGGAGGAATCCCACACAGACGCGCAGAGAACATGGAAATTCCATCCAGATAGGGAAATGAACCCAAGACCCTAGTGCTGAGAGGCAAATGTTCTAACCGCCAACCCTCCGTGCTGCCCACAGAAGAGTCTGGACACTAAAGCTTTTCATAGACTTTTCAGCCCATTGAAGGGTCAAGTGCCTAAATGCATCTGTGTGTTATGGCACACACCCGCACACCAGCCATTTTATTAGGACACGCCTACCTTCAACCTATAACCATTTTATGTATAGGTGCACTTACGAGGGTGCAATTACACACATCCTCTACCCAACTCATCACAGTGACTGTGACCAGAAGCACTTCTGACCAGATATTATTTGGAACCATTCTGAACAAAATATTAAAACTTGCATGCTAGTGGGGGTTGAGTAGAAGTTAAACGCCCAGCACAGAACACCACAGCACATGAAGATGCTGGCTACAAATGTATGGCAACAGATGGGTTATTGTCTCAGGCTTCATACCCACAAGGTCTTTCTTATGAAGTTTTGGGTATTTGTGTACACATATTTGTTTTTCTGCATTTTCCATTTGGGTACCATTAATTGTGTCCTTTAGTTGGGCCTTGTTCCCCCAACTGACATTTATCGACAGCACATTCAGTGCATTCGCAGTCTGACGCCATGATGAAATCCCTCTTTTCAAACTGGGCTCTGGCTCATGGCTAGGCGTAGTCTGCATCCCAGAACATACTGCAGGATATTTTACAGCCTTAACATTCGAGGTTTTATCAAACACAGACTTTCTGTGCCTGCCAACATGTTACAACACAGAATTCCATCAATCGGTTGGACAGTAAGAGCTGGTTACTGGAACATGACACAGGGCCAATCATGACCCTACAGCGCTCCTGCCTTAAGGTGCACCTCAGCCTCCGTGTGAAAAGTTGTAGCCTTACTCAAAGTGTCAAATACAAAACAACCTTAAGAAGCTAAACTGAGGTACCACAGTTTCCAAGGCAAATAGAAAGACTGCTGTATAGATGAAGCACTGCCCAATGACTCCAGTGTATTCTAGGAGTGGAGAAGCGTTGAGCTCAGCTCAGACATGGGCCATGTGATCCCAGTGGTGCAAGTGTGACCTGAAATATGACAGACAAACATCCTGCCTGCAGGCGCGAGGCTGGAATACGATCACTCAACAGCAGACATGCGAGAACAAGGGCAGACGACCCAGCGCATACGACCCCGTGCAGGCGACCCCTGGGCAGGCGACCCCTGGGCAGGAAGCCTAACCGGGACCCATTTATCCTCATGCCCATTCGATTCATTTAGCTTCAGGTCCATATGCAGTGATGAACAGAGTCTAAACACTCCAGAACCCATAAACTACATGGCGCCAACTACGTACTTATAAACAACTCCACAATTTATGAGGGAAGTGATGTTGTCTGTATAAGGTAGTACTGCTTTTCCCTCCATGGGGAGAGATGTTCCACCAGTGATGTTGCTGCAATGGGAGCCTGTACCCCATCAGTACTCTGGCAGATCCTGCTACTGTGCTGTAGTGGCATCCACACAGCGGCCATCTTTATGTGCCAGTGTTCCCAACACAGCCATGGGGGGAGGTGCAGGGACCACACCACTACTTTAATAAAACCTTATGTCTAAATTTCATTGTAAATACGTACCACAAATGAGTCGAGTCTGAAATAAATAATTGACTCAAACCACGACTTGCATGTTTAAGATTAATAAAAATATAATTAATGAATTATGCTGTAAATGTAGAATTATGACATATATGGGGAAACATTATTGCAGAGACACGCGTAGCAGGACAAAGGACTATAAGGACTCTGCTGACATCTAGTGGATACCCAAGTATATCTTCTGGCTGTGTGGAGGCAATATCAGATATCTTGTATGAACACTCTGTCCAGGAATGAAACCTTATACATCTAGGGGGTGGGGGACATAACCCCATGAAGATGGTATTAATCATATGACTTACAGCCTACTGCTGCTGAATGACTCCAGGCCGTGTGCTTTATGACACCACTGCATGTTTTTAGCCACGCAGTAAAGTGGACTCAATTACACGCTTGGTGACATACATCCAAAAGACACGAGGGGCGTAGGAAAAGTGGGCAGTGAACTCAGTAACCCAGTTCTTCTCCATGTCCTGTCTTTAACGGTTACTACACTACAGAGGCCATACCATAGCTAGATTCCTCTAGATGTAAATGTGAATAAAATGAAGAGGATGTCCAGTGCTGGGTGTTGGGAGATGTGAGGACACTCTGTCTCTGAGCTTCACGCTGGGTCCAGGATTTACAGACATGGAGGGAAAGCTGCTCCTCGGAGACCTCCTTCCTGTTTGTGTTAGATGGGGAGCATAAAGGAATACAACCTTGTAGAGAACATTTCTCCAAAAAGAACATACACAGCAAAGACCTACAGTGTTCTAGCTCAGAACAGCTCAGAAGCAACCAGTCACTGTAATTTCAGAGGTGCTGTCTCAGTAAAAGGAGCAAATATATAGTCCAACGACGCAGGACTATAACCACAGGGGACTGCTCCATTATTCACTTACAGAAACCTCTAACTTCAGCAAGAGTAGACATTGGAAATGATCCGAGTGTTTACAGTGAGCGTCTGCGTGTCTGTTCCAGGCTAAGTGATAAAGCCAGTGAACTTGTGCTGTGAAGAACTCCATGTTCTCCCCTACAGCCTTTAGATCAAATTGTCGTTCTGCAGACATGAGACTGTACACAGACAAAGACCGCATGTGGTTTCAAAGCATCAGCGAAGCTCAACGGACTATGCAACTACACTGTAGTACTATTGGTCACTGGCATCTCTGACCGTGCTGGTGTTATGCACCCTTGAGTTACAGTGGACCATTCAACCTACAGCAGGTTCCTGGTGGAGATGTGTAAGAATGAATGATGTGAAGTCGGAAAGGAACGTGCCAAACTGACAAAGAAAACAGCCGTAAATATTAGCTTCTCTGAACGAAAGGAAGCCCAGAATGTCTCTCGCCCAGAACACTCGCACCCTATTTCTGTCTCTCTAGCTGTCGTGCTCTCTCCTGCACGCACACACACACACACACACACATGCATGCACGCACATATGCGCATGGAGCACACGAAGGAACACAGAAAGAGCTGAGGCACTGAAGCGCTCTGCGATCGGCTCATTAAATGGCGACTGCAGCAACGTGACAAGAGATCCTGGAGTTCAAGCTGAGTCCAGCTGCTCAGGACGCCGACCAGGAGGACAGCGTGGTGCCAACTACACATCAGCAAAACAACCACACTTTCCCAGAGCTGCTCGAAATGGCTCAATCTACCCTCCCGGAGAGGTCTGACTTCATATGAGGGTTCAGGAGCTCCATTTGCTATTCACACCAGGTCCGTTAGCTACACGAACTGCTTTGCAAATTAGATCAGAAGACATCGTGAGCAACACTGTGTTAAACGTGCTAAAGTCTTTAGGCCAAAGTTCAGTCCACGTGTGAACATTTTGCTGCAGTATAGAGTGACCACGTCCATTCATGGCTGACATGAAGATTTGTCACGGCACGCACGTCCTTTGTGTCCGCTGTGGGAAGCCTGTTAAGGTAAGAACTGGGAGTGGACTTGAAGCCAAAGACATTGATGTCTTTGAAGTCTGTAATTGACATAAATGAAACCATGGACAGAATGTAGGGTAATGGTCTCCTCCACACGTAGGCCTGTCTGCTGAAACACTCGACCGCTGGCTCCACAATGCCACGCCGAGTGCAGGTCTGCGGTCTGCTCAGTAATTGGGGCTCTGGGCTTGAGACACTGGCCCGGCTCCTGGCATTGGTCGAGATGGGTGTCGTTGCTCTGACTGCCTGCCAGACACGCAGGAATGTGAACAGAGCCAACCTTTCATCCGCACGCGCATGGTGTCAGCCTGGGCCCAGGGTGACCTCTGAACCTTCGTCGCTGGAGCCTGCCTATCTTTCTCACTTTCTTGTGCGCTGTCAGGATGGACATGTTGAAATGCAGCAGAGATGAAGGACTGTGACAACCAAAGTTCACCAAGTAGCCTGCCTTTCCAAATCAGTCGCTAAGCTAATGATGAGCTTCAAAAGAAGCAGCAAACAAGGTGGGTGTGTTGATTCTGCCTTAACAGCAATTTTGGTTTCCATTACGTGATAAACATCCCTCTGTGAACTTTGTACAAAACTGATTTTCAAGATTCTTGTAAAATATTGCACACTTTTAGAAATACAGTACAACATCACTGTTGTGCTACTTAGACACAATTTTTCTAAAAGTATGTATTTGTCCATGACATATTCTCTAATCAGATTTATTTCTCTGCTCCTAGCGTAGATGTCATTTAGCCCCAATTCATGATGTACATGAACATGTAAAATCTTCTTTGCACAATCTTTAAATGCAAAGATCAAGCAGCCAGCACCCTTTCAGATGATCGTCATCGGAGACTTCATGTACTATTTTGACACAAGTACCATGCCATTTTCCCCTCGACACCACAAGCTCTTTGACATACACTGCAGGCGATTAAACAGATCACTTCAAGATTCGGAGCGCATATTTCCAAACTCCATTATTCAAACATTTCAAGCAGCAGTAACTCTTCAGTGTTTAGACATACTCTTCCTCAATAGCTTTCCGAGCATGACTGGAACTCCATTTGGGACTTAGGAGAAGGAAGGCCTTCTGTGCTCCATAGTTCTCCCTGCCAAAACAGAACGAGAGTCCAACGACCCAGCCCACAAGGCTCTGTATCCAGGCAGTGCAGGAACTCTGCCCCAGTCCGAGATTCTCGGCCAGTTGCAAGTCATTCCATGCCTTAAGCTATCCTGAAGCCTACCATTCTCACCCTGAACCTGGCCATGGCACAAAAACAGCAGATCTTTGTGCCTTGATCATGCGCAGTGCGCTTCCTATCGGCGGCCTCCCAGAGTTCACGGACAGCAGGAAATGCAGCAGACATATGAGCCTCAATGTGCTGGGTTTAATTAGCCACTCTAATCTACCCATGCTCCCTCAAGTCCCACAGACCGGGTTCACACAGGGCCTGTGATGTATGCAGGTTGTAAACAGTGCGGCAAACAGCATGAGTGCATGTGTGGGTGTGTGTGCGTGCGTGTGTGTGTGTGGGGGAGGGGGCATCCCTGGTGCATGTAGTCCAAGTCAGCGTGGGGAGAACGGGGTTTGCAAGCTCACACATGCTGGGTGACCTAGAGAACAGACAAGCAGCCACAGGACCAAACTCAAGGGCCTGGAGCAGAACAGCTTCAAAAACAAATGTCAGCACTCTTCTGTTTGTGCAGTCGGTCAGCATGCAGGTTGGTGGTCATGCGCCCCCCCCACCTCTCCTTTCCTGGTGCAAAGAGGATTGGAAGAACCATATTAGTTGAGTCAGGTGCATTACAGCAGTGACAACACAAACAGGACATGGGGAGAGAAGCGCTGCTCTGTCGGAGTACTTCCTGAGAGTCAATCCTGCTGTCAACGAGTAAGAGCTTGGGTGGTCCGGAAAGCATTAGCTGATCCATGTTAAAAGCTGAATCTTGCACTTCAACAGTATATACCCATATTGATTTCTGTATGGATGGAGGAGGAGATTTGCTCTGCTAGTTTACAGAGAGATCATAATGAGCAGATTTCTGTGCTCATAATGAGAGATTGGGGTAGCGGGTTCCTCCGCATAAATCTAACTATGACATGCATGATAGTTCAATTGGGAAAGACCACAAGCATGTTGGACCCAAATAAGGCAGCAGGCCTGATCCACTGGCTACGGGATGATTACTGAACATCATAATACTCCTGTCAAATAGGCCAGTTACACAGAATGAAAAGATTGTTTGCTTTTGATAGCAATAAAAGCAAGACTTAAAAAAAAAAAAGAAGCTACTTCAAAACATGCTAGACTTTTTAACAGGGTTAATTATGCCAGCAGTAAAGGTGAGCCAACACCACTACAAACCGCTTGAAGCTAATTGCTAGTGCAGTATTCCAAGGTGTTCTCTACAGAGCAGCACCTATGATAGCACCTTTTACGTTAAGACACCATAGATCTTTATTATGATCAACGAAGCATCAGTACTAAAAAAAAACCAAAAAACAAAAATAACAAAAAATAAAATAAAAATCAGAAATGCCCAATAGCCCTCGTCTCAAATAACAACAGTGAATTATACTTAAATACTTAATGCCACAAAGAAGTTATTTGCTGAAGTATTGGGCCATGCAAAAATGGGCCATGCAAAGTGAAATGACTGCAGTGTATCTAGGAGGCCAAAGCAGAACAAGACTCATCTGCACTGGGTGAGTCTCAGGACGAGGCCAGACGGCCAGACTGCAGAGTGCCACACCGCCACCCCATGAGCTGATCAGCTGGGCTGAACTGCTCTCAGCCCTGCACACGGCAGCCGTTCTGATGCAACACTCAGACGAGCCAATTACTCCGTCTCCCTGCCAGGAGTCATGTAGCAGAGCACAGATCCCAGACGGCTTTTAGAATGCAGCCTGGACCATTTAGTTGGCAGACATGCAGTTGTGCATTTGAGCTCATGCACCAGGTACTCAGCAGTGCACATACATGGGATACATGCAAAGGTTTCCAGTTTCTCTCAGTCCACTCCTATAATAGTGCATATTGCAGTCACATTTCCACAACCTCCTCAGTTTCAGGCTGGCTGTTGATTCTACACGATGGGCCATGAAACACAGAATCCATACAAACGCTCATAGTCAAAACAGCAGGACAGATGCTACTCCTATATATCTACACAGTGGAACTGTCCTCCTGAAGGGTTTCTGCAGTGACCATCTTGCCCTACGCAGACTTGAATTATTTATAACGGCCACCAAACCCATCTCAACACAAAACAGGAGACTTCCACTAGCAATGCGGGACATCAACGTCCATGTAGGAACCAAGACACTCACTGTCTCTCTCACCAGGCAGAGCTGGAGAAATTAACCTGTTGTCAGGGCACATTTAAATTTTGGTGATAATAGCAATATGAACCCTGCCAGGACGTAACAACTAACACGCCCCGACACAACAGTACCACACAGGAGGATGAGGCTATAAAATGGGTCTTTAGCACCATGTTTATCCATTTGGCCCCGACAGTTATATTGCTGTTGCTTTCATGCTGCTCCCGCTCTACAGAGGCCGTTACGGATAAGCACTCAAGCCACAGTGCAAACTGCACTCTGATCTCTGGGGCTTAAACAACCGTAACCTTCAATAGCTTCAATGCAGCTCTATGTCATTTGGAAAGAACAGAAGTGAACGGTGATACAGTTAAAAGGAAATGCCAAAGGCTCAGATGAGAAGAACATACTTCCACCGAGTGGATGATATGGACACAATAAAGACCTAAAGCAAGGGGGGGGGAGGAAGAGATGCTTAAGAAAAGAGGTTTTATATTAACACGATTAAACATAATTAGTTTGCGTAATGAAGAGAGTCGGAAAGCCCTACAGGGACCGTGTAGATTGCAGAGTTCGGTATTTTAAGCGTTGCTGGTTTTGAATCTGCTGGCATGGCTAGTTCCCTACAGGGTTGTTCTGTGTGCAGGAGCAAACAAGGTGGGAGGGCGGTGATGCCAAGGAAACACACCCCGATCACACACCCAAAGGTCAGGACAAGGTGTAGAGCAGGAGAGGATTCAACTCCGCAATCCACTCAAACAACCCATCCACCCACCCCTGCAAAGCCTGGAACATTTGAATCAACCAAACCCCACTAATCAAAGGGTTTTTTTTTTCTTCTTACGTATCAAGTAGTCCCATCTGGTTTATTCCTGTCTAGAGCAAAATGAATAATACAATAACTGCTTGAATTACAATAATTCGCCAGAGTCTAGAGAGATGCTCAAATTTAACCCTGCTGTTTTATTATGCCAAACGCGAATACATGATAAGCTGTCAAATCACAGAGGTTGCGTTGACTGCTGACTTGTGCACATTAAAAAGACACACTTGGACACACTTACTCTTGCATCATGCAGTGGACTAAGTGGTGCGCTGATGTAACTCTAGAACTGGTGTGTCTGATGGCCACTTGGTCCTGCTGGACACAGGCCCCTGCTATGTCCACAACCAAATGTCTGTGGCCAGTATACTCACATTATACTCACATCGGATTTACAGGCCTGCTGAGATATGGTTAGACGGATCCCAACTGCAGCACAAATCGTGCTGCCAGAAACATCAACGCGATTGTACGAGTACAGACATTATGCTCTTACATTACTGCTTTGAGAACAATAGGTTGAGCTGTTCTCCACCCAGCAGAGAGCATTTCCTTCCCCTGGCCACCACGTCATCTCTTCCCTTTAGCTTTGCGTATTTGTGATGTGCTGTGCTTCGGGCAAATGTGTGGCAGGATCACACGTTCTGCTCATCTCACGCGCCACGCGCCGGCTCCCGGTAGCACCGGGACCCTGTCTCAATACTGCACACCCCACAGGGAAAAAAACGTCAACCGGATGCTTCGCAAGTCGATCGTCTTCGCGTGGAACTTGCTTTTGGTTCACAAAGTGACAAAGGTGTGGCTTGTTCTGTGGTTAAATAGGTCAAAATGAGGCACAGGCCTAGTTAAACAGAAGTAAATACGGTGAAGCAGTAGCTGTACACACAAACTGAACCTGCATCACATCCTCAGCTTGCACGCATTTTGAAAAAAAGAAGAAAGAGGATACAAACAGGCAGCTTCAGTCTCGGGAGGGTGTAACGTGGTCACCACACATCCAGCACCAGCAGGACAAAGGACGTGGTGCTCCTGTGTTGGGAAAATAATCTGGGTATGTGACAGACTGCATGACCATTACAGCAGCTGAACCACAGCCTAACCCTACGGGAACGCTCGACGGGCCTGACCTCACCTCCGTCACCTGAGGTTAACGGGACAAGCGGCTTCCCTGGGCAAAGAAATGCGCAGTCCACAGGACACAAAGTCTGAAGGGTCTTTAGAATTACATTTTTAATACGTGTGCATCTCCCTATGCACGGGAGTCCGGTGTGCAATAAATACACAGTGGCCTAAATTGTGCAATCAATCACCTTTAGCTGAGTTTAACTTGATGCTATTTTCAGTCTGGCTGTTTCACATAACATTCCTCTGGACACAACTGTGCAAACCCATTACTATTCCACAGACTGCCAGGGGAAACAAATGATTAGACAACACCACAGATGCTAAACAATATTAAGTTACATGAAGAGGTAAGCAGCTAGTTTTCACATGCTTTGGAGTCCACTAGCCTTTAACAGACATGTAGCCACATAAGCACACAAGCAAAGAATGCATATAGTATGCATATAGGCCTAGGTCTCCATCACTTACCACACCTAATGGTGAGCAATAAGGAGGAAGATCAGAGGGGAAGTGAAATTTAAGGCGGCGAGCACATGTGACGCATGGCAGGTAGGCCCAATCCAACAATCCTCTTTACTTTGGCTAAGCATGACTAGGGAATGACTGGCTCAACACTGTGCTAGACACCAACAGGAAACAGGAAAACACCACAGCCAACTTCACTGACCCCACCCAGAAACCCTGCCATTATTACCATGTTACACAGAAGCTCTACCAACATTACCATGGCCTTTAAGACCCAACAGCCAACCTATGGAAGAAAAAAAACACATCAGTACAATCATTCTGATGCTTCGGTAGTATAAAATACACGCGTGCACGCTCATCAGGTCTGAAGGGACTGTTAAAACGTCTACTGGCATATTATAGTGACATAGTCTACATTTATAACTGCCCAGTCTGCCATTACCATCAATCATTCAAATGCAGGGGATTAAACATCTGTCGCCTGAGCTTACTCAGATAAGCTGACAAAGATGCATTTTCAACAGGGCATCTCTTCAATGATGTAACAGCCTGTCTGGACCTCTCTGAAGCCAGCTTAGCCACCTGCATGGTGGCATGTTGTCTGCTAGACTGTGTATGGGCAACGCCAAAACCCCTGCAGAACTTGACAGACGCCATCATTTAAATCCTACCCCAGATAATGCAAGCGCATGCAGATGACATCAAAAAACAACCCTGCACAGAGTACACAAGAAGCACGATAAAATGTAGAGTTATATCCGGCATGATTCCCAGAAGGCAAACCCTCGGTCAACTACCGGTGCCAAAGCAACTAGACAGCGAGAGCACAGCCATTTGTCAGTGGTTGCTCGTCTTTGTGATAATGTGCTTGATTAACCCATTCAAGTATGTCAGCCCACTTGTGACTCAGAAGATGTGGGCTTCTAAAGTCACATACTGAGCAGTATAAATAGTAATGAGTTAGAGATGCACTATTGCCTGATGTGCACAAAGCATAGTATGTGTATAAACATCTTGTGTACTACAACTACACTGAACAGAATGAAGTTTATAACTAACTGAACAGTTCTAAATCTCTCTCAATAAAATGCTAAATAATTGCAATTTGGTTCCAAGTTTAAAGTGAATGGCAATTTAAAATAAAACAAACAACAAAACACTAACAGCCACATCAACAATTGGTTCAAGAGAAATGTACAATGGGCTAAACTCACAACAAATATGTGAATTGTCAGATCACAACCTCTGATTACAGTAAATGAAGAGAGAGCCTCCTCTCATCTGGGGTGCACACCCTCAGCTGCATTCAATACACCTCTTATCTCCAAATAATTCAATAAATAAAAAGACACACCATCACTATACAAGGAGCCTACCACAGGCATGACTCATTTCCCTCTGCCATACAGTACAATAAAGAACGTAATAAAAAAATATTTTATTAAACATGCAAATACAAAGGAGATACTTTGCCTAATGAAAAAGCAAACCCGTTTAACGATGTTCAGTTTGCGTTTTATTATACCCTCAAACAGATCACTTTTATATCATATTATTACAGGTCATTCGCTAATTACCTCGACACTAACAACAAATGTACTCATAAAAACAATATTCCGGACATCAGGAAACGAACCAGTACCATACCCCGCTAAAGTTCTTTTAAATACCGACGGCAAGTCTGTAAAATAACACACAAAGCTACAGTTTTGCAGTTATAAGCTTGAACTGCAGTCAGCCGGATGTCACTGTGAGCAGTGCACAAGCAGCACGTGTACGAATAGGAATTGTTGCAAACATTTAGGTTTCAAAATTAATCAATGTTCTCTTAAAGGCCCTCGATGTTGTGAATACACTTGGTCCACTTGAATTAACATCATTAGCATGCAAGCAAGCCAGATGTCTCGACTTAAATAACTTGCTTTAGAAACACCGGTTGCTCGCGGTTCCCTGCAGACAGACACACACATGGAGGATGAGAAATGCAGTGTGGCTGTTTCTACAGAATCACCGGCGTCCACAACAAGTGTGCAATCAAAAGTGAAGTAACTTCCCGAGCTATTTTGTGCTATCGGTAGTTAGACAGGGTTCTTATGAATTGATCTAGAAGCATTGTCAGGAAGTTGGCTTATCGCTTCCAGGTCAGATATACAAGAAGGCAGAATTTAAGTATCACTGGCAATATTCAACTCACCCCATTAACCAGTCCATTGTGTTGGTGGCAGGGGGTGGGACCCACACGAGGTGAAGGCAGCCCCTTTTGCCTCGGCTTGTCCGGACTCCACAAAATTATGCCCAGCCAGGGCAGAATCTGTTACCGCAAACCAGTGTCTAATGTCTTTTAACAAACACCAGTGAAATGCCCGGTGGAAACACAGTCAACAGAAATGACAAACGTATCGGAAGATGCAGCCTTGGCTGGAGGCTGATGACAACACGGCTGCGCCGACTTGGAGACTGAATGCGTTGATGCACAGAAATGGTTTCGACTCTTGTTAGAAAATGAACCGTGATTACCGCGGTGCGGTTTTCTGCCGGACGAACACTTCTTCCTCTCAACAGCGACAAAAAGTACAAGGACTGTTCGCTCGGGAGCCCGTTTGTCTGAACGCTACTGTCCCGGATGCTAGCGCGGACTCCTGAGCCCGTGCCGCTGCAGCAACAATTTAGACCTTCTGCTTCATAGGGAATCCGGAAGTAAACACAGGCCCGACCCCCGCTTTCATTTCCGTGGTTGTGTCGCGTCATTGTAGCCACAATAAGCTACAATTAGTTTTCCGGTGTCTTGCGGAATTGAGGGAAAACACAGGCAAGTCAAAAGCCTCATACAGACGCTGAATAATTGATGCGTAATTCCACCATTGCTGAGTAATTTAGAGTAATTTTCTAAACATAAATATTATCTTATGTCAGAGAGTATGATTTACTTCTCAATCGGCTTATTTTTGCCTATATCCGTTGGATTTGTAACTTAAATTGATTATTTCAGCCAAGATTTTTGTTTCATAGGTTATAAGTAATTTAAAACAGGTTAAGACTTGCTGATTCTGCTCATTTTATCCATGTCAGTCTTGGAGACTAAAAAGAATGTATGTGATTAGGTATTAAACCGTTTGTATTAGGACTGGAACGAGAAGGACAGTACACTGCACGATATAACACTCAACCAGCAGATGGTGCTGTTGTTATAGTGTACTCGGTCATTGGCAGTTATTTAGATGACGAACCTTAGAGTGTAGATCTAAAATATGTATTACATTTTATTACTACATTTTTTATCCTTTTTATCATATGCTGTTAACTTATGCAACATGAGATGCTGGACTTTAGAACACGGTGTACATATTACCGGTCAGCCCATTAGCTCCTTAGGGCTGGTCTGGCTCAGTGAAGGTCAGTCAATGAAAAAGATTTGACAACTGCAACCGATGCTAAGTCTAAAATAATTGCGCCGGTAAATTCCCGTAGCAAAATATAATGTATCAACAATTTAGTAAAATACATATGTATGTATATCATTTCTGGAATTTATAAGGCTACCATTATTTTAATGTAAAATGTGGGTTAATGGATTTTTCAAGTGCATTTCAAAAACAGCTTTCAGATTATATTTTTTTCAGACATTATTGGGAAATCTGAAAATACATAGGAAGGTCGGTGTAAATTGTAGGCCAGAGAATAATCTCTATGCTGAGAGATTTATAAGTATACCAGGTATATACTGTATAAATATATATATTTACAGATTAATTACAGTAGTGCTGCAACATAAATAATTACCAGTAGATGGCAGAAAGACGCTAATTAAAGGACAATGTTTGTTTATTGAAGGTTAACAAAAACATAATTGATTCAAATAACGATAAAACATATGCCTTGATCAAAACCAAACAACTAATATGAACAAACGTGGAGCATTTATTAACTCCTTATATTCAGGAATGCCTTACTATGATTGCAAGTACACAAACCATGATTAAAACCGATGCAAACTTTCTTATAACCCTTTCCCTAAACAGCACACACACATGACCCAAGGAACCCCCACCCCTATCTATTCCACATTATAAGTGGCTAGACATTCACACTAAATATAGCCAATGGACTGTGTGGAATCATGACAATAGCACACCCAGTAGCTACTTCAGTCACCTGACCCCTATTCACTCACTGCATTATGCTGCCTCATAGCAAAAGCTCACCAGCAGGTGAAGCTATGCTAAGCTTGAGATCCCTGACTACAGCATCGAACGGGCTGTTCCTAGGGACGTACTTCACCTCCTCAGTATTGGTTGCAAGGTCCAGGGCATGGACCCCACCCAGAATGTGGTCGTGCTGTCTCCACAGACCGCAGTAACATATGAGAACAGGCCTTTCAGGAGGAGGGCACAGCTTGAAGAGATTCTTATTCACTGCTAGCTTGGAAAGTTAAGGCACAACTCTCCTGTCCAGACAACATAACCTTGGAGTTCTGCACATGCACATCTCCTTGCATTCGTATTCTCATGCACACTCTCTTACACACATGCACGGCAAAGTGATCTCATCTGTTTTGTTATATACACTCTACCACTGTTGACATCAACCAGTACGTATTTGTTTGTTCTGTGTGTCACTGTGGCGATGCTGGTGGTAGAAGTGATGTTGTAATGCAATGTAATTCAGTTGCTTAACTTTTCTGTTATTTTAATCTAATCTAATTTTAGACTAATCAAGAGTTGTTTGAATTCCAGTGGTGAAATATGGAAAGATATTAACTTCACTTTGAGAAAAGAACAGAAGTAACTGGACACTCGTTTCTATAGAGTTCTTTCAGTGGATTTGAGTAGGTTGGGTAAAAGTCCTTTCATTTTGCTTTCCGATTAATAGATCCATGCAAGCACTCATCATTTGTGGAGAGGTAATTTCAGGCCACAGGCAAAAGGACTCCAGCAAATCAAAAAGATTGGAATGTAGCTCTGATGTAACAATTCTAGAAGTTTCCATATATAAACTCTGGGACACAAGATGATTCTGGCACACACCACAGTTACGGCTGGGAACAATCACATCCCCTGGAACACTCTCACGCACACAGTCTCACACACAAAGACACACACACACACACACACACACACGCACACACACAGATCTTCTCCTATTCAGAAACCTAAAAATGGTAATGGTGGCATTCTAAACTGAATCATCACAGCCATAAACTATGAAAAGATTTACAGTTAATGGGTCAAGTCGACTAAGTTTAAATCTACTTTGCCATTGATTTCTTTGAAAAGAAGGTCTTGAAAAATTTTTATTTTTTTAAACGTGATCTTACAAGCAACTCAGTAGCTTTGTGACCTCATTGGTGGGGATTTTAGCTTTGGTACTGAAGTAAACAGAGGAATCTATTGTGTTTCCTTATGCAGTCATCGTCAGCTGCTCTTCAGTCATGGTGGATTTATATGAGGATTACTCATTGTTATCTCTACAAAAACACTCTCCTATCTAACCTGGACACAACATGCCACAATTAACCTCCACACCTCTCCCAATACTGATGAAGTGGGTAGGTATCAGATAAAAAGATCATGTACACACTCAGGTTTAGGAAACTGAACTGAGAATCAAACACATGATAAGGGGAGGAAGAAATATCCCCCAGTATGGAGGGAGAATAGGGAGGAATTCCTCAGTGGGAAGAGGGGAATTTCTCCCTCAGTTTTCCCACCAGAGTGAGAGTGCTCCTGGGCACAGAAGGGGCCTTTCTCACTGTTGGGTATCACCTTGACCCTCAGCACTCCGGGCAGCATGTGTATGTGTGTGTGTGTGTGTGTGTGTGGTAGGGGGCAGGGTGTGACCTTACTGGCGTCATGTTGTGTTTGCTGCTGTGTGAAGTCTCTCTGCCACCTTTTGCCTTCATCTCCCCTTTCAGAGGGGACCCCTGCCATAATAGAGGGTCTTTATGAAGGCAAACAATAGGAGCAGGGGAAGGCTATTCCAGTAGCATAGCGTAGCAAGGGCTCCCATCCGCACGCATGTGCTACATCAACACCTGGGCCTGTTATGGTTAACAAAACAAATCAACTTTTATAAGGAGCTAAAGAAAGAGGTAGCTTGTAACCTTGGCATACTAATAAGACTCTGGTTACTAAATCCGCATTTAATCACCTTAAGAACATTGATATCATGATTCTTATTTTATGAATTAATTCTGTATATGTTTACTTAGATTTTATGCAACTTATCTTCTTAATTGTTTTTATTAGAAACATTTTCTATTTAGATTTTTCAGGTTTATTTTTTTATAAAATCTTTTATTTATTCTTTAAGGTAACTTTAGTGCATTTTTACTTCAATGCTTGCCTTACCTGGGGCACTTCTGAAATGGTTTTGCTTTGACTGTCTTCTCATTTAGTTTCCATTGTGTCCTACATGGCAGTATCTGTCCAAGTAATCTATGCATACAGGTGATTGTACCATATACCGTTCTCTAAGGCCAAGATTATTCCTAAACTTACACTAAACATGACTTTGAATGGTAAATCAAACTGACACTAAACTTGAGATGACACCTAATCTACATCCAGGCCCATCTGTGACCCAACACTGCAATGCAAGTGTGAGCATAGCAAGCATTTGTAAAGCCTTATGCACTATTGTCCAGGCCTGAGATTTGCTGCTTACGTCTATGGCCCAGCAGAAGCCACTGCAGGAACTCTGATGATGAGCAGGGAGGCTGCAGATTAGGCCTCCAAGCCTCTTCTTCACAGCACACGCCAAAGGGCACCAGGTCACGCGTGTTTACGTGCACACGGTGCCCGCCCCGCTGCCATGCCGACAATTTGCGCGGTAACGTGTTGACGTGACGGGGCGAAAGCACTGCAGACGCAGTTCAGCAGTACACCATGTCCTGGACGTCTACAGAGCCCAAGGACCTTTAATGAAAACGATATTATGTACGTTTTTTTTTAATACATTAAAAATGGGTTCAATGGAACAGAAGCACCACTCGTATCCGCTCGTATTTTGTAATGTTTGTATTTTTGTTTCATCTTCATCACAAAACAGGTAAAGGGGAGGAAAAAGCTTTTGAATAGAACCTGAGGTATTTTGCGTCAAGCAGCCTATCAGGATTTTCTCTTAAAAAGTTCCCTATATCAATTATTTTTGTAGATACGTTGCTATTTACACAACATAATGATAATAATAATAATAATAATAATAATAATAATAAAGGTGTTGCCAACAATTAAACAGATTCAGCAAAATGGACAGCCTGCATCTTTTCATTACACGTATTAAATAATGATAACAATATTTTTAAAAATATAGAAAAGGGAAAGAAAAGAAAAAAAACAGGTAATGTGTCACACAAGGAAAAAGGGACTATCAGCAGCACAAGTTCAAGGTGGAAGGGTTGCCATAGAGACAGGTGAACTGAGAATACATCCATAAATAAACAATCAACCCCCACCACAAGGGCAACACCATTCACATGTACACACACAAATCCATTCAATGGGATGTCTTTAAATCTTTGGAACGAACAAGGAAGAAAATCGACATACGTAAACATGTGTGTGTGTGTGTGTGTGTGAGAGAGAGAGAGCCAGAACAAGATCAACAGAGTGAGCAAGAAAATGATGAAAATGGTGAAAACGTGGAGGGAGATTAGTCGAGGGGGATGGAGGTTTGTGCAGGTACCCACAGCTCAGAGATGAGACTCGTGTGCAATTCCCCTGAGCTGAACTTTAGCATCGTGTGCTGTCATCTCTGTCTCTGGCCGCCATGTCAGGGTGGTCCGCCTTGAACCCAACACAACCCCGTATCTCATTTACCACACGCTGACCGGCACACACAGCTAGCTGAGCTTATACCTTAGTTAGCAAGATCATGTAGAGTCAGTTTTATTTATTTACGTCACCTGCACGCATGAGACTCAAGGAACGAAAGAAGGAACTCCTGTCCAAAATACTGTGTGATGATTTAGGTTCACAAACGCCCATCTAAATTAGTCACTTACACTCCATCCACGCAGTCTCCCACGAACAGGCCCATGCGCACAATAAATAAACAAACGTATAAATACAAACAATAACAGGGCCCAGCCAGAGAAGCCTCAGAGTCCCTGGCAACAATTCTCATTCGCATTCATCATATGTGCTTGTAGAGGAAAAAGCTCAAATCTTTAAAATTCAAAATGCACTGAGGTGCCTCACGGTCACTGTAGGAAGCTGGGATAACACTTCTGATTATTTTTTCGAATATACATGCTTACAGTCGTACAATATTTCAGAGCCGTCAGGCTGAAGACATTACTGAAAATGCTCTAAATGTCAAGAGGATGAGACTCTTCAGGACTGGAGCAGGGGGGTGGTATTGCACGGCTGGTAAAAGCATCGTGGTACCCTTTTGATGAAACAATTCATAAACTCCTTAAAGCAACAGAAAGTGCATTAAAAATACCATATGAATTCGTTTTTAATAATCACTCTCCCTTATACATGAAAAAGAGGAGCTAGACAAAAAGACAAAACATGGAGGAAATAGCACATATTGCTCATAGTTTTGTATCAGTTTTGTGAGTGATTTTATAAATACCATACAGCCAAAAACTGAGGTCAACACGCACCCCAAAAAAGGATCCACAATCATTATATTATTTCTCATTACCAGAATGAAAGGATAAAATAAATTAAATTAAAACTGAGAGAACCAAAAGCATTAAAAATGTCCATTGAAATAGCCATGTATAAGTGTATATACTACTGTATCTGTAGGGAAGCCTGCAGCCCTGGAGCATGCTCAGTGTGAATAAGGTGGGTGGTAATTCATTTTCTACCCTCCCATTGTACAGTGGAGGGGGGGGGGGTGAAATTTGGGTAAAGGTAAAAGAACAAACACAAAGAACAAAAGAGTGACAGAGGGCACTGGGAGGAAAACATCCACAATGCCTTTCCTTCATAACATTCCTGCATCCTCCCCCAGAATTCCGCTCTTTCTGGGATACAGGAGTAGGGAGGACAAAAGCGGTACACAAAGAAGCTTTCATTTGATCAGCAAGAGTCTGTACCAGGGCTTTGAGTCTGTCAGCAGAGACCCCTTCTGGCGTGGAGGTGCAATTACACTGAGTCTATGGTAGACGAATACCGGATGCAATTGTGAGACTGAGCCATGCTTTATAAATCAATACAGTCAGGCTGGTAAAGCTTTGTTTGGAGAGGACGAAGTTGGAGAGTCACACTGCCAGGAGGGGGTGGTATTCTGCGCCTGGGTTTGGTTGTGCATGTACAGTACAGCAGATCAGTCCTTAGCACCTTCCCAAAAGCTTTTTCGGGACGGCAATGGCTTAGAAACACTAGAGAGAGTGAAATTTGCCTGCACCCAGCTCCACCGGCTCAGAAGTCCCAGAAATCCGAATGTCCGATTTCTCAGGGTCAGTCGTTTCCTTGAGGTTGAGCACAAATCGATGCTTCCCCAAATCGCCCCTTCCCACGGTCCCTCACTCCTCCTCGCCTGTGGGTGGCGCCTCTCTGCCTCTCCGCGCCAGTCCCGGCTTGGCGTGCGGCTGTCAGGACACCTCGATGATCTCCATGCTGCCCGAGAAGCTGGACTGCTTGCCGATCTTGCCGAGCTCCTCCCTCGAGTGCGTCTCCGAGATCCCTTCCTCAAACTCCATCTGGCAGCTGCGGCGCTTGAACTGTTTGTCGGCGGCGGCGGCTGCGTCCTCGTGCCAGCTCGCCCGCGACTCCCGCACCTCGCCAGCCTTCTGCCGGGCGCACCGCCTCGCGGCCCCGGGAGGGCGCCACCGCAGCCCAGCGGGGTGAAGTGCACGGGGCCTCCCCACCTCCTCCTCCGCCGCCCAGCGGCTCCGAGCCGTAGAACCAGGGCGCCTCGCCGTGGGCGTCACGGGCGTGGTGGCCTGCACGGTGTCGCGGTGCTTGGTCCACATGGGGCCGGTGCCCAGCGGGGGGGCTAAGGAGCAGCGGCGCGACTTCAGGCCGTCGTCCAGGCTGGGGCTCTTGTGCATCGGCAGCGTGCGGCCGAAGCTCAGGCCGTGGGAGTGCAGGCGAGCTGCCGGCGCTGCTGCCGCTGTGCTTGCTTTTCCGCCGCGAGCGCGCCCGAGGGCCGCTCTCTGCCACCGGGCTCGGCGAACCGGGGTTGTCCGAGGCCGGCGACAGCTGACACACGCCGTTCGCCACCCCGGCACTGGGGCTGTCCAACTTGCAGAGCTTGGGGACGTCCTCCACGTGGACGGGCGCGAGCCGGGGACACTGGCCAGGCGTGTATACGGACTTGATGTCCAACGAGAAGGAGCGCTTCAGGCGGTTGGTGTCCAGTATGCGCTCGGCCGACAGGTTGAGGCCGTTGAAGCCCTGCTGGAGCGACGCGGGGGACGGCAGCTTGGCTTCGGACTCCACGCCGTCCACCTCTCCCTGGGGCCGGCCGAGCGTAGCCTTGGAGGGACCTTCTCCTTTGGCCTCCCCTGGCTCACCGAGCTGCTCACTCTTCTCCTGACCCGAGGACAACGCCTTCAGCAGCTGCAGACCCTTCTCGAACTCCAGCAGCTGGCCCAGGAAGTTGAAGTTTGGTGAAATCGAAGGCCTGCGATCCTTGACGAACCTGGGAGGAGAGAAATGAGAAATGCTTTCTTTTCATTCGTGCACGGAGTGTATGGCGCGAGCTTTCCTTTCTGCAATCTCAGCTTTTGCCTCAAGGATAACACGTTCAAATCTACAGTGTCCTAATGTGACCCATGGAACTATGGGAAAGGAACAAAACAAAACAAAAAAACATAACCACTATTGTTTACACTTTTCTATGTAAGTCATTTTTATGACAAGGAAAATAGATCTAATATTACAAGGGCATAGAATAGCTTTTTAAAAGCATGCAATTTAAGCTGCAGTGCTCACCTGTACGCGTCATCCGATGACAAGCCCATTGTCTTCATGATGTAAGCGATGGCAATGGTGGCAGACCTAGAGATGCCCGCCAAACAATGGACAATGACTCGGCAGTTGGAAACCTTGGCTTTGTCTGAAAAGGTTGAGGGGGGGAGGGGAGGGGGGCACACATGCACACACAAATGTGAGTGAATACAAAAGACAACCAAACACCCCACTGACAAGCTACAAAAAAGGAACATCTCCTCTGAACAGCCTGTGTAAAACAATCATGTTCTTCCGGGTGTATGTGTATGTTCTTCCGGGTGCCTCCTTAGGCTAAGCTGCTCATTTTTCATGCTAACTCCTCACATTCCAGGCGAATAGACAAGCTTTTAGCACTGATCTATCAGCTTTTTGCCTATACAAATGTGAACAGTGTAAGTCCAAGTGTTGGTGAATGGGCATAAAAAAGGGCCAGGTTTCACGTTTCCCATCCCAGTGCCAAGCACAGACACAGCAGAGCACGGTCGCGTACCAATGAACTCGTTGGTTTTGTCCAGCCAAGGCAGAAGTTTCTCACAGTAGTTATCGTTAACAGGAATGCGCATGAAGTGGCTCTCTGAGATGAACTCCGGCTTGGGGCACGTGTTGCTGGCGTTCAGCACGTACGTGATGCCATTCTGAGCCATCAGGTCCTGGGAGGGAGACAACCATGTTAGGCTTGGCTGGTCAGCCACGCACACATGTGCATTCCGCATATAAAACAATCAAATAATAGATCAGCTCTACCGAAAAGCCGGTCGTTACTCTTCAGCAAAGATGTCGGACTTATATTTTGAGTGACGTGTCCGAAACCGTAACGGCGAGTCAGGAAGACCAAGCCGTTCTTTCGGTGTTTGAAAGGCCTGATCCGGCCTACGACGAGAGTGCTGGCTCACCTTGTTAAGCACGTCCTTCTGTGAGCCCAGGTAGAGGTGAGGCAGGATGCGTGTGGGCCCCACGTTGGCCACGGGCAGACACGGCTGGGAGAGGCTCATGGGTAGAGCGGCCACCGGCTTCCCCTCGCACAGGCCCGGGAAACAAGACGAGAAGGCCGCGAAGCCGCCTGCACGCAAAAGGGCAAAGGGCAAAGGGAAGACACGTGAGTCCAAACACTGGGATGAGAAAACCCTATGAGGAGAGGACATTTTGATTCTGACACTAATGAAAAAAAAACAAAAAGTGTTGACGGGTTTTATTATGTCACCCACACCCCACAGGGCCGCTCACGAAAACCTGAACAAAGCAGCCACAAGAAGGATCTGTCTCAGCCGAAGTGGTTCAGGGAAAATAGAGCAAGTCAGAAACCAGTTTTAGAGTAATTATATAATGATGAGCACAGAAAGACCTTGCTTGAAAATTGAGTCTCACAAGCAGGGCTAGGGTGTGTTTATAATCATAACACTGCTTAAGGGTAAACTCAGTCACCATAAGCAAGATTACACTGCTCAGACTGCATGCCTTAAAGGTAGAGAGTGTTAGCTAGCGAGGGTTACGCTAGGGCAGAGAGGCGTCTCATAGGACAGAGCTCTCCACATGGGCGGCTGGTGAAAAAAAAGGGCGCTGTCCCTTTAAGAGGCAGGCGGCTCCAGTTCTGGTCCTTGTGTCTCTCGTGGCTCCCTTTCCTGAATGACCTAATATCCTCTACTGAACAATCACGTCAAGCTTGGGGAATGAGGCAGGCCACAGGTGCAAGCCATGCACTGAGGCTCGATTCAGAGGCGGCTGTGGCAACAGCGCCCCGACAACCACACGCGCGCGCGCACACACACACACGCACGCACATCCCCACCCACATAAACACGTCCACATGTGCGCACACACACTGCATGTGCACGCAGTGCGACTCTATTTTACAAACCAGTTGTGTAACGTCTGTTTACTGGGGAGAGGGGGGTTGGGGGGGGGTGGATGAGAGGTCAAAGGTCGTGTATCTGCGTGAGCTGTGGAAGGCCTTAAGGAAGGCATGAGTCATCACAGATGGCTTTAGACCTTAATCTCACGTGAGAGTCTGGGACACGTTAGCTCTGGGAGCACGCACGCACGCACGCACACACGCACACAGAACACACGCCTGACACACATGCACACAGCAGCCAAGCCAGAGAAGCATGACATCACTGTGTCCACACAGCCAGGAAACAAAGCCAGTGGCGAGCAAGAGTGACAGCACAGAACAGGGAGGGCGGAGGGGGGAGGAGGAAGAGGGAGGAGGAAGAGGGAGGGGCGGCAGAAAAGTAGAGAAGCTCAGAGTAAAATGAGTCAAGGCAAATAAAGGCAGAGCTGATAAGCAGGTTTTTATAACCGAGTGAAAGAGTGAGCACCGGGCTTTCACACTCCACTGACTAACCACAGTTATACCAACAGTGTGCAGGAGCCACAATGCTAACGGACCTCGCTGAACACCTGTCAGCCCCAACCCCCCCCAAACCCGCCCAGAAAGGCACACACACGCCCGCACACGCCCGCACACACGCCCGCACACACGCCCGCACACGCCCGCACACGCGCCCGCACACACACACACACACACACACACACACACACACACACACACACACACCCCCGCACACACACACACACACACCACACTACACACACCCACACACACACACACACACACACACACACACACACACACACACACACACACACACACACACACACACACACACACACACACACACACACACACACGCCCGCACTGACCACCCAGCTCGAACGACATCCGGCCCGTTCGCAGCTACTAAAGGAAACGGCGATGACATCAGACCTTTTGCAATCAACAGCCCTGCGAGCCCTGGCCAAGTGCCCCCCTCCCCCATGCTGTAGTGCTGAAGCCCCCCACCACTGCCCTGCTGGTGTGGCATAACCCCTCCCCCTCCCCACCTCCCTAACACCAGCCAGCAGGGTCCACTGACATCATTGCCCATGAGGGTTATGTCAACATTTGTCAGTAACACCCCCAAGGGACTGTGCAGTTTAGGTCTTGGTCCTTGAAACAACCGCCCCTCCCCAGCCAGTGCATGCCACTTTACACACACACACACACACGCACACGCACACACACACACACAAACACATGACCCTCTCCTTGAGGCAGAGAGCAGGATGTGCAAGTCTGTTCCTGCAGAAGAAGAGCAGGGAAGGGGGATGTGGAAGTGCCTATAGGAAGGGCCTTCTGCCTCTCCGCGCCTCTGGCACGGGGTCGGCGCTGAGGGGACCACGGTGACCCCGACGAGCGCTGCGCTCCGGGGCGAAAACCAACGCAAACAGGAAGAAAGCGCTGGCCCCTAAAAACACACCCGGGCTGTTCGAAAACCAAATGAGTGGAAACGGTGGAGGGAAGTCAGTCCGAGCTCGACGGCGGCGAGATTACAGGGGACGTGCCGCGTTTCCCTCTCAGGGGGACCAGATCATTTGGACTGCAGCCCGACTGGAAGGAACCTGCAGGAGATCCTGCACACACCAGCCCAGCCTGACTGCTGGGGCTCCACCCAACGCCACGCTGACCTAATTCTGGTTGGAGGAGTGAGATGCTGCCCCATACACGCTAGTCCACCTCACAACCCAGTCATTCTGGAAAAACCCAAACATGTCCACAGTGACACATACAGTGAGTCACACGCACATTACACGCACATTACACGCACAGTAAACACATTACGTAGCCACAAACATGTGGACACAAACATGTGCACATACACGAGCGCATGCACACACACACGTGCACACACGTGCGCGCACTATTCTTACCTCACTCATACAGATGACATCATTCGCTTTTTGCATTTTGCAATTGTAAGAGAGGCCACTGGTGAGGATCAGTGTCCCTGAGTGTGTGTGTGTGTGTTGTGTGTGTACACATAATGGTCTATAGGCAGTGGCAGCCAGTGTCCATTCTGAACTGCACCAGCTGAGCAGGGAGCCACACACACACACACACACACACACACACACACACACACACACACCGCTCTTCCTCTCATCTCTCTGTGCCAGCTGGTCTCTGGAGTCTGTGAGGGCCCTGGCTACCCAGCAGCCCCTCTTCCTCAGCCCTTATCTGCAGGGCTTCCGGCGCAAGCGTCCTGGCACGGATGAACCTCACCCGCCCGGCGTGCTCGCACAGAGCCCGTGGAACACGGAACCAGCAGCCGGACCCGCACCACACATGGGGCTCCACCCGGCCAGCAGGTCCAGCTCTCCATCACCATCCACACCTCCACAAATGTACACAGAATATCACATATTATTATTATTATTATTAAAGGGTATTTTAATAACATTACTTGAACCGTAATGCTAAACTGTAATGCCCTTTGTAGATTAGAGAGATGTTTAGATTTGATGAAATAACTTCCAGTGCGT